>CM023449.1:164433756-164770825 GCA_013339765.2 Haemaphysalis longicornis | reverse complement strand
GGGGGCGTGTCCTCTGTGATCAACGAGTCCCCGGCATCAGGTTAGAATGCCTTTTCTTGCTTCTCCGACCACTCGACCCGATAAGGCCTGGCGTCGAGAGCCGGTGGATACCTGAGTGTTAAATTATAACCCGTCTACAGGCAGCTTGTGCTTCTCCCTGACGATTGCTGAAGCGGACACAGAACGTGCCACGAATCTTTAAATCAGGTTAATTTAGTTTGAACTGGTGTTGCCCATGGTGCACTTTCCTTTTAGTACACCTTACGTTCTACCATGAGGCGTTGGAAAACGGGTGTCCCGGTGTTTTAGTACCCCGACTACATGAGACAACGATGACAACAGACGACGACAGCCCGAACCCCTAAGGGGATTCGCCCGTTAAAAAATCTTGCACCACCCTCTCCCCCTCCCCTCCCCCGAACGCGAAGCTTTCTTGTGATGGAGTCTTTGCATGGCCAATCCCATTATGCGAGTATATATGTGCTACTCTGGAGATGCGCAGCACTTTTCCAGAATACCCACTGCAACTCTACGGTGTACGCTTCGTAGATTCAACGTTTGATATTGGGTAGTTAGGTGCGAATCGGTACCTGCTGCTTGGCGAGCGCTTCGACCATGTCTAAATGGGGCAATCGGATAGACGCCGGCTTCATAAGCCAAGGAACCCAGTTCGATTCCGGCCACGGGAAACTTTATTCCCCTTTCCTTCACCCACGATCATTCATCATCATCGTTAGAGAAGTATGGCTTTCCTGCAGGGCGTATAGGCGTAGAACGGCATCACTGAACCCACTGATGATTGATTGATTGACTGATTGTTCGATTGATTTATTGATTGATTTATTGTTCGGCGCACGTTAAAGATCCCCAGGAGGTCAAAATTAATCCGGAGCACTCCCACTACGGCGCGCCTCATCGCCTGCGTTGCATCGGCGCGTTAAACCCTGCAATCAATCAATCGATTGATTGATTGATTGATTGATTGATGAATGATTGATTGATTGATTGATTGATTGATTGATTGATTGATTGATTGATTGATTGATTGATTGATTGATTGATTGTAAGGTTTAACGCGCCGACGCAACGCGGGCGATGAGGTGCGCCGTAGTGGAGTGCTCCGGATTAATTTTGACCTCCTGGGGAACTTTTCAGTGAATCCACTCAAGCCACGCTTTAAAAGCCCACGTCATTGAACGCGTTCTTTGATAGGCGTGGACAATAATTCAGATTCCTTAGAAGATGACCATTGGGAAAGGAACGATGGAGGGGGGAGGGGGGGGGGTGAGACATATCCGGGCTGCTGAGAAAGAAATAGTTCCCTAATGTTCTTGTAGACACAGATGGCGGACGTGCGGTATTAACGTTGGAAGGAAAATGGGAGGAAGGGATACGTGTAAGAAAAACGGGGGTGCTTACAACTTTCTCAAAATGTAAAGTGAAAGCTCAGTAGCACGTTCTCCCGGTCTGCTCTTGAACTTTCTGTTGAACTTTTTGGACACGCCTTTAAACCACGCTAAGTACCTTGGGAAGCTTTCAGATCGCTAGATGGCACCATGAGCATACGGGTGGCCCCGCCGGTACCTTCACCTCGAAATTCGCATCGCATTCACGTGCGTAAGCAGCCTAAATTCCTGTGGCGCCGCTGTTTCCCTTTCCCGCCAAGCTCTGCCGCCCTCGCTCAGAGCGCTTCAGCGACGCCTGCAGTTTCCCTTTCCTCGCGTGCCAACCCGGGCTGGCCCTCCCCATTTCGTGGCGCGTGATCCATGACTCACTCTAACTGGCTCGCCCATTTCGCCCTCACTAGTGGCCGGTGGAGGGAGGACGCTTGCCGCACTGTGTGCGCGAGGCCTAAACACCAACTATACATGAGTGAAACTACAGCGCAAACTGACACAGGGACGAGAAAGGGAAACGGCACCAGCGCTTACTATCAAGTGAAATATTTATTAAAATCGAAAGCACATATATGCCATGTCAAAACCAAAGAATCAGGCACGTGTGACCGTGGCACATGCGTACGGCCGCAGATGAGGACAACTGCCCCTTTTCCTTCTCTTCTTCTTTTTTTCATCTTCTACCCCCTCTCCTTAAGAAGTACCATCTCTTTATCTAGAATGCTCAGGCACGGGCGGCTTATGTGCGACCGTCATCATCATCATCATCACAAGCCAGGGCAAAGGCCTCTCCCATTATTCTCCAGTTACCCGGTCCTGCGCTACCTGCGACCAATTCCTTGCGACCAATTGTGTCTTGACATGGTATATATGTGCTTTCGATTTTCATAAATCTTTCAGTCGATAGTAAGCACTGGGTTGTTTCTCTTTCTCGTCCCTGTGTCAATTTTCGCTTAAAGGGTCCATGAAGACAAAATACAACTTTGGTTAACTGGAAATAGTTTGGCTTCAGTACCTCACTGAGCTCCATTACGGCCACGAACAACGTTTTTTCACCGATAAAAACGCAAGAAATACTTAGAACTTTCAAATTTCACGCCACAGTGACGTGTTATCGGCATAAGTGACGTCGTATGGGCCATCACTAAAAACATTTTTCAGTGTCTTAACTGCAGGTTTGCATTCAAGCGATTCGATCAAACGGAACTCGTGGCCCACTACAATCGTCCTGTCATATGTCCTGGCGATTGATCAGTTCGGCCGCCGTCAATCGCCCCAACAAGATTCTGTGACGTCATAGAAAAGTTGCCGGAAACTGGCTAGCGTGTCGGCCCTCCTCCACACGTTTTCTTTAATATCTCCATTATTTTTCCGGAGTTTGCGATGAAATCGGTATCGTTGTTATCACGACAGAGCACTCTTTCAATGAACCAAACTGGTATTTTGTCTTCCTGGCCCTTTAAGTTTCACTCATGGATGTTCAACTAGCTTGTCTCTCCGTTGTCTGCTACACCATTTGGCTCCTTCCTATCCAACCATGGCCTCCGAGATTCCCCCCATGGCCTCCGAGATCATGGCCTCCGTGATCGTGGAGGCCATGATCCCACACGTGCGTTTCGCTCTGCACACCCCAGGTGCCTCCGTCGTTCCAACATGAAGTTGCGCTGGCTCGCGCGTCCAAATCAGCCGCCATTTTACCATTGGCGAAAATCGATTTTATTTATGTTCAGAATAAACAGGTAAGTACCGCCGTTTGTCCCGGTGTCAAACAAATAGACCACGAAATGCGACCTTCGTTTGAGGTTTCAGTGCGAACAAAGCGGCTGTTCGCTCGAGAAAAAATTTTTAAAGTGTTCCAATTATCGTCGCACCATCCTGTACACCCAATCACAAACACGTAACAGTAGCAGTGGGGCGCCACCATGCGCAGCGATGACCGTGCACATGGGCTCCTGTATTTCTTCAATTCCAAACGCACCCCCCGCTTCACCGTGTATGTAAAGAGGAGGTCTGTTTCGGCCACGTGCAGTCAGGTCCCGAGCTTTCGGCGCGGAGCTTTCTCGCGCCAGAACCAGCTAAAACGGCGCTCAGCTTACCGTCCGTAAATTCTACAGTGGTTTGTGCCTCTTTGCGAAGGCCACCGATCTTTCAGAATACTCGAGTAGCGGCGCTCTGGCGAGCGATAGAAAGATAAGCGCCACTGCTGAGCACGTTATTCGTACGTTGCCATACCTCGTCGTAACTCGCGTCGCCCCAAGAGTAACCGTTCACGTGAGTAAAGCACTGGGAAGGCTTAGATATTGAGGGGCGGTGGCAGAAGTAGCTGGGAAAAGCTTGGGTGGACGCTGGGGGTTACGCGTTTGGAATTGACAAAATACCGGAGGCCATGCCATGCCTGAGAGTGATGGCTGGTAGAGAGAGCCACAGTGGCGTTGGAGGCCAGTGGAACCCTGTAATTAGGATAGCCATCTTGTTTCCTCCATCTTCTATTATATATATAAAATATCTTCAATCAATCAATGAATCGATCAATCATTTAATGAATCGATCGATCAATCAATCGATGAATAAATCAATCGATCGATCGATCGATCGATCGATCGATCGATCAATCAATCAATCAATCAATCAATCAATCAATCAATCAATCAATCAATCAATCAATCAATCAATCAATCAATCAATCAATCAATCATCAATCAATCAGTCAATCAATGTTTCTAATATCCATTTTGTACCTCACGCGTCCCAGGAAACATATGGATTTAACATTCCCTTTAAAGAGAAATCGTTCGCGATTTCTTAGTCTAGACAGTGCAGGCTAGACTAAGCCCGCGTATTTACACGCACCCCTGGTCAGGGCCTGTTATTTTTGTCTAGTTCATCAGCGTTTTCTTAATTGCGATTTCATGTTTTATTTCCCGAATTAAGCCGCTTCTGAGTGCTTTGAACCGGTGCCCAGGCATAGCTTCGGGGTCTGCTTAGTACATAGACAGGGGGTGGCGAAAGACCTGCGTGGCCTGACCCGCCTCCCCGCCGGAAATTTTCAATAAATGTCATTTTCTCTCTCTCTCTCTCTAGTTTGTTTCAGTTCTTACTCAGTGCTGATTTTTAAACCACCAATGCTATCATTCCCCGGGCGCTCGTTGACTTCGCCCGCTGCGCCTTCGCAGAAAAGTTGCAATTGAAGCTATGTAGCCGAGTCTGCACGCAAACGTTTCCGGTTATATAAGCAGCACTGACACAGAGGACAATATTGATTCATCAGATTCAAAACGGACAATGAAAGTGGGTCAATCTGGCCAGCTACGTCAAGATGCATTCGTGTACAACATTGGCTTCGTACTCAGAACTGCTTCTTTGCCTCTGCTTGCGAAGATAATCTGTCCTCTATAAGTCGCTCCTCTTCCTTTGGGCGGGATCGTTCGCTGGCTGCAGCAGAGTTCTCGTTTCGCCTAAAAACGTCTGTGAATCGACCCCGGCGTTACGCTGGCAATGACGCTAGCTTAATGGTGCCCTGGTGGACAGTTTCTCTATTTCATTTTGTAAGTCAATGAAGTTAGCAGCTAGACTTGTCATATTAGCATGGCTATTCCGAATGAGAAACAATGTTCATTTGTAGCCTGCAATGACTGTTTTTGTGTGTGGGGGGCAAAAGAACATTTTTTTCTTCAGTTTTTGGACCCAAAATTTGTGGTTATATTGCTTCTTGGTTTTGTAAAAGTGGTCTTTTTAAACTACTAACAACGCGAAGAGGAACTACTATTTGAATTTCTCTATTATACACGAAAGTATTACGCATTACGCAGTTCTTGGGACCAGAAAAAAATATTAGCGGGACTACCCAAAATCTCTATTTTCCTGTTTTCAGAAAAAGCTCACCTCCCGCTTTACGACTTCATGGACCTACGAAGGCTTCGGCCGTATATACGCCGCTCACATTTTCCCGAGCAGACGAGCACACCAGAAATTCGCCTCAAAATTCGGTGTCGCTTCGTGGCTGGCTGCCGAATTGATTTTAAAAATTCACAACCTTTCGGCAGATATAGCGCCATCAAAGAGGGCACGCCGTTTGTTAGTTAACCGTTTTCTTCCATGGCAATTTTTTTTTGTGTCCCGTGACGCACCCAAAGAACTTCTCACAAGCATTTTGCGCATCTCCCATCCTTCCGTAAAAGCAAACGGTGCACTAACTGTGTATGGAAGGGTAAACGACATACAGAATTGCTTGTGAGTATGGCTTTGGTTGCATCACTAGACAAAAACAAAAGCGGGCCATCTCCACAAACCTGAAACCTGTGTAGGCGTGACGCAGGCAGTGTATAGATGTATTCAAAGACTGTGAGTCTCCCTCTTACCACATGGCGCGCGCTGATATACGCGACATCAGAATTACAAAGAGGAGAAGGGAAAATCGAAAGGAAAAGCTGCAAATGTTAAAGTTAAAAACAGTACGGAGCGAAACAGAAGCTAGCAAGCAAGCGTGAACGAAAAACTCGCGTCCGGGTGTGTTCTGTTAGTACGCGTTCTTGCCCATCGAATGAAACGTTCTAGGGGGAGCGTTGGAAAACAGTGTACGTGTGTTTTAGTACCATGACCACATGAGAATACGATGACTCACGACGACGATGAAATGAGACGGTGACAGCACGAGCCCCGAAAGTTCTTCGCCCCTCAAAGAATGCAGTGATCGAACACAATTAAACTGCGTTTACCGAGCGAAAAGGGGACGCTCGCCAAGAGAGGGCCCAATTGAGGCACTCCCAATTGCACCAAAACAAAAATATTCAGCCTTCTTCGTTTCTATGAAAAAGATTACCAGCAAAGCTATGCGGCCAAGAAAGCCTCAGTGTGAGCGGATATGGGCTTTGAACCGCGTCGTTGTCCAAGGGGTGCACGAAGCGAAACGCGCTTGTTTGTAATTTGCCGCCGAGCATACTTACTGGTTAATTACCCGAATGAAACCCTGACAAAGTAGTTTTTACTGCAGTGCACAAACATGGGGCTGTCCCTTTCCCTCCCGTAGAAGCCCACGTATTTACATCAGACACGACTTCTACAATATTTACCACTTCCATGTGAACTATGTGATATTGAAAAGTCAATCAAGCTCCGCGTAACTTTAAAGTCGTCTTAGCTCTTATTTGTCGTATAATTTGTTTCGCAGTAGTTTCAACAAAGCAAGAGTTACGATCACCTTCTTGATGACTCTCCTCCGAAGATAGACGTGAAACACGCAAGGTGTAAAAGCTATCTTCCGAGAACAAAGCTTACATCGACTCCCTCAAAGTAGGCTTCCACCCCGAATCAGAAATGCATTGGAAGAAAGACATATCTTTAAGGCATATATAAGGCTTTAAAATATGAACGTCCAGGACTTCTTTATTTTGATACGTTTCTCCTAACGCTGAAGGTGTCGAGCATAGTCCTCATGATACCGGTGGTTAAGTGGGCGCCACGATGTGGCCTCACGCTAACGTCCAATTCCTCTCTAAATCGCTCTGTTTCCAGAGACGATCTGCTGGATACTAGCCATAGATGGCTTGGCTGTAGAACATGGATAGTGCGTAGAGCAGGCATAGTTAGGCACGCGTCCTTATTCTTTCCGAATCCCCCCCCCCCCTCCTTCCGCACACGTCTCCTTGGAGCGAACCTAAGATTAGACCTTGTCCCGCGCTGGCGCTCGAGGCGCTGTCTTGACCTTGTCTGAGATTCACGTTAATGTGACGCTACGAGGAACGAGCCGTGTTCCGGGTTGTACGTTAAGTAAAAGAGTTTTGGTCTAGAAGATAACGTATCCTCTCCGAAGCATTTTTTTGTTTTCTCGTGCCGTGCCGACAGCCGTCAACCAAGTTTTGGTTATGGCAAGACCCTCGAAAAGGCCGCTTTGCCGCGTGTTGCTTGTGAGCTGTTTCTCAGGACATTTCTTTGCGGCAGCAACGCTGCGGCAATACTGCCTTGATTTCCTGCACTTTCCTCGGTTAGGCGGTGTACATCCTTCATCCGCATCTAGTAAGTTACGCTTTGATTCTCGCTGTCCTATTCTTCCGCGAAGCCACATTAAACGTTTATTGGCAAAGACAGGCAATTTATAGACAGTGTTAAATGCTTCTAGCCTCACTTCGACGTGCTCGGGTGTTTGCTGAATTGTATACACGGGCTGCCACTCCTACTACTTCAACTGTAACCTCGAGACATTTACATGACAATATTATTGCCAATAGTACAAATGCATTCAAAACAAATCGGTAATTTTTTCTAGGCTAGGCGAAAACGTTTCCAGCCATACATTGTTGTGGCGATGCCAGAAATCACGGCTTTCTAGTATGCACATGAATGATCATTATGTAGAAGAAATAATTGCACAAGCCGGTGTAGGGAACTAATTTACGACTGGCGCCAGTAATCGTTTTCGCTTTGTCACTCCCCGACAGGGCTGGTGAAATAAATACAGAGGATGGGCAGCAGTTTTAAAAGGCGTCACAGCCGCAGTACTTACCCTTGCCGCTGCCGCTAATAACGGGCGAGAACAGGCAAGAACGGAAAAGAAGCAGTGAGACGGGACGCTCTACCAACCAGTGTTGTTTCCTAGCCATCACGTACTTCGCAAGCATCAAAACAGGATAGGATACGTGGTAGTAATTAAACTCAATGAAGTGGCCTTGGGATACGTCGTCACAAAACTTAATCCGTTAAAGAAGGAGAAATTTTACTGGCAGATAACGCAGCTGATAATTGCTTTTCGTCAGGTTGTCAAGTGTGCGGTGAATTTTTGTCTAACTTTCTACCCCTGTTAACGCATCCTCGTAAACAACTTCCGTCTGACTCAGCAGTTTATAACGAGCTGTGAAGAAAAATGTTTATTTCTGTGTCTGACAACGCAAAGAAACTCATTAGCGGAATTCCGAAACCATAACGACGCAGGTGGAATTGACCAGTATTCACCGGTATTAGGCAGAAATCTAATGTACCGCAGAAACGGTGACTCTCCCCAGCCCGATAGAGTAGTCATACTTATTTGGATTATTGTTTCGGACTCTGGATTGCACTCTTGCAATCTCCTTTTCGGTGAGTGTTACGTCGCGTGCATGATCGTTTAAGTCGCCTCTCCCGTCACCTTTGTACGCTTGAAAACGGTGAAAAAAAAAACTAAAATTTCATGCACACCCGTTCAGTACAGTGAAACAGTATGTTGCAGCCGTTTGAGCGTATACCTGGCGCCACGTGTTTGGGAACTGCACGCAATTTGGGAAAACATGCCAAAAACAGAAAAGTGCTCACCGGCAGCGGCACCCGACTCCGCGGTTGAGCCTGCTGCGGCCCCTGCAAAATAAAAGTGTACACGCGCGACCTGTATGAATGGCGATGCCTCAAAGGTCTGGCCAGGCACTTGCGTTTTCTGCTTATGGAGGCGCCATGGCGACGCGGTTTATCGCTCCTTTCTGGCCTCCCAAACCTTTGTCACCCCGTCCTTTTTAGTGTTGGCTTTTTTTCTGCCGTCGCCTCGCCGAAGGCGACGTTCTGGCGGGGACGCTGCAGGTTCGGCGCGCGCATGGCAAAGTTAGTTTCTTTGAAGGCGAAGCCAGTCGGCAACCAGGAGCCTGTTGATGTCGCAATATGCACACATTAATGGGTCTAGAATGCTCTGCTTGGCTTTATCCAAGCATTTCTACTATGAACATTATATGCGTTCTGAGGCATTGACGAGAACGTACCGCCCGCTTGACTCCAGGAAGACAACGTCAGCAAGAGAGCGAGGTGGGGGAGTGGAAGCTGTGACAAGCTCCCATGTGGTATTTTTAGGGATGACGTCGGGAGCCCAAAAGAGTAAAGTGCCAATGGCGACAACGGAGTCGCGGATATGCAGTACAGATCTGCTAGGGGGAACTTCTCTTGAAAAGTGAGAGCGGTGGTTGGAGGGTGGGTCACTTGGGTGGGTCAGGGGAGTTTGGGGATGAGCAGCTGCACCAGAAGCTCGCCGACAGGCGAGCGCGGGACGACAGCGCCCCATCTACGGTATCGAGCTCGTGTCGTCGTCGCGAGTCCGAAGGTCGACCAGACTCCCACCCTGGACCCGGAAAAGCGTAAGCGGCTGCCCCGGCGATGCTGACTCAACTTCGCCGAGATCTCTCGTAACTGGACTTACTGTTAACGCTAGCCACGTCTGGGGTTAGGATGTAGTCGTCCCCAGAGAGCATATTTTTTTGTAGTTCTGCATTGTGTATGGCTCTGTGTGTGTGTGTGGTGTGTGTGTGTGTGTGTGTGTGTGTTGTGTGTGTGGGTGTGTGTGTGTGGTGTGTGTGTGTGTGTGTGTGCGTGCGTGCGTGTGCGTGTGCGTGCGTGCGTGTGCGTGTGCGTGTGCGTGTGTTTTGTTGTTGTTGCTTGCGTAGTTAAGGCCTTGCTTTCGCGGTCTTGCGCGCCTTTGTCCCCGTTATACCGCGTCCCTCGAATAGTGGTGCGCGCACGAGCGCAGATATGTTCGTAAAGATTTTCTTTTGTTTTTTTTTTGTTATGCATTGTCTGTACCTGTGCAATATCGTACGTGCTTGTGCAGAAAAAAACATTTTGTTTAACCGAAGTAGTGTACACGTGTGACCCCTCTCAGTAACTCCAGCGACTTCGTTGCACGCGCACACGCACAGACCGACAACCTTACTAAAATAAATGACTTTTTGCACCTCTCTGTTGGCGGGAAAAAGCCACGGGGGTTCTGACAGAGACTGGCTTTCAAGGGAAAACGGGCGGCAGGGCTGCAGCTTCAAGAAGGCGTTGCACCGCTAGCCTGCATTCTTGAATAATACGCGTCGCAAACAACGAGCGTACGCTTATGGGGCAAAACAGGCCGCAGACCTGACAAATGCTTCTTGAGGGCAACATTACGGCTGTAGAAAACATCGACTTCTCCCCGGTGCATCCCGGCTACACGTCAGCAACAATTTCAGCGTGGTGCTACGGCACAGCGAACATCGGACGTGTGTGCGCTACAGCTGTAGCTTATGGAGTCTCATAGTTTTATGTACAGTGGGGTCCACTGTTAAGGGCAAACGGTGAGCGCATGGATGCTGCGCTCCGCGAAGCGCTGGCGCCGAGAAGTGGTCAGAATCGGAGACAGCGGGCGCATGCGCACTGACCGCACGAGGCGGGAGAAGCCGCTCTGTCGTCTGCTACGGCGCTCCGCTGCGCTGGTCAGCTTGAAACAGCTGAGGGATTTCGCAATCGAAGGATGTGAGCGTTGCGGCCGAGAGCTGTAGCAGACGACATAGTGTCGTCTCCCGCCTAATGCGGTCAGTGCGCATGTGCCGGCTGTCTCCGATTCTCGCCACCTCTCGGCGCCAGCGCTTCGCGGAGCGCAGCATCCACGCGCTCGCCGTTTCGCTTTAACAGTGGACCCCACCGTACAACTCTATTGCCGCTTCTCAAAGTATACGAAATCATTTCACGTCTGTCTCAAAGATACCTAAGCGGGAAAAGGTACGGTTTGGGACCATTTACCCGTTTTTACGTATTTCTCAATACGAGTTACAAGTATAGTGCAGGTTACATAGGTGTAGAGTCGCAGGGTACACCCCTTCAAGTGTGGCCCACGTGAACACATTAATCTTTTGAAAATGATCCGCTGTGCGTATATCCAAGCATTTCTACTGGGTACATTCCACACGTTTTGAGGCACACCCTTGCAAGGGGCCTAGAACACAAAACACAAGTTTGGTTCATTCGAAAGATGGCCTCGTTAGAATCATACTGACATCACTTAACGCAAACGTCGCTCAAATGAGCTATATAATCAGGAATAGAAGGAATGGCCGTGCCACCCACGAGCTCATTTCCCGCAAGAGAACTTATGATTTCATGACATTCCAGCTCTAGATTAGGCTGAGGCCGGCGAAACCAAACGCAAATTAGGTAGAGTTTATAAGCTTGCCGATTGAGCCATTTGCGCTTAAATTTAGGGCACATTATTTTTATAGCAGCAAGAAGAGGGTGATAAAAAGGGGAAGTTACGAAAATACACGTAAACATAGAAATACCGACCCGTGCTGTTTTTGGCACTGCGCGCACTGTGCTTGTTATAGCTACGCAGCAGTCCGCTGCTTTCGAGTTGTCTTACGCGCACTGGCCTATTGGCGTAAGCAACGTTGTGTTACGTAACCCTGTTGAACAAAGATATTCCATGTTTCACGAAAAGAATACTTTCTACAGTAAAAAAAATAGCCAGGCGCAAATACGGTCAAAAAACAAACTAACGAAAGACACCCGTCCGGGCATGAGTATGGTAGCGCCATCTGGGAAGACTGACAGCAAGCAGCGCTGCAGCCGAATCACGCAGTTGAAGTTCGTTTGTATACGCGCGCTGATGACTACAATGCTGACGTACCGAAAACGCAGGATTTGGCGGGAGAATGAAACTTTTAACCTAAATTGATTAATTTCTCAGTGAATACGGCCCCATTTGCTGCCGGACAAGCACTAAGAGCGCTATAAAACACGAAATCTTCCGAACGAAACAAACTTGTATTTTGTCTTCATGGCCCCTTTAGGAAATGGCTGAAAACCCCGAACAATAATTTACCTCCACTGGCTTGTTGCCTGACATGGCCCTTACGATTTAGCTGGTACAACTTTCCCACATTTAAGGATGCGTCTAATCTCACTGCAGCCGCTTGAATTACCTCCAGGAAGTGCTCACGGCAGCTTTCATAAAAGCTGGCTGGCCTAACATTTTCTGAATAATATTAAGTCACAACGTAACCTAACGTAGCATTTCCTCACCGAACCTAACGTAGCGTAAGCGAACGCATCATAACCTACCCAAATCCAGCCAACCTGCAACAAACCAAATCTAACACAAGCCAACGATAAAGAACACAACCCATATTAAACGTAATTCAACCCTTTCTCGAAGTCTGGAAAGAGTAAAAATCGGAGTAGAGAAGGCATAACAAAATCACGATGACCGAAAAAATCGGGAAGTTAAAAAAAAAAAACATTGCACTGTCGGACTACAGCACTACCGGGCCAGCAGCGAACAAAGATGTTTAGGGGTTATTCCATCGAATCTCAGGGAAGCGTTCTCAGCCAATGAGAGGCGACTGCCGTGTGAAATTTCTCACGGTACTTCTCACAGTTGCCGCGACAATAGACGCTACCGACACTAACATTTCTGCAGAGTATTTTGTGGCCAAGATGTGCCACAAAAGAGGACACGTTAGGGGTCTTCTCTAAGATTTGAAACACCTTTGATTCTTCAGAAACCTATTGGCTGATTTTACGGAGTTTTGTTTTTGGCAGTGTGCACTAAGGGAGCGAAAAAGTAACACTACAAGCGTACTCAGAAATTCTGCTTACCGGGCGGGGCCGCTGACGCCGGTGCTTCTACGGCAGCTAAACAACAAAGAGAATATACAATGAGCTCCTTTCCCACAAGCACTTCCAAGTATGCAACGGTAACCTTCGACTGAGGCAAGGGTAATGCAGAGACGAGGACTTACACTGCTCTCCCATGTTGCGAACTTGTTTCCTGGTTTACGGCACCTTCCTGGAAACGCGGCCGCTTGGTAGGAACCGGCAAGTAGAACCGCAATCAGCCGAGCAGAAAGAAGCGCTGGCTGGAAGCGTAACCGGCACCGAGTGAACTTTCCAACGGCCCTTCGCAGAAATTTCTGGAAGCGCTCGTGATGAGCGCATGCAAAGCCGCACGTTGATTCTTCTTTCTTGCCGACTGCGGCAACATTCCACTGCAAGGGGACTGTCCAGCATTCGTGACAGGTTCATGGTACTCGATCAAGATCCTCGCAGGGTATCCAACCTTCGATTCATTCGCGCGCCTGTGAGGAATGGCGACTCGACACGCGTCATGCAGTTTCTCGACGTACCGTTGCTCTCCATCTAACGTTCCTGCAAAGGCAGAACGTTAGGTAAACGCTGTGATAGGTTGCGCCCCCTTCCATTATATGATGCTACGATTACCCGAGCACCCGTACTTTAGAAACAATGCGCAAAATTAAAGTAAGTGTAGAGATGTAGGAGAAATGTTCGTTGGCCGTTTTGCTATGTAAGCGTGCTTGAGTGTGAATCTGTAGGCGCTGCACGCCTGTACTATATTTGCACGGCAGTTTAAATTATTTTTCTCAGGCGCAAAGCAATAGCCGTCTCGACGTCGACTCTTGTGCTGGCTTCGCAAACACGCCTTTGCTACCAAGCACACACATCCATGCGACATTATCGCGTGCCCTCGGCGTGCGGCGCCATTTTGTTTCTCGCACCACTGGATCGGCCCAACGGTGACGGTTACATATAGCAGCACTGACGCACAGGTAACAGTTGAACGACAGAAAATTCTACAAGCTTTTACTGAAATTTCTGCATAAAACTAAGTTTCAGGGATTCCATTAAACCTGCCTTTTCACTACATCCGTCCAATTGCTTGACATTTTATTTTACCGAATATTTCCTCTCTTGCCGATATCCTTTTTGTTCATGAACGCGTCATTTATTACGCCGCCCTAGCAAACAAATACGTAGTGATCGCTCAAGCAGCAGTGATCACTTGCCTAAAAGGTCTTCTCATTATCATCGCCCTTACTTTTGGTTTTCTTTTTTTTTGTTTTCTGTGTTACTATAACTGGCACATACCCACATTGCATCGAGAAGGAACAAGAAATTTAGGCGCTTTTTGCATCCTACCTTTCGGATGCTTCTCATTCGGTGACCCCTCCGGGTAAAACGTTTTCAAACTATTACGGCAAGCGGGTGACAAAACACGACACAAATAGGGACTCAAAACAATTTCTCGCCTTCAAAAATGCGCCATAACCTCACCCGATCCTGATGTCTCCAAAGAACAACAAAGAAGGTGTCATAAGTGCGTCATCTTCCTTGTAAAGCGCATGCCAGGCAACAGACAGACGACACCAGAAGTCTTGCCGCAGCGACAGCCTGGTTTATTCTGTGCGCGCGGCTCCGCTTCTTCCAAGACCAGCGCGATGGATAACGGTGGCGATGGAACGCACACGATGATGGTGAGGGGTGTTACAGTAGTGATGATGATGCTGCTACACTAATATTCGCTGCAAGCTTCTGATTGAGGTCGCTCCTAACACCTTCCCAGATTAAAAAATTGGCCGCGTATCTGCTCCTTTCGTTGCAAATGTCGACATAAGACGATAGTCTTTATCGACTTTTGACAAGTAAATACCCTCCTTCGCTTTCCCGGTCACCTCTGATGTTGCTCCTCTTGCGTCACGCTCCTCCCAAAGTTTGACGCCAAAGGTTTGCTTAAATGCGTTTGCTTAATTGCGTCACGCTACTCCCAAGACGGCAAAGGTTTGCTTAAATCATTTTAAATTTACCGCGTTCCACTGCTCCAGGCCGGGTGTCTCGATGCCAACGCTGCCGTACGGCCAAGACGGGCGTGAATCGAGGCGCACTACTTCAACGTTTTCAGAACCGCGTTTCTCTACTCCACGTGCGTTGCAAACAGAACATGGAACCTATCTAGTGCAACCATTCGTAAGTGTTGCCGGTTGATTCCTTAAAATGCCGCAAGAAGCTATAGCGGCGCGGGCGACAGCTGGCGATGGCGGAGTGAATTTCTTTTCTGCAGTTGATGAAGTATTTAATTTCGCAAAAAAAAGCATTTATGACTTTTTATAAAGTTACACTGCAAATATCACTTGTGTATTAATTTTTTGTCTTATATTTTTGTAATGTCTTGTTCTACTTCAACAATGTTGGCAAGTATGAACATTACACTGGACATAGACAGGTTGTGAGTATATTTAATTGTGAGTATATAATACTAGTGCGCCGGCATTGTTTTACTTTGGCCAGGTGGCTGAATCGAGTCACAGACAGACAGACGGACAGACAGACAGACAGACAGACAGACAGACAGACAGACAGACAGACAGACAGACAGACAGACAGACAGACAGACCGAAAGACAGACCAAAATTTCTGGGCTTAAGTAGCCCAAGAAGACTACCGTCTTTAATACTCATGGGAAAGCAGAGCCGCTCCTCCGCCTGATATTCGCCCCATCATTTGGCCTCGCCTCGTCCGGCACATTGCCCACGTGCATGGCCCAGACACCTACGGAATACCCGCTTGAACGCATTCCAGACACACCAGAACCCCATTTTTGGCAGCCCGGACACGGGCCGCTTTAAATAAAGTTTGATCTTGTAACGACATCATCGCCATCGTCATCATCCTCGCCACTATCATCATCCGCATCCTTTCACCACGATCATCATCAGTGGAATGAACTTGCACCTGGGAAATGGCACGCGACACAGGGAGTTGGAACGCGACTCAGAAGCTAGGCGGCCACTCGTTCTGGCCGGGCCTATGCGACCTCAATAAATGTGGGAGGAGGAGGAGAAGGAGGAGAAAACTTTATTGGACAGATCTATCGAGCTTGTAAGTGGGCGGAGTCCTCAGTCCAGGACTCCGTTGGTGTGGCCTGCCGTCTTCGCCCTCTCAGCAAGCCAGAACTGCTTACTTGGGTCCGAGCTGGCAAGTTCACTCTCCCACTGCTCGTATGTAGGACTGGGAATTGGTGCAAGGTCTGGGTTTGAAGGGCATGCCCAAACCATATAAAAGAGCGTTGCTGGGTTGCCGCAGTGCCGGCACAGGGGGTAGTATATTTTGGGGTGAATGGCGTGTAGCCGTGTGGGATGTGGAAATGTATTTGTTTGAAGTTTGTCGGAGGCCGCATCCCTTTACGCTGGCTTCTTAAAATCGCTCTCTCTCTTTCCTAACACCTTTAATTACGTGGAATTTGGGACCGATTCCAGGAGATCTAGGATCGTACCGAAAGGGTTCCGGTTTGGAGGCTGAGGCAAATGCCAAGCATTTACTATGAATGAGCCCGGTCACGAACAACGCTCAGGAAAATGGACCCAAAGGAGCTGATCTCAGGTTGGATCACCCGATGAACACGGCCGCTGGATGCGCAACCACAAATAATGCAAGCCTTCGCTAAACTAGCTGCACAAAACTGCGAAAGCCTGATTTATTCTGCGCGCTTGGCTCGGCTTTTTCCAACACCAGCGTGATGAATCATGGTGGTGGTGGAACGCACACGATGATGGTGATGGGCGTCGCAGTGGTGATGGGGATGCTGGTACGCTGTAACCTTCCTCGGAGTCTTCCGACTGAGGTCGCACCTCACACCTCCGCTTATCTGGAATTGGGGAACGACACCAGGAGATCCAGTATCCCGAATCAAGGGTTCGGATAGATACCAAGCATCTACTATGGCCGACAGCGGTCAGGAACACCGCTCGGGAAAATGGACCCAAAGGAGCTGATCTCTGGTTGGATCACAACGACGAGCACGGCCGCTGGGTGCGCAACCACGAATAATGCAAGCCTTCGCTAAAGTTTCTCCAGTATTCTAAATACTGGATTTGAGATGCTCTTATAGCTCTGCTCTCTCAAGATATATCTCCTCTTGCTTTCTCTACTGTATTTTGTTTTCATAGCAACAATACTCCCTTAATTTCCTACCTCCTTGTATATTTCTGTCTTCATCCTTTCAATGCTTCTCGACCAAACAACGATATCGAATTTGCAAAAGCACCAATGCACGGTTGCCGAACGCGTCTTCTCGTTATTATCCTCCTCCATGTCCGTCTTCTTTCCCGCTCCCAGTTAATATGAATCGCCAAATACCTGCACTGCAATTTACCGGAGTGCAGTGTTCTAACCTCCTAAGTACTCATTATACATAAAGCATGCTCAAATCACTCGCAAGGCCCCAGAAGAAATCCCCTAAGAGACGTTTTTAAGTCAAAGGCCCCAAGGTATTCAACCGTTCAGCATCAATTTGGTTCCCTCTACGTCTTTTATTAAGTGCGAATGCACTTTATAAGCGACCCTGAATTCCGTTGACCGCCGTCCGTCCACATAGCAACAGATGCGGGTGCGCGCGCTCCTCGTCTTCCTTCGCAACGGGGGGGAGATGGGCGCGCGCTGCCTGGCCGCTGACATGGCACATACCCACGTGGGATTGGCCAGGAATCGGCGGGCGAAGGGCTAACAATGCACCGCTTAAAGGAGTACTGACACGAAATTTCAAAGCTGAGATCCGTTCTAGCAATCAGTACAACGACAACACAAATAGGTGTCTGTGCATGGCACATACCCACGTGGGGGATTGGCCAGGAATCAGGCGGTGAGAAGGGCTAATTGCACCCGCTTAAAGGAGTACTGACACGAAATTTCAAAAGCTGACATCCGCTCTAGCATCAAGTACAACGACAACACAAATAGGGTGTCTGTGCATGGCACATACCCACGTGGGGGATTGGCCAGGAATCAGGCGTGAGAAGGGCTAATGCACCCGCTTAAAGGAGTATTGACACGAAATTTCACGGCTGAGATCCGCTCTAGCAATCAGTACAACGACAACACGAATAGGTGTCTGTGCATGGCACATACCCACATGGGGGATTGGCCAGGAATCGGGGGTGAGAAGGGCAATGCACCCGCTTAAAGGAGTACTGACACGAAAATTTCACAGCTGAGATCCGCTCTAGCAATCAAGTACAACGACAACAGAAATAGGTGTCTGTGCATGGCACATACCCACGTGGGGGATTGGCCAGGAATCGGGCGTGAGAAGGGCTAATGCACCCGCTTAAAGGAGTACTGACACGAAATTTCACAGCTGAGATCCGCTCTAGCAATCAAGTACAACGACAAACACAATAGGTGTCTGTGCATGGCACATACCCACGTGGGGGATTGGCCAGGAATCAGGCGTGAGAAGGGCTAATGCACCCGCTTAAAGGAGTACTGACACGAAATTTCAAAGCTGAGATCCGTTCTAAGCAATCAAGTACAACGACAACACAAATAGGTGTCTGTGCATAGCACATACCCACGTGGGGGATTGGCCAGGAATCAGGCGTGAGAAGGGCTAATGCACCCGCTTAAAGGAGTACTGACACGAAATTTCAAAGCTGAGATCCGCTCTAGCAATCAAGTACAACGGCAACACAAATAGGTTTCTGTGAATAAATGCATCTTCCTTTCTTTGTAGTTGTGTGTGTGTGTGTGTGTGTGATCCTCTATCGCGAACATTACCGAACCGCGCAAATTCAAACTCCTGCATTCGCACTTTCACATTCTTCCCCTCGGGGAAATGCGGGGAAATTTTTTTCTTGTCGTCGTTACCTCGATTCCGCAGAGGCGCGCCTCGCCAACGGAGGACTTTAAAAAAGAAAACGTGGCCTTGCTGCTCGCCCATTGGCTACTTCAGTAATTAGCATGCTGAAATAGTCATGTAGGTCCGATTAAATATCTCCAGCACGCTTCCAATTCAAAGGCTTCAGGGCATTCACTCGGCCTGGCTTCAGTTCGGCGAGGGACAGCGTAAATTACGGCAGTAAAGCGCTTGCCACCTGCTTTGGAGACCTGTGTTCAATTTCCATGTGAAATCCAGTGTGTGTGTTATTTACTCTACACTGCGCAGCCCATATCTCGTAACATAATACGCATTTTGTGCTTAATGCGGCACTGATGGCTTTCACCTCAATATTGCTGATTTTGAATCTTAGCGCGCTTGAATGCCTCAGGTAAGCGACATTGCGTTTCCAGGACCTTGCATTCCGAGCACGTCCTGTGGCACCGTGCGCCGTCTAGTGGTTGGCTTTGAATACTGCCCCAATCTTCTTAATCGACTACATCATCATTGTGTTGGCTCGGCCTGTATGGTTGAGCGGGTGGTTACAGGGATCGTAACTACGTAGCTCTCGCGTAGCTCTAGCACCGGTAATTTGACGTTTTTCAATTTACGGGGGTTTTATCATAGTAACAAATGCTGGCACCGCTGTCCCCTGCACATGTACCTTCTGCCACACTCTAACCTGGGTTCTTTTTCATTTTCAAGTGTTTGCATATTGATATTTGTTATCACGCATATAATGTATTTGTGACATCTTTATGCATTATAAATGAAATTTACAGTATTTTTGTTTTTCTTTTGGTCAGTTTCAGCTACTGCTCCTTGTACGTTTTTGCAGGTTTTCCCCTTTTAGGTTGATTTCGGCTATCTCTGTTGAATATTTTTCTACACGGTGGTTTTCAACCATTGCAGGTCCGTTTTGGCAGTTATTTATTTCAATTCGGGCGGTTTTGTATGCTTTATGTACGTTTATGATGTAAATACGTCGTGCGACTGTCTCATCGTTCATGTCGTCTGTCCTGCCCCCATATAACAATATGTTCTTAACGGACGGGTGCAAAGCATTCGTGTGATCTGTGGTATGTTTGGATAAGCTAAAACTTTGCACCACATCATACATTGTTCGGCTTGCAGTGACTTTGATACCGAATTTCACCCGGGCTACAGCCATTATCATACAGAAGCAGCAGCTATTCTGACACACCAGTTCAGTTTTCGAAACACGGCGTCGTGAGCACCGACATGCAAATCGGTAACTTTTTCAGTTTCAAAGCAATGAAGTCGTAGCATGGTGAATGCCACCATACCCAGAAATACAGTTTTTATCGAAAAAATTCCCACAGAAATAAAAAATTCTTCTCGCTGGTTGTGTGGACACTGCCGCGTAGGAAGAGTTCATAAACAGTGAAGAGCCTGACCCTGAACCTCGGCGGATGAGAGGCTGTGCAGAGCAGAGCCATAGCGCGGAACTTCCTAGTGATCCGTCCTAGGGTCATCAAAGCTCTCGGGAACAGCAAGAAAAATTCCACGACGACACCCATGTTGGTAACAGAATTAAGTGCCCTTCCACACTGTGAAGAAGGACGACCTGCGAAGCTCGACGCAACCAACAGACTGCACGCATCCAAACGCGTAAGTTTGTAATCTGCGATTGAGGTACTTACTAGTCAGTTAATCAATGAAACGTCGAAGGATTACAGCTTTACTCTACTGGACAAACACGGAGCTGTCTATATTCCTTCCGCGTCGTAGACATCTTGCTGTCTATGTAATACGCCAAACCAATCCGCTGTACCACAGAGGACACCACACGGTCGCATTGGGCCGACTGACGTGCCCGTTGAAGATCCCCGACATCACAACAAACATGTCATCAGTGAGGGCAAGGAAGCTATTGGCGGTGAGCGCGACCACGGGCGGAGCTGTGAAGCGCGTCTCTGTGACGTCGGCATAGGGAGTCTCGCATTTGTCGTCTGCTTCACACGGGCTCGCTCTCCTTGCCGTTTCTTGGCGCTCAGTTGATGTGTGATGCTTGGCCGCACCAGGTTATGCGTGTGCGTAACTTTTTATCATAATAATAGACTCAAAATTGCATGGACTAGCTGAAGGCGTGAGTTAAAGTTTTGGATGCCGCTACGGAAGAAACATTGCCGGCGTCGCGCCCCATTCCTTGCGAACCCGGTCGTGTGCGGAGCGCGAAGAATCGGAGCTAGGCTTAGATGAAAGCGGACAGCCTGCTGCTGGTAACCGACAACAGCGAAAATACTATTAGGACCAAATCAAATTCCATGACTTCGGTGCTATCGGCTGTCGCAGAAGGCATTACGATTCCCGGTAATCATAGGTAAGTTAAATGAGTTTTTGCAACCTTGCCGAAAGCTCGAAAGTATTGTATCACATCAGTTTATGCTGTCATGGCATGAAAGTATCCCGACATACACTATGGGATGCAAAAACGGTAGATTGAGTTCCAAATAACCCACTGTGTCTATAGGCGCGTGCTAGTTTTATACCATGCTTCTAATCAGTATGGAGGTTTATAGGCAAAACGAGTCATGTCTAGGGTAAAGATACTGTAACACTATTATTGTTCAGACCTGCAGGGATATTTCGGTACTTGTCCCACAACAATTTCTTCCCAATATTCAGATGTGCTTTATACGAAAACTCCACACGGACGAAGAGGAATAGAAGGAGGAGAAAACTTTATATAACCGTAAAATCGAGCTGATTAGTGGGCCAGGTCCTCAGTCCAGGACAAGAGAGTAAGAGTAATTTTCTTTAATTTATAGAACTCTACCCTGAGTAGACCAGAATTTGTTCTTTGCGACTGAAACGGTTGGAAAACAATAAAGAGCTGCTTGGAAATATTAGTAGGTTTCTGTACATCTAATATATGCACGTATACTATTTACTGCGTTTGTTAGCGAGTATATCAAGCCTTCTACACCGCAATTATGTCATAATTGTTCGGGTTAACAGTCGGTTTGTTACAATGGTTGCGATAGAAAATCGAAGCACAAAAGCCACCTTCGAGTACTCTGGGCAACGTTTTCTGGGGCTCGATCGCTGTGGCGTAGCACAAACTTAATCATTTTATTTACATATGAATAAACTCGGCACGCTGCGGATAAGCGCCTTCTCAGCCGCAACCATAACGCACTTTGTGGAGAAGGGAATGTATGCCATACAGCCTTACGAAAATATCCCAACTGTGTGACCCTCCCAAACATCCCCAAACTTCCTAATAAGACGTTTGTGACGGTGCAGAGAAATTAATGCGTTGAGCACAGAAAACAAAACAAAAAGAAAACATTCATCTGATGCAAGTCAACCAGAAAGGAAATAGAAGACTGCCGCTTTATTTCCTTCTGTGCTTGGTATGTAGCATTAGACTTTTAAGCCTTCATAAAAGCATCTAAGAAATACCGTAGGAACGCCTACGCATTTTGAATGCTTATCTAGGAGCTCTGAAGGCTGAACCTCACAGATAAGCTAGAAAGGACGAGTTACACACGAGCTTGTGGCCAATGCTCTGAAGAAAGTTGTTCTCCCTCTCCTCGTGTGGTGGAAACTTGAGGGGGATGGAGCTCAAAATATTCGGAGCTGTCAGAAGCTGGCAAAAATAACTGACTTGATAGAAATACACTTTTTAGTGAGCTAAATCATCAAAGCACGCAATTTATAACGCAGGCACTACTTCCCCTCAAAAGCTGAGTGTAGCAGACGACAGCGGCGCGAATCCCTAAGCCGACGTCAGAGCCAGGGGGCGCCACTCAAACATCTCATGGCCAACAGCTCCGGATGCACGCCTCCGTCCTTCCACCCCTATCGCGTGCACGCATAAACCGGTAACCGGTGATGGGCGCGTGTTCCGGCGTAAATACACGGGCGAAAAAGTGATGCGGAAAACCTTTCAAGCTGAGGAAGAATTATTGGCTCACGTCGGCGTTCCAAGCGAGCGAAAACCATTTGTCGTGAAAAATTTATTAGGCCTCCCATATTTTCCGGTCTACAACTCGCTTAACCAAAACTTGATAGGCAGCGGAATGATTGGTGAACGTGAGTATGTGACAGCCCACCCTTAGGCCAGCGGCAAGGTTTGAAGTTCTAATGTTAAGGTCCCCAAACGCTACCTACATAGTGACGCACAGGGAGCTTTATGTTGATTGCGACATCGTAAGGATCAACTTAATGGTTAGCTTACATCAAGCCTAAATATCGAGCGTTTGACCTAACTTCACTCTTTCGAATCTGATGTCATCAACGGTAACCTTGGGAAAAGGACGAATTGAATGACAACCTGATGGTACCAGTTTTGTGCTGAGACGTCTAAGCGAAATGTTGCACGGAAGCTTTGGCACTTACCCGATATCTGCCATTATTAATTTATGAAGAGAGCATACCCCATATCGCATAAGCACATGTGTTGTATTGTACTCTGCCTCGCGAGCAATAGTGTAAGCTGTAGTTTCAAGCGCACCCGACAATGCCCTGCAGTTATTCTAAAGAGCGGCTACCCACCCGCCGTATCAGGCCAGACATTACTTTGAAAGAAAACTATATCCTGAATCCCCGCGAACTGAATGGCTTCTGTCACAAAGCCATTTCTTTCGTACACAGAAAGATAGGACAATGCATTGGGCAATGCTTTACTGATCGGAATCTATGGCGCAGCAGCAGGCGTTGCACCAGACGCTGCCACCCGCAGTGCATGCTGGGATATATACACGGAAGTCAATTTCTTTTAATATCAACAAGTGTTTATACACTCACATCCAGGCGCGTGTAGCCAGGGCGAAGCATTTTCCCGCTGAGGGAATCTGTCTGCATGTTGCCAGCATGGTAGGTACTCGAAAGCAAGGCCATGTTCTTGGGATGATGTGGCGAAGTGGCTGCGCCTAAAATGGCAGCCTAGCATCAGCAGAGGGCAAGAGAACTTTCGAAACTTAATCTCACTGGCTTTTTAATTCCCATTGCCACCACTGCTGAAAAACGTAGCTTTTGACTTCTCCGGTCCACTGGTGGTCGCACTTTTATCTATGGTATCCTAGATTTGCTGACTCAGTTATTCAGTCCGGGACCAAAACGAAGCCCAGCTGCTCGTGTCGGCATGTCAACCAGCATGTCAAGCAATGGTTTATTTTTGAAAAGATATGATCACTATGAAAGTGATGATCCACCCAGGCGGACAATCAGTTGAGGGTCATTGTCAATGGTCGCCGTAAAAAATGTATGCATCTTTTACCGAAGAATGGTGGCCGCGTTTGCAGCACCCGCTCCTCACGCTAGAATGAGTTATAGTCGGTGGTCTTCCTTAAGCCACACTCATTCAATCTTTTCCGCATAGTAAAAGTCTCTGACTTCAGTGACCCACCATGGCAGTTGTCAGCGTCATTGACTGATCCCCCTGACTGGGTATGGGTCGATCGAATAGAGGGGGAAGTTCTGGTAGTGGCGGTGGTATTGAGTCTCTACACTTGCTTTATGCGCTGTCATTGGTCTTTTTTATGAGTGTTTATTTTGCCACATGGCATACAGATGGGGGTATGAGTTATGAAGAAAGGTGATTAGATGAGCAAGAAAGTCTTCTCTGTGCGGATGAAGTCAACGGGTGAACGATGATGGCGCCAATGTATCCATACGGCGTATGGGGAGGCGTCGTCTACGCTGTGGCCGGTCGCCGCAAGCTGCCGCAGTCTCGTCGGTCGCAAGGCGAGGCAGGACCACAGCAAGTGGTGCAGGTCGGTGATTGCATCGCTGCGGTGGAAAACTGGGCAACTAGGGTTTCTAAAGGAATCACGGAATTCAGTCCATTGGCAGTTCACGGCGGGGGCTAAGGCCACCCCCACCCAAATCCTCCTAAGCGCAACCTCCTCGGCACGGGTAAGACCGGGGGACAGTGGCAGCACAAGGTGGAATGAGAGCATGCGCATCGGAAGTTTTAAAGCGATGATGGTGAAAACGCGAAGCTTTTATTTTCTTCACTAATGCCCTGCAGGAAAGCCCGCTTTCTCCGACGAACATGAGTGATCGTGGGTGAAATGAAAGAAAAAAAACGCTTCCAGTGCCGTAATCGGACGTGTTCCATCGAATGGAGTAGGCTGCCCTTAACTCTACCAGTGCTTTTGTCGTTTGGGGGCACTAAGCTGGGACAATGGCAAAAGGACGTTTGCAACGCCATGCACTTTTTCATTTCCGTGACATCTCGTCTGCAGCGCTAAAAATATTCTGATTATGATTGCTTTTTCTTCGTTTCTTTTTTTTACTCACTCGCTTGAACGTAGACTAAACTCTTCCTTATGCCCTGCTATTTTGCATCGCAAGATTGATTACAATGAAAAAAGAACTCTTCTTTGCCAATCCCCCTAAGTGAGTATGCGCCATTGTTTTCGCTACAACCACCACTAATCTGGTTCCCTCGCGTTATCGAGCAGGTGTCTATACGATTCATAGAATTTCTTACAATATACACTAGAGAGGAATCTGGCGCTAGCGTCTATGCGGCTCCCATCAAGGCCGCCTGTGTCGTCATCAGTGGCTTGAATTGAAACGTTTTAGTGACCGCAAATTTAAACAGAGTGCCACAAAACGCGAAGAATAGTGTGCAACTATGTAAGTGGAAAATAGAAACAGGCTGTTTTAAAACTAAAAAAAAGGACGTAAAGCGTATTTTTATGGAACGGTTGTGCCTGCTATTCCGCAGGCCAAGGTTGTAATTACGAACAAGGTTAATATTTGGGGGGAAACTCATTAGAGACTCTACTTTTATTAATTTTACCAATGTTGCAAAAAATAAGTTGCTTGAAGAGTTTGGAAAGTTTTGTGAGCGTGCCTATTAAAACGTTGCCTTCATGGTGAACCGGTGCGCCGACCGCCAAATAGTTTAACAAGAAAAAAGAAAAAGACCCACCTCCCCTCGCGGGAACCCCTGTGTTGATGCGACGGATAGGGGGTTCACGTTGCAGCGTTGGACAGCGGAGGAACGGCGCTGGAACGATGGGGCGGAGCGGCGCAGGCACCGCGTTTTATAGCGCGCATAACGGTGAGGGGACGCGCCGGCGCCAGTGCGTCTGCCGCGGCTATTACGCAACACAATCCAACACAATCCACGTTAATCCAATCTAACCCAAATCAAATCCAAGCCAAGCCAAGCCAATCCAATCCAATCCAATCCAATCTGATGTCCCTCGCGAGAGAGTGTTCGCTATCGGAGGGGAGAGGGGGTGCCCAGGCAACACAGGACTGTTCGGCCTAAAACAGGCCGGTGTACTTTGGCCGGTGATTTTCTGTCCGGCCGTTTTCCGGCAGCCATGTTCGGCCCATGTCCAAATGTGGGCCTTTTGGCCGTATACGGCCGTACTCCCATGGCTGTCCAACGGCCAGTGTCCGTCGGCCAGTCGACCGGCTTACGGCCATACGGCCATATTCCAGCCGTAGGGCTCCGGCCATTCCAAAGCCACCCGTGTACGGCCGAAGTACGGCCGCCGGAGGACAGCCGAGATACGGTCGTCGGACTCCAGCCGGACTAAAGCTGCCGGAAATACGGCCGTGCTACGGGCATTGGAGTTCAGCCACAGTACGTTAACTGTACTGAGGCCGGTCACTGCATGTCGCGCAAGCAGATGACTCATTCGCGCAGTGCAGAAGCAGCACAAACCCAGCATTTTGGGTCCAATGCAGCCACATCAAAGTGAGCTCGCGCGCAACCACCAGCCGTTAAGCTTTCAGCGCAGCCTTGCTTAAGTACTAGCCTCAGTTGACAGCAAAATTCGTTTATTAAGCAGTGCTCACAAATTGTCGTTCTTTAATTGCTGTGCCTCTTTTACTGCCGAACACAGAAAATATTCAGTTCTTTGTAGAGCTTGAATAGATGTATTGTCCAGGTCCTGATATCCTCTGTGGGGCGGCTTACCTGTAATAAACGGGGAAAGAGGGGGTGGAGGGAGGGGGAGCGGCGGAGGGCGCATACTTTAGTGGGTTGAATTTCAGAGAGATAAATTGCGCCGCTTTTAGCCAATTTCTTTTAGGGCAATATTCCGGAACACTTTCATGCTATGACTACATAAACTATTTTATAACAGTTGCTTGACCAATTTCGATGTATATAAAACCGGTGTGAATGCCTTTACGAAGCGTTTTGGTTCTCAACAAAACACTCAGGAGCATTTAATATAACTCCTTCACAAAAAAGTCTGTCCATTTTTTGCCTATTTTTTTTTGCAAAGACATTTTCTACTTGATCAACTTTTCTGATGATCTTGCTCAGGGCTGATCCTAAGAAGGAGCGAACAGGTACTTTCATTGTCAATCTATTTTAATGTTTGTTTTCATGAGTTACGTCCAGACCACTTAATAGTACAAAAGAACTTAATTTTCTTCTAATGTCATACTACGTTCCAAAAATTCTAGACGCGTTGCGAATGACGCCCTGCTTCAGGAGGCTGCAGTTGTATCCCTCTGTGTTCACGCAAGGAAAGGCGTAAAATTAGAGTTACATAATTTGTTTCAAAACCAATAACATAGCAATGGTAGCATGCATATATGTAACCTTGCATACTGCAACAAATAGGGAAATAAATATTTTATTGTTCAAGGTAGGCAGACTTGCGACTCTGGAAGTTTATTTATTTATTTTTATTTATTTATTGATTTATTTACTTATTTTTATTTATTTATTTATTTATTGTTTTATTTATTTATTTGATGCCTGCTTGCCTTTGCATGCATTACAGAAGGGAGATACATAACACTAAGCATTAAATATGAGACTAAATAACAAAATAATTCTACAAAGCGCGCTGAAAATCGTCAATATAAACAGTTAATGCAATCAAACGTGGAAGATAATTACACTGCAGTATTGATGTAAAATAAAATGAATAGCGCAAGGCGTCACCTTTACAGGAAAGGTAATAATTTGCTTTAAGCTAGCGGTCCCAATTTGCGATATGTAGAATGACGCTTGGACATACTTATCCCCTTCTACTCCAGTTTTCGAATGATAGATATTACGAAAAAAGTTCAACCTGTGGTTTCGTCTGTGATCTTCCACGTCCTGCCATTTCAGTTTACTTTTACTTTCTCTCATGCTGAGTTGAGCGTGCCAATTACCTAATACGAATCGCACTGACATATTCTGTATGTTTTCGAGCGTATCAACCAGCTCTTTGGTGTAGGGATCCACGAAAACACATGCGTACTCCAAGATTGAGCGCACATGAGTGAAATACGGTTGTTCCTTTCAGTTAGATGGAGGTTCACTGAAATTTCGTTTCAGAAAGCCAAAAACATATGCAGCCGTAACTTTTATGGTGTGAACCTGCCTATTTAACCTCTAACCACTCCCTAAATAAACGCCTAGGTATTTATATTCCTCGGCCGTTGTCAGGGCAGCATAATTTACGATATACTTATTCAATTGGAATGAAGGTTTTCTTGTAAAGGTGCCGTTAACACACTGTTTAACACCCAAAAACTTTTCTGAATCAGCACACCAGGATATTATTAAATTAGAATAAAGCTGCAGGTATACGGAATCACGTTCATTCGCTATAGTCCGGTAAACTACACAGTACTTTTGAACAAAGCTATAGGGCCAATAGTAATAACAATGCAAAAACCGATTCATTCAGTTCATAGGATGAAATGTACTACGCAGAAGGTGATATGGAACACCATCTGTCACCCGGTTCCTTAAATTAGGGTGCACTGTCGGAAGATATGGGGAGTCGACTCCAGAGAGCCAACAAACCCCACCGAATCCACAGGGCACAGGTGACAAAGGGGGTGGCCGTCTGATGTGCGGCTTTCGCCGACCAGAGCGGCAAGAATGAGCAAGAGCCCTGAACGAAAAACAGCAAAAAGACTTATATTTAGACAGGCAAGTTACAAACACAATCCCGAGGTAACGGATCGATAATGACAGACAACTTAGATTTAATGACACACAACAGATGGAATTCAAATACAAGAAACAGTCCAATTAGACAAAATGATACAAACAGGAGCGCCTAACAAATGAATATTACGAAGCGTAGCAGTTAACAAAAAAAGAAAACGAACAGTTCGATGCTTATGAGAGACAGAGCCCCAGCATATTCACCGACCGGGCCGGACGATGCACCGCTGTCGGAGGCGATTCGGCTACCTGGGAAGCGCGGCTTCGTTGTAGGCCAGGCCGTCCGGGACGATCACGTTGATTCGAGGCCCGGGAGTACGTTGGAGTCCTCCAGGGTGCGGGTCGCCGATGGTGTGATGCACAAACTGACAGGTGCCGTTGTCACATCACGACTGCCAAACGTAGCTGGTTTGCTTAGGCGCGGCTTCTCTTTTTATAACCGTGCCGGCGCGGAGATGGAGAGCACAACACACAACGCGCCCGCCGCCGTCAGCGAATAACTTCACTCTTCTCCCTTCTAGAATCATCGACGCTCTTTAGCACTGGCAAGGCCACGCGCACCTCCTCGAAAGTACTGGAAGCTTCGACGAAACCGGAGCGGCGGAGGTTTTATTTTTGTTGTTTTCTCGCCGGCGAGCCGGTGAGTGATCGTGTTACCGTCTCTTCGTTCGAGAAAGCTCCATATTGTCTCGGGGCGAATGGAACCGAACTGAATGAATCGAACGACTGCAAGAAGAATTAGGCGCTGTACAAATGAAATGAAAATTTATAAGGTACTTTTAGACGTCGTACGCTCGAGTTTGTAACACCATCATTTGCTTTTTTGCAGTCCAAGAATATACAGTCAACCACTTTAAGCTTATCTATTGCAAGAGCCAAATCGTACGTGAACTCAACAATCTGCGTTGAGCAATAAAATCCTGACAAAATCCATGTTTCCTAGGATGCTGGCGATTATGTTTAATCAAATGAGTCATATCCCAAGAGTAGCTGAGCTCACCTTCAAACATCGGAACTAAATTAACAGCTAGGCTTCGTCAGTGACAAGGCTCTGTTGTTATCGCAAATTTAAAGTAATGTTTTTTTCTAAATAGGCAGTCGTAAAATCCCATCAAGTAACATAGTGCAGGGCATGAAGTTGATCCTACCAATGCACGAGCGAGTCTCTTCTACGTTTATCACCAACAACATAGTGTAATATTTCTTGTCGCAGTTTAATTGTAAGCAGAATAACTTGCGCTTTTGCTCGCACTTGCCTTTCTTTGGTGGGGAGTCCTTGACATGGTGGCGGTTTACCTCCTGCGTGGTGGCCGCTTGCTCGACGCCCTTGAAGGCCAGTTATTTTGGTGAACCATCTCCATCTCGGATCGGACATCTCTGCCGTGTCGATGTCTCCAATGCTCTCCATTTCTTGAGGGGGTGAATAGCCTCGAGCTGATGCGTCGAGGAAGCCGGCGGCAGAGGAGTGGTAGCGGCGATGACTGGCGAGGCTTAGCTCACCCGTCGGTGTGGCACAGTCTTCTTGTGGCAATAAATGACATTTCGCTGGCCTAAAAGGTTCCCTGCTAACGTCCGGTGAGTCCTTGCACCTTGCCCGTTCACCGAGAACACTGATTACTGTTTGACAAATGATTTTCGTTCATTTAAAACGTAGAAACACGGAGCGGATGAAAAACGCGTCCCCGTCGTTCGGCTCACTAACGGCTTTTTCTCCCCCCAGGAAAAAACCGGTCGGTCTCCTTTGTCTGTGCATGAATTCTCGGCGCCCAGGCACGTGCCGTTGTTCGGCTGTATGGCGTTTGCCGAAAAAATGACGTATAACCAGATACCTTACGTAGGCCGGTCTCCTCTTGAACACCGGTTGCCAAATATTCTGTGGCCATTCGCTTGCCGTAATTCGGCCGAGGACAGCTAACCGAATGAAAAAAACTCCCAAGCATTTCCCCGAGGGTGAACATGGTTAAGTGCGAATGCACGGGGTGATGCTATGAGGGGGAGTAAAGTTAAACTCCGTTGGCATTCGCCCGTGAGCGCGCGCGAGCCGACCCACGGAGGTCTGGCAGTTTATCGCTGCATATATAGGGGGGTACGCCGTGCCGAGCGCGCCGAGCCAGGTGGCTGAGAGAGAAGGCGAGCGCAAGGGGAGAGGGACAGCGGCGTACGGCAGCTGCAGCCGAGCGAGGGGGAGAGGAGAGAGTGTGACGTCACGGTGGAGAGAGAGGCGCGCGGCAGCTGCAGGGGAGAGGAGGCGCGCTGTGACGTCATACCATGACGTCACGGCGCGAGGAGCGGTGCGGGGAGCGGCGCGCACCCGCACAGCCACGGCGAGGAGGCGGAGCGAGCGCGGTCACGTGGTGAAGTGACGTCACCGCGCCGTTGCTACCGACGCTCCTCTCCGCTCCACGCCGTTGCTAGGGAGAGGAGGACTGCGGACGCCGCCGCCGCCGCCGCCGGCGGTGGAAGGTTTGGGGTCGCTTATAAAGTGCATTCGCACTTAAAACCTATATTCTGGGGCCGTACGTCGGCCGGTATCGTTCATAACACTGGTTGCCGGATATTCTACCGCCGGACGCGCGGTTCACCGTTGAAACAACGAATGCACGGCAGCCGCGCTCCGGCCGGTCTCCTTTCGAACACCAACTGCCGCAAGAATACGCATATTCTGTGGCCGGTCGCTTCCCGTGCTTCGGCCTATTACTGCTTCCCGAAGAAAAAACGGATGCCCTAAGGCCGTACTTCGGCCGTTCTCTTTCTCAACATCGGCAGCCGTAAGAGAACTGAATATCTGGCAGCCGGTTAGCTGCCGTTGTGCGTCCGGACACGGGCGGACGGAAAAATACCGAAGCGCTGGTTGCCGAATGTTGGCCGTTCAACGCATGATCAGTGGCTGCCAGACCCTGGATGCTGGCCGGACATGCCAGAAAGCGGCCATAGACGGACCGGTCTTCGGGCACACTTTCTGTGCCGCCTGGGTGAGCGGCGGAGAGCTCAGGTCGCGTGGCGAGAAGAATGGCGGAGGGGCGGACGGCGACGACAACGCTGGTGACGCCGGATGCAGGGAAAAGGCGAGTGAATGAGATGCAGTCGCATCTAAAAACGTGGCGTCAAAGAGTCGTGTACGGTAACAAGATAGGACGCATACAAGCTCCCGTATCTCTCGTATCCCCGTGGTCATATCTTGTCTTCGTCGAAGTACGTTTTGTTTCTTCTTTTCGTAGCTTGTGTGGGCATGCCGATATGATGTGTCGAAAAGCCACGAAAACAAGAAACAAAACGTACTTCGACGCAGACACGGAAGCCTCATTCAACTAATCGACCATTAAACATCAAGACTCAAGACCAATGGGAGGCCGCCTTGCTCAGCTCTCATCCCGACTCACAACTAGTCGTCCAGCTGGCGGAAGATGCCGCTAGGGCCCACGGGCTCATCGACGCCATCTTACGGGGAAGGCTAGGTGACTTCCTCTCTGTCGCCCCCTTCCTTCTACCAGTTTGGGATCAAATAAAGTTCCTTCTATCTCTCTCTCTCTTCTTTTCGTGGGCTGCAAATTTCGTGGCGGCATATTACCCGCTCAGTTATCCGTCCTTCGACAGCGGCATGAGCAACGTCAGGTGCGATCACGCACTGCCTGCTGTTTCACCGAACACGGTTACCACAGAACAGGGACGATTTCGGCTTAATTGTAGCTCGTAAACGTGTTGATGCATAGTGAAGAAAGCAAATCCCAAGAAGCGCTCAAGAATCCAATTGTCCTACCAAGCCCATGCCAAAAAGGGGGGTCTTCCTATGAACCCCCATGACGACATGGCTTAAAAGGCGCAGTTTCCTCTCTAGTATGCTTACTAAGAAACTCTATGATAGGATTGCTTCGCTTTGACACGGCCGACGTGGTTTCGAAAATGGCCGCGTCTAGAGTGCCGTCCTACGGTATAATAAGCAATCCGCTATATTTCACGTCAACTGGCGTTTTGTAGCAAAACTGCCACGTCTAGCCCTACATAGCCCTAGATAACGTAAATCTAGGCAATTTAACCTATTCATAACATAACATGACATAACACACACATAGAAATCATTCAAAACACCAAAACTAAGCTAGGTCATGAAAATTATAATTGAATTTAAGATGAAAAAAAACTCATGCAAGAGAAAACGAACAGGCTGAGCAGATCTGACGTGTCTGTCATCGTGGTCGCTTGCTTCTAAGCTGCTTGGTTTTTCTCGTTCCTGGTTCAAGTGATCGGCCAACCTTCAGGCGGATTAGCGGTTGTGTCCCGTCATTCGTTTGGTCTTTTCTTTTCTTCCAGGTTGCTGGTTTCCACGCCTGGATGTCTTTCGAGTCTCCTGGCCGGGGGAGTTCCCCCTGGGCGGCCTGTATTCGACCGCAGGACGTGCAATTGGAAGCCCTAAAGCGCAGTGGGGTGGGCAGCATCCCCGTGGCCCTAGTGCCAGTAAGTGGCGGACTCATCCGGCCGAAAAACCCGTGGGCTGTACACGCGGCACTTCGAGCGGCTACTGAGAAGTTCGAGCACATTATGGAGGTTCGCCCGTTTGGCAAAGGCGGCGTCTTGTGGCGATCGTCAGACGAGACCTGTGTCGCTGACCTCTTGAAATGTACAATGTTTTCCTCTGTTCAGGTGAGTGCATTTATCCCCCCTCACCTTGCTTGCGTGAAGGGCATCGTTCGAGGTGTTGATGTTCAGATGACACCTTAGGAAGTACTAGCGCAGTTTTCGGTAGCGGGAGTCACCTCGGTTTACCGTCGCAGCCGTGTTGTAGAGAAAAACAGGGTGCCAACAGAATCTGTCATTGCTACATTTGTTGGGACGCAATGTCCATCGGAGATTAAAGTATGGCCACTCAGTTACCGTGCAGAAGCTCTCTCTCCCCGGCCACTTCAGTGCCACAGCTCTCGGCGTTTTGGCCACACATCTAAGGCATGCAAATCGTCTCCCCGGTGGCGCCCATTGTGGTGAGAGCCATTCTGTCGAGCTATGCACCGGCCAAGATGCCAAATATTGCTTGCGTGGAGCGGCACACCCAGCCGACTATTCTAACTGTCCTGCTAGAGCTCAAGAAGTTCAAGTTGTCGAGGTCATGGGTAAGCGTCGCTGCTCGTGCGGGGATGTTGTTACCATTGTCAAAGAAAGGACACATGGTTATGCTGGAGTTACGAGCCAAACACTCTCCATCACTCGCTGATGCAGCCGTAGTGAGTACCATTGTTTCAGCGGTGGAACAAGCCGTTGCCAAGCTCCAACAGCCTCCCCTCGCTGACCCAGCTGTTGCTTCCGTTGTAGCAGTGGCTGTTGAGAAGGGTGTCTCTTCAGTAATCACCCAGTTAACTTACGGCATATTCGAGTGCGTGTCTCGCACAGTGGTGACTCAGCTGGCGCCATATTTGCAGCCCGCTCCACTTTTGTGTACTTCCCCTCCCTAAGTGATCCATAAGTTTCCACCGCCTCTGAAGGTCCACTGCTTTTGGCAGCTAATCTTGCCTCGGATTCTTTTAAAGCCTCGTCTACTCTCGCTACTTCTGTGCGTGGATCGGAACATCCTGCTTACGCTGAGGCTGGTACTTCGTCTGTTCGTGGTCCTACGGACGACACAGAGTATTTGCCCCCCTTTCGCCCTCTTCAGACTTGGACATGGAGCTTCAGGCTTGGCCTATGGAGTCCGTTAATCAGTCTAGTAAACGTTCCGGATCACCTAGTACCGAAACCCTGGAAGTGCAGCCAAAAGCAAAATCCAAGAAAGGTAAATCTGTTTCAAAGCCCAAGGATCAGATATTAGAGGCTGCAGTTGCTGCAGCCGGTCTGTCTGAATCATAGGGGTTCTAAAAGTAATTCAGTGGAATTGTCGCTCTGTTTCGGCAGGCTTTGCGGATTTACTTTGTTTGTGCTCCCAGTTTTCCCCCTACGTAATTTTGCTACACGAAACCTGGCTTAGTAGCAACCAAAAATTTGGTCTTTATAATAACCGCACCTTTCGACTAGACAGGTCAACCCCAGGTGGCGGTCTGTTAAGTTTGATATCAACAAAGTTTGCCCACAGCGCGAAGGTGTCCTTCCAACTTCAACGCCCAGACTGTGAAATTTTAGTGCTGGAATTAAAGCTACCTGGTTGCCTCGCCTTCTCATTGGCCAACGTGTACTTTCCTAGTGGCGTCGTTGATTCCGAACCACTTGATTTGGCTATTTCTTCGGCTGTACCTCCCATTATCTTTGCAGGAGACTTTAATTCCCTCCACGTTACTTGGGGCTTCCGGGCTGATTCTTGCGGTAATCGCTTGTTAGATTGGATTACAGATAACAACTCAACATGCATTAATTCGGATTTTCCAACCTACCATAAGGGACAAACGCAATCTGTTTTGGACTTAACTATATCTTCTCGAGGTGTTTCAGCGCCTTCTTGGTCGACCCTTGATGGCGGGTCGAGTAGTGACCACATCCCAATAGTTTTTGACATCGGGTGTCCCATCCGTTTATTAATCTCCAGAGCCGATCTTTTGTTAACTATAAAAGGTTTCAATCCTCTCTGAAGGTGTACCGGTCCTCTCTGGTCACACAAAATGAAGCTGAATGTGCGACAGGCCTTTATTCCGCCGTTTCCACTTCAGCTCAGTCGTTATTATTTGAAGTGATGTCGAAGAAGTCAGTATTGCCTAGTCCCTGGTGGGACGAAGAATGTTCGCGCACCTTTAGACGTAGAAAGGCTGCCTGGAAGAAACTTTGCCAGAACCTACCCCCGCTTAACTGGTGCAACTACAAGTATTTTTCAGCGGTATTCAAACGCGCTGTTTCGAATGCTAAACAGACCTATGACACAGATCGATCTTTGTGTCTCTCCAAGCCCAACAATACGCGTGCGCTTTTTCGCTTTCTTCGATCGCGGATAATACAGACTCGGTGGTGCTATCTTCAGGTGAACTCTCAGAGTCCCTTGAGTCGATTGCTGATGTGCTTCAAGCTCGTTTTTCATTTTCCTTAGCGATGCATTTACTCCGCCAGACGTGGTAGACGACTTTATAGAGTTAATGCTCTCAGAGCTCGCTGACGTCATGACTAAATTGACTGCTGCAGCTCGTGGCCCAGATGGCATTACAACTGAAATGCTAAAATTAATATTTGACGAGGCTCCCAATCATTTACTTCATATGATCAATTATTCTATTAGTCATGCATGGATCCCCGATGTCTGGCGTCTCGCCAAAATACTTCCTGTACATAAGAATGCTGGTCAGGGCCTCTTGATTGAAAACGTCAGGCCTATCGCGTTGACATCTAACGTGGTTAAATTATTCGAGCGGATTTTGCAGCAGCGCATAATGCAATTGGTGTCCAGTTCTAGAACCTTTAGCCCAAGACAAATTGGTTTCCGCCCTGGGTGTTCGATTTGGAGTGCGCATGTGCACCTTGAAAGCCAAAATAAACTAGCCCGTCGCACTAACCAGTTTTCGGGCCTAGTTACCCTAGATGTAGCAAAAGCTTTTGATAGCGTCGAATACCCTGTGTTGTTGTCCCGGTTACAAGTCTTAAACTTCCCAAGGTACATTACAGCATGGATTTGTGAATTTTTCAGAGACAGGCAGTTCAGTTGTGTAAAATTTAATGTTACTTCCTCAGCGGCCACATTCTAGGGGCGCACCGCAAGGGGCGGTCCTTTTCCCCTGTTCTTTTTAATATCCTTGTAAGCGGTATTCCGGTGGTTTCTGGTGTTTCTACATATGTATATGCCGACGATATTGCGTTTTTTGCATCAGCACCTGACATTCAATCTCTTTACGAATTATTGCAATCATATCTGAACATCATTGCCTCCTGGTTGGACAGTATTTGTCTCTCTATGAATATCAACAAATGTTCTATAATAGTTTTTCCGATCGCAGGCCCTGTTAACATTACCCTCAGTTACCGACAGTGCATAATTCCTCAGGTTCCTTATTTAAAGTGCCTCAGGATTATTTACACCAGTGAACTTGACTGGACCCCACATATAGCCCTCATTGAGGCCAAAGGTGCACGTGCTGTTGGGGATGTTGTGAAGTCTCAGTCATAGAAAGAAGGGCATTCGCAGAGAGACCCTCCTTATGATATACAGAATGTACGTTCTCCCCATTTTAGAGTTTGGGTGCGTGTTATTCGCTGGGTGCGCCGCGTATAAGCTTCATCGTCCGGTTATTCTGGAGCGCCAGGTTCTTCGCTGCTGCTTAGGGTTGCCTAAGAATGCAGCAAATGCAGCAGTTTACTTGGAAGCGCGCGTTCCTCCTCTGCTTAATAGGTTCCGGATACTGGCTGTTGAAACTTTTCTGAGAGCTTACAGCTCTGAGTTGAACAAAGAGCAGTTTATCTTTATTGCAGAACCAGGTGCGTTTATGGTGCACCAATGGCCAGGTCCTTATGTCCACAAAGCACTTTGGTACAGAGCTTCCTTTCTCGATTGGGTGTAGCAATAAATCAGGTTATTCCATATACTGACAGAAAGTTCTCCTCTTTCTATCAATTTACGGAACATTTTCCCCAAAAATGCTAAACTTTTACCAGCCCGGCTGCTCAATCGTCTTCTCGAAGATTATTTGGCCTCCATGCAGCCAGGTGCTATAGTTTATACAGATGCCTCTCAACGAGAAGAAAAATCCGGAATAGGAATATTTTCCCTTTCCCTTAACTGGGCCTTTTCTGTTCTTCTGGGTGATTTCATCCCCATATTTTTCGAGGAATTCCTGGCAATTGTCCTGGCGCTACGAAAGCTGGATCTATCAATTACATCTCCAATGATAATTTCTGATTCTTTTTCTGCATGCTTAGCCCTTTCTACCCCTAAAGACACTCCCTTCTGCGGACGTTCGCCGCATCCGCCGTCTCGTTTTGGTTGGCCGTTCCGCCGGTATGGGGCCGACGTGGGCCGGGAACCATCTGAGGTATGTGGTATTCGTTTTGTGACTAGGCAGGATGTGGTGGGATGGCGGCCCTATGACTCCCTTGCTGAAGTTGATGATAGCTGATTTGGAGTTAGTGGTGATTTTCGGATCGCTCTTCAGTGCTAGCGCGATCGCTGCCTCCTCCGCCTGTGTGGCGTCCCGGGCCATGAGGCTTGCGGCATTAAGGGTGGCACCGTCCCTAGCTCGAATTACCACCGCAACGTAAGTTTGGGTCCTGTGCGGGAAGCGGGCAACGTCGACGTACACGGCAGTGTTGTCAGTGTTGTAGGTTTCGGCCAGCGTCCTGGCACTCGCCTTTCTTCTTTCTTTGTCCCTCTCCGGGTGCATGTTTCTAGGCAGGGGAGTGATGATTAGTTGCTCACACATTGATCTAGGCACTCGTTCGCATATTTTGGCTTCGTTCCCGTGTTCCGTACTTTGGTTCCCATGCGTTCTAGTGTGGTTCGGGGTGCGGTGTCCAATCCTGCGTAGTATTTCTCTTCCAGTCGGTGTTGCTTGGAGTCGTGCGATTTGGGCAGATCTCTGAGCTTCACATATTTCGTCCAGGGTGTTGTGGACTCCCAGAGTGTCAAGCGCTCCAGCTAAGTTCAGTTGCTACTGGACCTTCACGCAGTGACTAAAAGACGGATCGTGAAATTCGCCAGCAAATTAGCAGCGGCCAACCCTTTTTGCGGGTACGTGCCAATCCGCTAGTCGGAATCTAATGCGCACATATCCAGAGGGACAGGAAAGGAGCACGCACTGTGGTGCTGTGTGGCGCACTGCCCTTTTTTTGGAAGATATCTCTTCTGCCACCCCTTCATTCTAAATACCAGTTAACTCGTTTACTCTGTAACCCACCGCGGTGGCTCAGTGGCTAAGACGTTGTGCTGCTGAACACGACGACGCGAATTCCTTTCCCAGCTGCGGCGGCCGCTTTTCTGGTGGAGGCGATAAACAAAAACGGCCGTGTTTACGAGATATTGGTGCACAATAAAGATCCCCAGGTGGTCAAAATTACTCTGGAGGCCTCCACTACGGCACGCCCCATCGCCTGCGTTGCGTTGGTGCATTAACCCCTACAATCAAATCAATCTCTTAATCTGTAGAGTTTCCCAATATATCCTTGCTGGAACGTTGAAATATTGCCTCGAAGCAGATATGCATACTTGTCATTTATTTTGCCAGCACGTGGCCGCACTCGGCAACCTTATCTTCTTGAGCATTTATTTTGCCGCAGCAGCACTAGTGAGTTCATTTGATAAAAGGGGGAGGGAAAGGGGGAGAGATCAAGGATAGGATCCATATCAAAGGGCCCCAGGACTATTTTTCCAGGCGCCCTCGTTGCCCTGTCGCTCCCCATGGCCGCGAGTCCCGACTAGAGCACTGCACGGGCCGGGGCATACCCGAAAGCCGGAGCTTACACGGGCCCGACCGGGCCGTCCGAAGCGTTTTATCAGCGGGCCCGGGCCGGGCCCGGCTCAGTTCCGCGGACCCGAGGTGGGTTCGGGCTCAAAGCCGCAGGCCCAGGCTGGGCGCGGGCTTGAATTCATTTGCCTGGCCGCAATTATTTGTGACGACAAGTGTACAAATTAACATTTAAAGGGATGTTTGGGGCTCGTGTTGATGTTTCAAAAATGTGTTTTGCTAGGTATTGTATTCACTGATATGCATATTTATGGACAGTTTTTTTTACTGCATCAAGATTTTATATTGTGAGGTACAACATACCAAAGATACAATTACGAGGAAGGTCGTAGCAAGGAAGGGATTAATTCGTGCAAACTGGATCTTTTCACATGTGTCAATGTAAACGTATATACGCACCTGCCGAAGTACGGCTGCCGTGGCCGGGAATAGAAATGGTGTGCTAGAGAAGTAGCGCCGCTAACCAACCATTGCAGGTAAAACATTTAAATGCACGTGCATACTCGTGGATTAATACGTGGCTCCGAGAATTCCAGGGAATCTTACATTAACGGACAAGACGTGTATGCCGAAGGTTTTGTGCGTGAGCATTTCTAGACACATTGCGACTTTCAGCATCATTTTTAATTTGCATAGTTGCAGTGCTAGTAATCGTCTTCCTATGCATCGAAGAGGGCGTCGGCTTCTTCGCGGCGAGTGGTGGATGTTGGTGGTGGTGAAAAACCTTTATTTAGCTATTTACAAAAGAGAGATAAGGACGGCCTGAAGAACTGACCCTTTGCAATGTCTAGGAGTGATCCCTATAGTCCGGGACCCATGTGGCTTCCGCGGCGGCACGGGCCCTAGCAACGGGAGCACGTTGGCTCTCTGGGGTTGAGCAGCCGAGTAGGGCAGTTTCCCAGCTCTCTCGTGAGGGAGAGGAGGAAACAGAGGGTAAGCCGGATTAGAGGGGCATGCCCACACCATGTGAAACACGTCCGAAAACGTGCACGCACAATTGGGGCACTCCCTAGAGAAAGCCGGATTGAATAATTGCAGTATTGCCGTGCACAATACTGTGTTAGTATAGAGGCGGAGAATCCAGCGCTCCTCCGCCCTGGAAAGACCTTTCGCGGGGGTTGGAAAGCGTCTATGCAGGGTAGTGGGACGTTATTTCCCTAAAGGTAATAGCCGTAATAAAGGAAAGGTCCTCCGTGAGCAGGGTAATATCGCGGTGCCCGGTGGTAGAGGCGCGGGCGGAGGCATCAGCCTCTTCGTTTCCGCGGACACCTGCGTGTGCGGGGGTCCATATGTCTCGGGGTAGTTTCGGTATTCGTAGCTTTTAAGGATGCGAGCAGCCCGGCAGGCGATGCGACCCTTTTCCAAATTTTGACATGCTCCCGGAAAGTCGGTGATGATGACTCGGGACCGGTGATCTGCTGCGGCGAGAGCTATGGCGACCTCCTCAGCGTGCGTGATGTCAGGGGCACGGAATGTAAGTCCCTGTACCTGTTTGTGTTCGTGAATGACTGCGGCCGTATACCATCTCCCATGGTGCGGGCCAGCAGCATCCGTGTAGAAGACCAAAGCCATCCTCAGCATTGTAGACTTCCAGCAGCCCAACTGGCGAAGCTGGTACGAACTCGCGCATGGCTTGAACCATAGCGAAGCCGCAGGATTTCTTTATACGTGAGCACTGAAGGACACATCACGCATTTATACAAGTTTGAAATTGTTTATTTTCATGTGCCGTCATTGCTTTGCACTGTTCTAGTAGAAGTCATTATCATAAGCATCGATATCGTCGTGTTGCTCATGCCAAGCATTGCACGCGCGGTAGCGCTTTACGAAAGGACAGGGGATTTTTGTCATTTTTTGTGAAGCCACAGTGCGAGACAGGAACCCGGCGGTCACCGCGAAGCACGCGCTCACGAGCGCTCGGAATTTTTTCGCTCCTCGTGGTTTTCGTCATTTTTTGTGAAAAGCCAATGAGTGTGCCGCCAGCGTTCAGCGGTCCCCGCGCGGCACATGCTCACGAGCGTTCCGCATTTTTTTCGGCAACGCCGAACTTACCGCTTGTACTGAAGTTTGTACACTGAAAGTTCGTATACAAAAGTTCGTATACTGAGACAACAACGTAAGTTTCCAAGAATCAGATCATCATAGGTGAGGGTGTCTCTGCTGTAAGAATAAAATATATTATTTCGCCGATTTGACGTGAAATTAAAACGGTGGAAGCTAAACTACGTGCACAACTAAACCATAATTTATTTTTCATTTCAATTGATGGCGTGCTGTACAGACCTGATGCTCCGTCTGATTGTCCGCTGCAGTAGAGATGCAACGAAATACAAAAAACAAAATTACCTTCAGCGTCTAAGCCCGGGACTTGTCACGCACGCGGACCCTACCGCGGTCTAAAATAAATTATGGGGCTATGGCCTGACCTGGACTTGGGACGATGGGCCTTGGGCGGACCCGGGCCAGACTCTTGTCTCTTGGGCCTTGACCTGCCCTCGCCAAGGTGTTACCGGCCCGGGTCGGTACGGGCCTTGATAAATTGGGCTGGGGCCGGGCTCAGGCCTGTTGCGATGTTGTCATCCCAGCGCTGACAGCCCGTTGCGGCATACGGGAGAGCGCGCCCGAGCCCAGCTCCGTCGCCTCCGACATGCGTGTGGTAGCGTGGTGAAGCGAGAGGCCATCTAATTTTTTTGCCTCGCAGAAGAGCAGAAGCCGAAGGCAAACTTAGCTCGTTTTCTTCATGGCGAGAGATGGCCGAAGCCAGACAAGAACAATGCCCCGACAGGCGAGGTTACAGTACAGGACTCGAGCAGAGTGACAGGATTGATTCACTGCTCAAACAGGAATGAACTACAGCGCTTGGGGTGGGGCGTCTTATTTATACCCAAAGCGCTAATGGAGAAATAAAAGTTCCCTCTAGATTGTGCACACGATACGAATGGCACAGACACACACAACACTCTTTCCAGAGTTTGTGAGCGGTCCATAGTAGCGGCGCACACAGAGTCCCAGAGAGGGGAGAGAGGACGTCTCCCCAACAGCTTTCAGTCCTTCGGACAAGTTGAAGCATACCTCCTCTGCTTCTCCCGAAGTTTGAATCATGTCGATAGCGAGGCGCCAGCGATCGAGACTTGTAACGCCGTCTTTGAGTCCGTGCGCTGCAAGCGTGAGTTACCGACCGGGTGGGCCGGCTTGAATGGCGCACGTAGTGGAGGCTTCGCCACATGGCCGAGGAGTGTTGCAAAAAGTACTGCGGAGGGCTGATTCATAACAGGCCTTATAATCAGGCCTGTGCAAGGCTCGACGGCTCCCGACAATTGTTGATTCGTATTTTAGAATGTTTGGAAATAGGTTTTCAGCATGCCTTCCAACGATGCCGCAGGTAAGTTTCTGATGGCCTTAGTTGAGTCAGATATAATTATGGAGCGCTTTTTATTCAACTGAGCCATCTGATTGCTATGAGGATGGTTGTGGTTTTTGCGTTTTAAGCATTCTGTTTATGGCAAATGATAAAATCAAGCGCCTTCCCATGTCCTTTGTTAGCTGCAGCCTGGGTTTCCAGGTCCGCATAAGGAAATGTGGCCGAGAAATTGCCGAGAAGTAGTAAAAAATGTCGCCACCTTCAAGGGAATATTTGAAAAGGCATAAGAAACGTCGCTATTTTTAGCAAGAGGATATACAAAGTTATGTTATTCCGTTTGCAAAACAAAATTAAGGGAATAACAGAACTTTGCAGAACAGAATTTGCAAAACAAATTCTGAGAAGTAAGGAAGCGTATTACACATTTAGTTCATTTGCTGTGACTCGGGAAAGCGACAGTAGCTGACTACTGCCGGTAAAAAAGTATTAATATGCAGGTGCAGGTAAAGTCTTCAAAAAATATGAATGACTTGGAATGGGCGTGTGCTGCACACCTTTACCATTTTTATTGCCCCTTTATCGTCACTTCGCAGAACTCTGCATGATATCTCAAGCTCCAGAACCTATTACGGCAGCATTACACTTTACATCTATGTCGTTGCTTGAACGGTTTCGCGGTATCGCCCGACATCAGGCACAGGATAATAAAAAGAACCAAGAAATTTCGATTTCTGCTGTAGTATAGCGTGGTACGGTGGTGTGTTTGAGTGGCTGATTTGGGACTAACTGGTACCCATTCTAGACTTTGCCAGATAACCGTAATCTGCCTAAAAATTTGTTCTGTTCTGTTTGTTCAGTTTGCCTCAACAGCTGAAATGCACTTAAAGATCATACAAGTCCTGTTTGTAGAAAGTGTGGCAGTGGAAGGGACCGGGAATAAAGACAATCCCCAGCGCTCAAAGGAGCCACAAGTAGCCTAGTCGCCGCACTGCAATTCCCGCCGCCACCAGTCTCGAAAAGTCACCAGTACGGTGACAAATCGCCAGAACTCGAAACTCTGGCTACGGTTATTGTGTTTCCCTGCTTGGTTACGCCAGCATCAGTGTAGATAGTGTTTGGGATGTCCTGCTATGTTCATTTATGAGATCAGGTTCTTGCCAATCTTCTACCCTTAGTGTGAGTGGGCTCCAGTTTCTTGGGAAGGGATGTCTTGATGCAGCCTTTTTGTTCGGGTATGAAGTCTGTAAGTCCCCTCATGAGGTCAGTGGCCAGCCGCCCAGGCCACGCGTGTGAAAGGAAAGATCCCCACCGCTCGGTCTAGTGGCGCAGCACTGCCGACACTGCGCCGTCGTCGACGCCAATTCGAAGCGGCACGTTCGGGAGCCGGCTTGTCCGGACGGAGGAATGCCGTGCGGATAGTCCCCCTTTGGGAATGCAGAAGACCCCGCTAAGTTCCCAGAATTGTTGACATATCACGGAGGGGGGTGATCATCGCCTGACCGCGCGGCGCGGCGAGACACCATTGGTACGCGCTCTTGTCCCCCACCCCTCACCGCCGCAGGGCTTCTCGCCCGCGTGCGGGCTTTTGAGCCACAAGGTGGTGGCGCCTGATAGAATATTCCGAAGATGGCGGAGTGACAGCTGTCTACGTGAATTTGGGCCCTCCCTAATGCGTGTACGAAAGCTTGAGGGGCTGCCCCGAGAGAGAGTAATACCGAAGTGTTATAAGGCCGAACTTGGCCGCAAAACAGCGTTCTTGTCTGGGCTCTCAGCTAGGCAGTTCCCGGCGAGACAAGTAGTCTCGACCGCTAAAGCTATGTTGTGATTTGTGAGATCCCTAAGCGAGAGGTAGATGGGAGGATCGCGTCGGAAGTTCAGGGTAGAGCTGTGTACCGGGCTACTAGGCGGATCCTGCGGCGATACCAGAGTTCCAGCCGTCGTTTCTCGAGCGGTTTGTGTACGCTCTGAGGATAGGAGAGTTAGACGGAGTTGAGAAGCTCGAGTGACTTGTACGCACTCAGAGCTACCGTCTAACTGAAGTTTCAAGCATTTCCTTTTATTACTGATGTACCCTGTGATCCTACTGTAAATAGCTGTATATAAACTATTCGTTTCCCTTCATCAAACCCAAACGCCTCTAATTCGTCAATTCGACCACCGTCTCTAAGAACTTCAACAGCAGGGCTCTGCGACCCTCCTGCCAAATCAACCGGAGGCGGGGCGGTTGGGTTCCTGATCGCTACCGGACTTCGGTGAAACAAACATCAACAATCTTTACTAAGTCTGTCCTCGTTTTAATGAATGCTGTATGCACCTCCTGTATAGATGTACCAATTTGTCTGCCCGTTCTAGTTCAGAAATGGCGTTGTTTCGGAGCCTAGAATAGAGTGTACTTGATTTCGCTGAAGGTCTTGTGTACGCTGACCGTAAGGACGTTTTCGTTGGAAATGTGTATTGGTAGGCCTAGAGTCGTATTGTGAGCGGTTCTTATTATTGCATCGGTACTTTTCCCTTGTTTGTCATCACCCGCCGCGGTGGCTCAGTGGCTAAGCGTTGTGCCGTTGAGAACGAGGACGAGGGTTCGATTCCCTGCCGCAACATTCGCTTTTCGGATGGAGGGGAAAAGCAAAAACGCCCGTGCGTACGAGATTTAGGAGAAACGTTAAAGATCCCCAGGTGGTGAAAATTAATCCTGAGCTCTCCACTACGGCGCGTTTCATCACCTGTGTGGCGTCGGCGCGTTAAACCCTAAGGCCTCATGCGCTAGTATGGTGGCGCCACTGATGATGATGATTGATGATTCCTATTGGTTTCCCCTTTGAATCGGGGTGATGACATGTCATCTTACCAAAAAGGACTAATATAACCATGTTTTACACTCTTGGTTTATTACTAGCGCTGCTTAGGGCAGGCAGTAAAGCTTATTAGGCACGAAATACTATCTTTTCCCTGTTACAGGTGGTAACTGTCCTAGGCAATATTCCCCTCTCTGCTTTTCGCCCACCAGCATTCTGATCTTCTTTTCGTCCCTTCGACAGCCTTGAAGTTAACTTCCTCTCTGATACCCTTAAATCCTAGGGCTTCTGAAAGCCCAATATTCCCTTCATGTAGATTTGGATTGATACCCTCACATTCTAACACTCTGTGCCGCATAGTTTCCGTTTCTTTTCCCCAGACCACACATACCCCATCATTTTGTGAATACTTCCCCACAAAAACTCTTAGTTCGCAGGCAACCTGCTCTAGCCTCAAAAAGCAAAGCACTGCCCTGGGAATTATCGTAGAAATTTTCCTTTCTGATGTTCATCTTCTCAGCCCTGTACATCTCTAACGACGTTTAGCTTCCACTAGTCCGCCGTATTCAACAATATTTACTTATTACTTGTCTCCTCTGCCTTTATATATTAAATTCATCCTACTTTCTAGCCAGTCCACAGGTATCTGTTTGGTTTCTATCACCTTATCTATTGCCCTCATAAACGATTCCTTACTTTTCGGTCCAAGCAGGTTTATCAGTTGCATTGGTATTCCGTCCGGGCTCAGTGCTGTCTGGGGGGAAACCTTTTGCTGTGCTTTTTTCCAATCCAGGTTGCTCAAACTTATGTCCCTTTCCGCAGTCTTCTGGGGCGCTGATGTTATCGGTGCGGGCTTCCCTACCACTATTGCCCTAATATTATCACTAATCACTCGATGAATATGCTCCAAGGCGTGCTCTCCTTCTGAATGTTTCCCCTCTTCATCAATCAGGAATTTCTGATGGATATCGTTTTTTGAGCTTCGTAAATTTACATGGTTCCAAAACGTCTTGGATGCGCTTTTCTCCTTCTGCCGTATTTCTGCCATCCATTGTTCGCTTTTTCTGCTTGATTTTCATTTGCACCACCTTCTTCACTTCTAGCTTTTTTCCATGGCAGATATCCCATTTCTCCTTCAGTAGCTACGGTTCCATACCAGTTCTTTTTGCTTCTCTATGTTCTCTAGACGCCTTTATTCGCTGGTCAATAGCCTCTTTTATTTCTTTATTCCACCAGCTTCTCGCCTTTCTCTTTCCTTTCAATGTGTTTCCTTGCTTTGCTTCATTCATCTTACCCTTTATGAACGCAATCATTTCGTCATAATCCCAATTTTTTATTGATTTCATCTTGTAATCTATCAGCGATGATGTTTAACTGCTCATTGTCAAATTAGTTGCTCCTATTGTACGTATTTCCAAATTTGCTCGGGTTGCGCCTCCAAAGTGCAAGCTAAGCCATTTGTGGTCGCTTCCTTAGCTGTCTGTTCCAATTTCAACTGTCCTCATTTCGCGAAACCTTTCGTATACTATGGATGCTATTTCCACTACGGATTACCCACTAGCTAGAACCCTCACGTTGTTAACTTTCGTATACTGTCTCGGATACTAAACCGTCGTCTATGCTGGACTATCTGTTACCGCTTGCCCACGTTGTTTGTCCATCACACTTCATTTCCGTGTTTATTATTACAAGCTGGTTTTCCTGACATAGATCTATCACTAGAGAACCGTTGTGGTCTGTGTATCCATCCAAACCTTCTATATGGGCATTCATATCTCCAACTATCATTATTCAACCCGAATCTTTGAACTCGTTTATATATCTTCTCAAACAGTTTACCATTTCCTTATTTTCCTTCCTAGCACTACTTCCAGTCCACAGATACACCACTCCTAACCATGTATTCTTCCCCTCTATGGCGCCTCTAACCCATAGAAGATTTTTACAGCTTTTATGCACTATGTGCCAGTCAGTTCCTTGTTTAATGAGCATGCCAACACCTCCCCCTTTCTTCATTCCTGCTGTCCTGTTGCAACCTTCCTAGACATAATTGTTTCTGACAGGTGGGGCTTCTGGATCTCCGAGGTGAGTCTCGGCTAAAGTGTACACGTCTATTCCTTCCCGTTCAAGTTGCTTTTGAATTTTCACCCACTGATCAGGCTTTCTGCCTCCCTGCATTATTATGTAGCTGATTATATATTTATGGCATTTGTTTTTCCCTTTCCGCTTTCGGGGTCTATTTTAGTCTTTTACGAAATTGTTTGCCCCATTGTTTCCACTTAAATCGCTTCTGTCAACGTTCTAAGTTAGGTCTGGAGGTTCTCCGTTTAGCTCTAGGCTTGGCTGCCTACCAGCGTTGAGTGTGCATGTGTCTCTTGCTTCCACTTCGTCTCCTAGTTTGCCTTCCTTAGCTGCGCGGGACCCCCTAAAAAAGCTACCGCTCTCCCACCTAAGCGCCACTCCACCTTGTTTCCTAGCCTGGGGCTAAGGTGAATCCCGTCCCACTGAAAAGCTTGCCTACGTCCAATGCTGCCCACTACCCTGTTCATATCTATCGCTTCAAGCCGACGTTACCTGCCGCACCTCACGATCTCGCTGTTAGCAGCGAGTACTGCCCGTTCGTATTCACGCCCTATTTCATCACCTCAGGCACGGTGCACACTGCAATGAGCCCATTTGCGGCCGTCGCCCGTAGGTCCTTTACCGCCACGACACCACTAAGCATAACCGACACGTACCTGCCCCTTTGTCTGCCTCTCCGCCATCCCGCTCAAAATGCTCTGCGTCTACCTGCCGCGGACAGCTACCAAACTGTGCCAGCTTTCTACGCGTCATATCGGCTGAAAAACTCGACACAACGAGAAAGAACCGTGCAGGTAAATACTCAGCTTCTGCTGTCCACTCCTGTCTCTGCAGTTTTGCTGTCCTTCACTGTAGATACACGCTGTTGTGGGAGCACCATGATGATGATGATCGTTGGATTTTTATGGCGCAAGGCCAACTGGGGCAAAGAGCGCCAAAACAATAGTCGATGATAGGGGTGAAACCTTAAACACTAAGTAAAATCAGCAAAAACCCAAGTAAAATCACAAAACGACAATGAGCATGGCTGGTGTATAGGGCCAGATTTCATGATGCGTGATAGGAAATGAGGTTTAAAAACTTGACGTCGGTCAAATACTCAAACACACGTTTCACGGAAACAATGGCATCATCACCTAGGAAAAACGATGGATGTAGGGGAATATGTTGTCTGTAGAGTTCTCTGAAGTGTTTGTGTCGTGTTGTGTCAAGTGCCTTGCATTGTATGAGTATGTGGACTACGGATTAGGCCCTCCCCACACCTGCTACACAAGGGTCTTGGAGATCCCGTGAGCAGGTGCGAGTGCGTCACATGTGTATGGCCTATCCGTAATCTAGCTAAGGTAGCTTCAATGTGCCTGTTGTGTGAGTCAGTAGTGTATTGTCCCAAGTGTGGTTTTATGACGTGTAGTTTGTTGTCTGTCTGTTCGCTCTAGTCTGCTTGCCAAGTTTTACTTAGTTGCTGTCTTATGTGTGGCTTGAGGTCTGTGTAAGGTAGTGTTGTTATGTTTACTGTGTTTCGGAGTGCAGCATTGGCGGCCATTTCATCTGCCAGTTCATTTCCGCCGATGCAGGAGTGGCCTGGCACCCAACACACAGTCACCTCTAGGTTTGAAGAATACGCCAGCATAACTGATTTGAAGACAAGGTTAACTACATGGTTTTTCGATGACTTTCCGGATGTTAATGCACGGACGACGCTCAGCGAATCTGTATAGATGATGGATTTAGGAATATTATGTTCAACTATGTGATTTACAGACAGAAAGATGCCTTATGCTTCTGCCGAAAAAATACTTGTCTTTGCATTCATGGTTCTACCTCCTTGAAAATTGGGTCCATGAGCAGCACAAGACACCGCAGTGAACGTTTTGGAAGCATCACTGAAATACTCTGCAGCCCTGTATTTATCCTGCAGATACATGAAATGCTGCTGAATCGCAATTCTTGGTGCCCTGTTCTTATAAAGATGCGTAAAAGACAGGTCACAGAGCACAGGGCGCAGATTCCATGGTGGTATAAAATCAGTGATGGGTGTCTTGTGAATGTCTAAAAAGGGTACGTTATGCTCAGAGGCTTCCTCTCTTACCCTAAGTGAAAAAGGCAGAGAGATGGATGGAAGATTTAAGAACAGTTGTTGTGAGGATGTGTTATTAATGGTGGAATTAAAAGGGTGGTTAGTCAGGGCCATGATTTTCGAGGCATACAACAAATCCATGTAAATGCTCTGGTGATATAGGGACCATTTATCACACTCGGCATAGAGGCTCTCGACTGGGCTAGTGCGAAAAGCACCACATGCAAGGCGAAGACCCAGATGCAGCACTGGGTCGAGCATTTTCAGTGCCGTTTTTGTGGCAGACCCATAAATGACGCTGCGATAGTCCAATCGGGACCCCACTAGGCTTGCAAAAATGCGTAAGAGGAGTTGCTTGTCCGTTCCATAGGACTGGTGTGACAAGATTTTAAGAATGTGGAGAGCCTTTAGACATTTATGTTTCAATTGCTTAATGTGAGGGATGAATGTAAGTTTTTCATCCAACACCACTCCTAAAACTTGTGTTCCTTCCTCACAGGAAGCGAAACATTATTAAGTGTAATGTCTGGGTCCGGATGGATCCCACGCTTCCTGGAGAAGACAACACAGGTGCTTTTTTCTGGATGAAGTTTAAACCCATTCTTGTCTGCCCAGCTGGCAAGTTTTTTGACAGCGAGCTGGACTTGACGCTCACAGATGAACATATTGCTTGATTTAAAAGATACCTGGACGTCAACTACATACATGGAATAAGAAATTGTGCGTGGCAATGCCTTCCCAAGGGAGTTCGTTTTAACTATGAAAAGGGTGCAGCTTAAAACTCCACTTTGCGGAACGCCGTTTTCTTGTACATGAACCGTTGAGACTGCGCTACCAACTCTCACATGAAAAGTTCTTTCGGACAAATAACTAACAAGAATGTTCATCATGTTCCCTGAGACACCAAATGACATCAGGTCACTGAGGATCCCGTAGCGCCAGGCAGTGTCATATGCCTTCTCAAGGTCAAAAAACACCGTTGTGCAAAACTGATTGTGAATGAAAGCGTCTTTTATGTATGATTCAAGGGCGACAAGTTGGTCACTTGTAGATCGCCCTCCCTGAAGCCTGCCTGGCAGCCCTCGAGAAGACCGTTGTACTCAAGAAAGTACACAAGTCTCCTGTTTATCATATTCTCGAAGAGCTTGCACAGGCAGCTTGTAAGGGCGATGGGCAGATAGCTAGCGGGAGAGGAAGGGTCCTTCCCTTCCTTCAGGAAAGCCACTACTATGGCCTCCCTCCACGAGCGAGGAATGTGCCCCGAAAGCCATATGTTATTGTATAGATGTAGAAGTGTTTCAAGGGTGTCTGAGTGTAGGTGTCGTATCATGGTGTATGTGATTTCGTCTGCACCTGGAGCTGAAGGCTTACATGTTGCCAGGGCTGACTTCAGCTCATGAATTGAAAAAAGAGAATTGTAAGAAGTGTGCGACTTGTTGCTATCACGCAGTGATTTCTTCTGCGCAGACGTTTTGTGCTTCATGAAAGTGTTTGTGTAGTGTGCTGAGCTGGACACGTGTTCAAAGTGTTGTGCAAGTGTGTTGGCCTGGTCTTCGAGTGTGTCCCCTGTTGTGCTAACCAGGGGCAGGCTGTGTGTCTGTTGTCCTTTCAGCTTGCGTATATGTGTCCAGACTTTGTGTGTGTCCGTGTATGAATTAATGGATGTCAAGAAGGTGCGCCAACTCTCTCGTTTTGCCTCACGGCGCACACGTTTTCCCATCGCCTTTGCCCTTTTGAACAAGAGGAGGTTTCCCGACGTGGGGTACCGACGAAAGATACCCCACGCCTTGTTCTGGGCCTCCCGCGCCCGCCTACAGTCATCATGCTACCACGGCCTCCGCTGGTTGCGCGGGACACCACAGGCGTGGGGAATGGACTTATCGGCGGCGTCGAGGATGTGCGCCGTGAGTAGTTGGGAAGCTTCTTCAACGTGTAGGTGTCTAATGGTTGTGTGGTGTAGTTTGGATGTCTCTGTAAATGTACTCCAGTTTGCTCTGGCTTCATTGAACCTGTTAAGGGAAGGTGAACTGTTCGGGCCTTTACCTATGTATGTTAATGTGGTTGGGAAGTGGTGACTACCATATGGGTTAGTGCCAACATCCCACTCAAGAAATAGCCAAGTCGATGTGTGAATATGTGTTGTGTCCTATATTATGGTATGTAGGCTTGTTTTTATTGAATAGGCATGCTCCTGAGGATGTTAGAAATTTTTCTATAAGGCGACCTCGGGCATCCGTGCGAGAAGAGCCCCAGAGTACATTGTGTGCATTGAGGTCGCCTAAAAGGATAAATGGTGCAGGTAGCTGATCTACAAGGCCCTCGAAATCCGAGCTCGAGAGCTGGAAATCAGGGGGGATGTAAACGGAGCATAGTGTTATTAGCCTATTGAAGATTGTGGTACGAATGGCAACAGCCTCAAGGACGGTCTGTAATTGGATAGTGTGACACGCCAGGGACTTTCGGGCAATGATGGCCACACCACCGGAAGATGTAGCACCACCGTCCCTGTCCTTCCTAATTACCAGGTAACTATTCAAAAGGTTTGTATGTTTAGAATTTAAATGTGTTTCTTGTATACACATGACACTTGGCTGATTGGAGTGCAGTATTTCGTACACATCGTCAAGATTTTTACGGAGGCCTCTACAGTTCCATTGAATTAGGTTTTCTCTTCCCATTATTTAGTGGGAGAGCTACTGGAGTGTGTATGTTTATGTGTCGTCTTTCGGGGCTGTGTCTCTCGTCTTTTTGGGCTTGTCGGGAGGCTTTGGCGTCGGGACACGTTCCTTGCGGTGCACCGCAGACAAGAAAGGTCCGACATCGGTTTCGTCGTCTGATGTCCTCGGAGTACCTGACTGATCAGGCCTCTTGGACCGCGCACCCTTTTGGGCGCGCTTTGACTGACCCACAACCACCGAGGGTTTAAGGAATGCTTCGGATGGCTCAGGCGGTGCGGTGGGGGTGGGAGCTGCCACTGGCTCCTCCGTCTCCATCGCGTCTGCGCCCTCACCTGTGGTTTGGGACGCTGGAGCGGAAGTGGAGGATGCAGCATCGCTCCCAGCAGACGTGGTTGCCCCCACAGCCGCTGCTTGCACAGCGAGCGGTGCGGAGGCGGGTTGGGCTGCTTGAGGCAACCGAGGGGCGGCGGGGGCGGGACCAAGTCCGACTCGCGGTACTGGATCCCTGCCGAAACCAGACGCCGCTCCGCCCCCCGGCGAGCTGCGTCGGCGTACCTCCCCAGGGGGAAAGAGGCGACCCTCTTCTGCGCCTCTGGGTAGGTGATGTTCTCTGTCACTTTCACGTGGATTATTTTCTTTTCGAGATGAAATTTCTCGCACTTCTTGGAGTAGGCCGCATGTGGGCCCCTGCAGTTTGCGCAAGTGAGGTTATCAGAGTTGCAATTGTCGGTGGGGTGGTCCTGCGCTGTGCATTTCGCACAGGTTGTTTTGCTGCGGCAAGAGGTTGTGCTGTGCCCGAACCGCTGGCACTTAAAGCAGCGGCGCGGGTTCGGTATGTACGGGCGAATAGAGCATCGGATGTAGCCTGCATTTATGTATTGCGGAAGTGTCGATCGGTCGAAGGTCAGGATAATGTGCTTAGTGGAGATAATCTTATCGTCCCTGCGCATCGTGATGCGGCGCACGGCTGTGGCGCCCTGGTCCTTTAACCCTTCAAGAAGGTCGGAATCTGTTTCTGAAAGGAGATCAGACTCTGAAATCACACCCTGGAAGCTGTTAAGGCTCCGGTGGGGCGTGATCCTGATATCCAGGTCATGGATGCGAGTTTGGGCAAGAAGTGTGCGGGATTGTTTTTCAGTGTTGAGTTCGACAAGGATTTCTCCTGTCCTGAGCTTTTTGGCTTCATACTTTTCGCCTAATGTGCTTTGCAGAAATTTAGAGACAAGGAATACCGACAGTGAAGCGACGGGTCTCGTTGGGTCAGCTGATTCGATCACAAGAAAACGAGAATAGTTATTCCCGTTTGTTGAAGAGACAGTTGCTGACAGAGGTGGGAATGAAACTTCGGTGCGGCCCCTTTTCGGGGGCCGATCACGTCTGGGGGGGTTTAGAAAATGCCATATATCATAGTATAGAAGCAGGGGACGGGGGTACTTTCTTCTTTGCCTTTACCCTGATGGTCAAAGAGGTCCCGGAGCTCCCTGCCTGGTGAACAGACAGGGAGCCCATCCGCCGGAGCTTGACCTGGGCTCCGACGGCCACCGTTCGTGGTTTCTAACCCTCCACCTATAAACGCATCGCCACGGTTGGATCCAGCTTATGTTTGGGGGCTCGGGGTCCGCGGTATCGCCAGTACCGTCACCAAGATTGCTCAAGGTGCCCCGTGCAGGGGTTGTGGGAGCACCAGAAAAGCACGTCCAAACAGGTCGACTCCGGAAGTTGCCGCTGTGACTTAGGGTACCCCACCTCAAGTGAACGCGGGCGTGTGTTACTGGACCACTTTAGTGATGCCAACTTTACGCTGCTTATTTATATCTCGTGCCCTACGCGCCGATGTATTCATCCTCGGATGCCACCGTACTCAACGGACTTAAAATGGTGGCTTGGGGTTTATAGGTATTATGACAGCGAGAAGCAGACTGCTGGAGCAGGGACAATCACCCCATTAGGATTGGCATTACCCCAAGCTCGACGCGTCGCCTTCGGCTAGCTACCCGGTGGTCAATTGGGATGTCTTTCGGTGTGAAACTAACACAAACATCAGGGTGCTCAGCCCAGATGTCATCGCTTTTTAGTTGCGAAGCATCTCATTCTCGGGGCTGTGTCCCTCCCTCCGTTGTTGTCTGCCCTCTGCACTCTACTGCGCATGCGCGTCTCTTCAGCCCCGTCAGCGTTTGGCCTGACGTCAGCGCAGTCCTTTTTTTCGATCCTACGACTCTCTGGCCGCAACGGCAGGTACGTGGCGCTCTTCCCACTGCGCTACAAACCGAATCAAGAGCATGTGCTACGAACGCGCCTTGTCCTTCACTCATTCCAACTACGTCAAGAAGCTAATGATACAACGAAAGCACGCGAAGTTGAACGTCGACGGAAACGATGAACTGAAAACTTTAGAGGAGGATATTGAATTTTCCGTGGGAAAGCTGTGGCTGGAAGCGCCACGCGCCTTGCAGCAAAACCAGAGAATAGGACGAAGAGGGCCGGCAGCGGGGTAGGAGTGTGAGCACCCCATAAAGAAAGACGAGAACCAGGAGGTGTTCGATCAGGTAACGCGGGTATTGGTCTCTTCGCTGTGTCTACATTTCTCTACATTTCTCCGTCTCTACATGGGGGTTCCCACTACGTTCCCATTCGTGCTCCGGTAAATGAAACAACATAACGGCAAAACAATGGAACCTACACGGAACCCCCATGATGCTTCGCATCCTCCTCATGGTTCCCCGCGGAAAGATGGTGTAATTTTATTAGGCATGCTCTGAATAATGCCTCCCAGAAAACTTACGTAGAGGAGTCCCGGCCAAAGCCTGACCTCCGAATTTTGCAGATATGGGCCGAGCGCAAGAAAGCTGAAGTGGCTGCTTCACGGGATCCTTCGTCTGTGGAGGCTCGAATACACTTACAACGTCGGACTAAGGCTGCCAGGCCTCATGAGAAGCGTCTGTCAAGGCAGTGATAGCTGCGCTGGTGTGAATCGCTCGGCCAATCGGCGTCTGTATCATCCATCTAGCACACCGTTCGTGCGAGAGAAAGTGGAGGCCGCACTCTGGATGCAGCAGAAAGTGCATGTCTGGCATCGGGCAAGCCTCCCAACCAATTCGCCACCGATGTTGCCCGTGGGTTGTACCCTGCCTACGACATCCTTCCAGTCAGTAGTCCGTGCCCGTTTCATTTGTCACACCAGGTTGGTTCACCGCCCTCTGACGACGCGGTTCATGAGATTCAATCTTCATTTACCGTGGCTGAGTTACTAGCTGCGACTGACCACGCAAAACTTCGGATGACTCCGGGACCAGATGGCCTTACATATGAGGTGTACAAGAACCTCGATGAACCAGCGCTTAGCCATCTCCTCGACTACATCAGCGAAGCTTAGCTCTCTGCCGTAATACCACAGTCGTGTTTTGATGTCGATATTGGGCTAATACCAACGCAAGGAAAGCCGCTCAACCATGTTCCCAATTTGCGCCCAATCGCCTTGATGTCCGTGATTTTCAAGCTTCTGGAGCGCATGCTGGCGGCCTTCCTTCAATGATGGTTGGACACCTTCCAATGGTACCACCCGGCCTAGATCGGGTTTAGACCTCGTCTTGGTACAGAGGATGGGCTTGGACATTCGTCGTCAGTGGTGCTACAAAGGGGTCGTTCACACAAAGTGCGGACAGTCCTTGCCGTAGGCATCCACAATGCCTGCGATAACGTCAGCCACGGGGATATCCTGGAAACTTTGCGAAGAATTTGTCTACCCAACAAGGTGTGCGCTTCTAAAAGATCTTTTTCTATACGAATTCGCAGCGCAAGCTATGGCCAAGTCACACCGGTTCGCGGAGTACCTCAGGTGTCGGTTATTTCGCCCCTCCTTTTTAATATTATCATGTTGCCACGTTCATGGCATTTGTGCTCCATACCGGGCCTACATTTCCTCACTACGCAGACGACCTAACGGTATGGATCGTAGACCCAGACCTGCACCGGCAGAGCGTGTGCCTTCACCAAGACCTGATAGACACAAAGATATGGTGCCGATACCCTGGACGTACTATTTAAGCGGATAAAACAGCCTTTATGCCTGTGGCCAGTGCTTGTGGCGGTCTCAAACAGGCGATTTCTTCCCTCACACTCCAACTTTCTGGCCAATCCGTTCGCACTGCCACATCTCTTCGCGTGCTAGGGTTGGAAATTTCTGCTTCTCGGTCGACTTCCATGTGCCTTCGATCTGCCCGACAAAAAGCAGGCCAGATGCTTCACCTGATTCAAAGCATATCGGAGAAGTCTGGTGGTTCCTGCTTTAAGATGGCTCGTCTTGTGGTGAGTTTGGTACTGCAGCCTCGACAGGTTTATCAGGCCCAATTCCAGTACATGACTCAGACAGAGTTGGCCCGACTTAAGGCTATTAACAGAGCCGCAATGCGCACCATCACCTGCCTCCTAAGAACGACTCTTATACCATCGCTGCAAGCTGAGGCTCAGCTGAAACACTTTACGAACTGGTCTTACAACGTCGCTCAGCCCGTATGAACAAACGTAGTTTTGTTGCGGAAGCAGCGGGCTTAGCTACCTATATGGCCTGTTCCCTACCTTCTTCAGTAGATCGCTCTGTAACCAGGCCGCCATGACTGTATCACCAGGCTACTGGCAATCGAGCACTGACTCGACTTCACGCTCGATCTGCCGGAAACGCGCGTGTGAGAGGATCACTACTGACGGCTGAGTCCCAGCACGAGGCGGTAGAGGTCTTCGTGGAAGCTGTGGCCCAGGATGGCGTTTTATCCACTGTGATGCAGTGTGCCGTCTCAAACTTGCTTCTCCCAAACAATCCGCACCCTGCCATTTCTACTGGCAGAGCTCACAGCCATCCGGGATGGCCTCCAGGCACTAACGCCGGCCTTACAACGCGCCCCAATGGGTTCCATCCTGCATCTGTATACGGTCTCTACGGCGGCGATACGGGATATATGCCGAGTATCCAACAATTGCAGTATTTTAAGGGATATCCACACACTACTAGACACTTACCCCTGCCCTGTCCGGCTGTTGTGGGTTCGGCGGAATACACACCCTTCTTGCATTGCAGCAGATAGTGCTTGTCACCCTGCGTCTATTTCTCGGCCGCTGCCAATGTTAACAACCGGCCCAATAGAAACATTTCTCTAACGTTAGGACGATCTCCGTCGCGCCACACGTGCCCTCATCCCACCGTGTGGAACGGACCTCCCCAGCAGACTTGATATCTGGAAAGAGGTTTGATGCGGAGGCTTCCGTTGAAGTAGCGCTATCAGCTGCTGTCACCCGTGTGTGGCCCTCGCGCTGACATGCCCCGATCGATGACACCTGCCCCTTCTGCACAGCTCCTGCCGCACAAGCTGATGCGGACCACCTAATATGGGCGTGTCCTTCACAAAACTCAGCCAGAAAGCGACACCTGAGAGGCTCAGGCCTCCATCCTGGAAGACCCCCCCACCTTCAGCGGTGGCTCTGGGTACCCCACCACCGCTCCCTTTTTGCCTTCCTCCTAGAGACGGGTGCCATCTCTACCTGTAAATAGGCTTTTTTCTTATGCCAACTTAAAAAAAAGTGATGTACAATAGGACACGCTGAAGGGATACGTAAATACCGCACGTTTTTTCCCCAATCCAGCACGGTAGAACAGAAAGATGGCGAGAACAAAATTTTCCTTCATAAAATTATGACACACCAGCACGTGTATGTTTTCTGATCGGAAATCATTATATACACTTAATCCGCTGAGAGAGAGAGAGAGAAGTAAACTTTATTGATAATGTCCGGCGGAGGTAGCGGGGAGGACACGCAGGGTCGCCCGCCACCCGACGTAGTTAAGGCGCCTTCGGGGTGTTGCCTCCCCGACTCCCACAAGGCCGGCCCACTGTCGACCTGTGGGGTTTATACCCCGGGTCTCCAGCAGGCTCAGCCCCATGCGTTTGTCTGGCAAGAGCCACCTCGAGCCGCTGGACGGCCTGCAATTGTTCTGTCAAGTCCTGCGATAACACTGCACGAGCTATGTCTTTCGGCAGTCGCCCGGGAGAGGCGACCGCTTCTTCCGGATGTAGGTCACAGTCCCAGAGGATGTGGGTCAAGTTGCTTTAGCCCTTTTGCACACACTGCACACTTCACTTTCGAACACCTCCGGGCACACGTAACGCGCAAGCGCCGGCGTGAGCACGGATCTAGTTTGAAGTTGTCTGTATAACACCGCCTGTTCGCGTGTCAGTCCCGGGTGGGGCGGGGGCATGGTTCGGTGACCGTACCGGTACCAGCCCAGCACCACCGCACACCCGAGTAGTGGGTCCGTTTCGTCGTCGTCATCACTGCACATATCACAGTCTTCACAGTCCGCTCCTTCCGCCGAGGCGAGGGCGGTGGGGGCGGCCGCGCGGTTGCTAAGTACTCGCGCGGCGGCGTCCGCCGTCTCGTTGCGGTTGGGGTGGCTGCTGCTGCCGCTGCCTGTAGTTATTGTATGCGCCGGGAACCACCTCAGATGGGTGGCCGGCACCGAGTCGTTCACTGCACTGCAATGTGCCACGCGCACTGCACTGGCACATACTGAGTTGCGGGCGTAGTTCTTGATTGCCGAGCGGGAGTCGCTCAGTATCGTCGAGCACCGACGGTCCGTGAGGGCAAGCGCAATGGCCACTTCCTCTGCTTGGCATGCCGACGGTGCCCGGATGCTGCAGGCACTGTACACTTCACCTGTCGTGGCTTTGACCACCACTGCCACGTAAGTGTGTCTTCTGTCTGCGTACTTGGCCGCGTCCACGAAGAGGGCGCCGGTGTCGTTCGCGAACGTGTCTGTAAGGGCCTTGGCTCTTGCGGCACGTCTCCCCGGGTTGTTCTCGGGATTGACATTCCGTGGGAGGGGTGTTATCTTAAGCCTTTGTAGGGTTTCCGCCGGTAACGCTCCGGCTTCTTGCTGCTGGGGTGGTGTTGTTGCCCCTGCGAAGCCCAGCCTGGTGAGGATGCTCCTGCCCGTTCTGGTCGTGGAGAGGCGTTCTGGTTGCGCGGTTCGTTGAGCTTCTGCAATCTCTTCGAGGGCGTTGTTGACCCCCAGCTCGAGAAGCCTGGCCGTGCTGGTGCAGTTCAGAAGCCCCAGTGCGGCCTTGTGGGTTTTGCGAATTGCTGCGTTGCTTTTGTCTCGTTCTTGCACTTTCCAGTAGTGGAACGCACCGATGTACCCCACGTGACTGGTGGCGAAGGACTGGACCAGTCGGAGGAGGCTTGCTTCCTTCATTCCGTGGTGTCTCGTGGCTACCCTCTTTATGAGACGGGTGGCCGTCCCGAGTTTGGTGATGAGTCGGTCTACTGTGGTGCCATTGTTTATGGTGGCCTCCAGGAACATGCCGATGACCCGGAGCGTTTTGACTTTGGGGATGACGGTGCCGTCTTTCGTGTGAAGAGTGATCTTCGCGGAGTCTTCCGTTGCCTGTTTGCGGTACCTTCCCGATGGATGGATGATCAGCAATTCGGATTTTTGCGGCGAACACTTGAGGCCCGTACCATCCAGGTGGTCTTCGGTGGCGTTCACTGCTGACTGCAGCGTCTCCTCGATGTGGCCGTCACTGCCCCAGGGGACCCACAGCGTGATGTCGTCCGCGTAGATGGTATAGCGGACTTGTGGGACCTCCGAGAGCAGTCGGTTGGCCACGCCGATAATGACGAGGTTGAAAAGGAGTGGTGATATGACGGAGCCCTGTGGAGTACTGACGCTCCCCAGTGCCCTTTCTGACAGTTGTAAATTTCCCGCTTGGATCTTAACGGTTCGTTCAGACAGGAAGTCCCGGATGTAGTTGTACGAACGTCCCGGATGTAGTTGTACGAAGTGCGCCACTCGGCCATACGAAAGATGGCCGAGTGGCGCACTTTGTCGAAGGCACTCTGGAGGTCCAGGCCCAGCACCGCCCTGTTGTCGCGGGTGGGGACGGACGAGTCGAGGATCTCGTGTTGCAGCAACAGCATTGCATCTTGGGTGCTGAGCTTCTCCCTGAAGCCTAGCATGATGTCGGGGTAGAGGCCTTCGGTTTCTAGGTAGCGTTGCCATCTGTTCCTGAGAACGTGCTCAAGGACCTTTCCCACTCACGATGTAAGAGATATGGGGCGCAGGTTCTCAATGCTGGGTGGTTTGCCGGGCTTGGGTATCAGGACCGTCCGGGCCGTCTTCCATTGTGGCGGTAGTTTTCCCGCTTGCCAGCATCGGTTGAAGTACTTTGTGAGGGCGGTTACCGCCCCGTCGTTGAGGCTTCGTAGGGCCTTGTTGTGGACCTGGTCTGGGCCGGCAGCAGATTTGCAGTTGAGTTCCTGCAGCACTGCGCGTACCTCCTATTCTTTGATGTCTTGATCGAGGGTCGGGTTGGCCGCGCCTTTGTATTCTTCGTGTTGTTCGGCTGCTGTGCTGGGCAGGTACTTAGCGTTTGTCCGCTTGCCCGTTTCTTCCTCTCCCAGCTCTCTGATTGCAGTGAGCATGGTCTGGGACAGTCTGTGCTGTTGGTATCCCCGGGTCGACGTGTCGTCCAGGAGATGTCGAAGGAGTTTTCAGGTTTGACCGTTGTGGAGTTGGCCGTCTGCAGCACTGCATGCCGCATACCACCTCTGGGTACACAGGTCTTGACTGTACTTCTCGATGGCTTGTCCTAGCTGCGCCATCCGTTTTCGGAGCCTGCGGTTGTGCCGTTGGCGCTTCCACCGACGCTGCATCGACTGTCGCGCTTCTATCATGTGGGCCAGCTTGCTGTCCACTTGCTGTATGTCATCATCAGTGTCCAGCTCTGTGTTCGCTTCGGATGCCGCCTGTTTGATGCCTGAGGTCCATTCGTCGATGTCTGCGATGTCCTGTTGCGTGCCTTCCATGACCGAGCGGAAACGGGCCCAGTCCGTGAGCCTGTGCTTGCGCCTTTGTTCTGCTGTGTGGGGCCTGGCGGTCGGCAGCACCAACTCGAGAATATAGTGGTCGCTGCCCAGGCTATGTCCTGTATTGCTCCACCTGACATTACCCTTGGTCCTGTCTGACACTCGGACGAAGGACAGGTCCGGGTTGGTATCCCTCGTGGTGGATGTGCGGATTCGGGTAGGGGTTACCGGGTTCGTGTAGAGGATAAAGCCGGCGTTCGTAGCTTCGTCGAACAGGTCCCGCCCTTGGACTGTTGTGCGACTGTATCCCAGCTCTTTGTGGGGGGCGTTGAAGTCTCCGCATATAGCAATTGTTTCGCTCGGAGCCGTCCGTGTCGCTTTGTGCAGGAGAGCCTTGAACTTCTGTTGTTTGTGCGTGGGGTTACTGTAGACGTTCACGAGCAGGAAGGATTCCTGCCGCTTCTTGCCGATTACCACCTCGGTCGCGCAGTGTTCGATGGTGCTACGGCCGAGGAAGTTCTCGTGTTTGATGAAGGTGAGTCCCTTTCTCACGAAAGTGTACACGCCCTGCGCCGCTCCCTTACCGCAATCTCGAACGCTTGGGGGGCTGGCGTGTGCACGGTAGCCGTTTAAGGACGGTGCATTTTCTGTGTGGGTTTCTTGAATCATGATGATGTCCGGTGGTTGTTCGATGCTTACCAGGTGTTGTTGCAGGACCGCCTTCCGGCACCGGAACCCGTTGGCGTTCCAGTGTCAGATCTTCAGGCCTGGGCTTGTTGTTGGTGTGCTGGCCATATTGGTGGACGCGGTTGGGCGGTGGGTTTGCAGGTGTTTGCCACGTCATCGTCGCGGCCAAGCTTGCGGTAGAGAAATTCTTGGAGTGCGTCGAGACGGCGCTCGACGGCGGTAAAGCGGGCGTTTACACGGTGCTCGAAGGCGTCCATCCGTTTCTCGAGTCCGTCGATTCGTTCAGTACAGCGGCAGAGACGCACAGCGAAGCTGATTCCGTTCTTTGCTCGTGGTTCCTGCTCTTCGTTGGGCGATTGTGGGGGGTTCGTCTTCCTGCTCCTCCATGTCGATTTCGGGGGAGGGTGATCGTGGAGTCTTCGCCACGGGTTTCGGTGCTTTCATGCTGGGTTGTGGAGCTTGTAGATTCGACGGTTGGCTTACCGGTTGCGTCGCTGCCTGTTGTAGTTGTTGCTGATGCCGTGGTGTCAGCGACTGGGGGCGGGGAACTCGGCCCTGTTCCCACGTAGGCTGGGGTGATGCTGGCGGCGTCGGACGTTCGCGTTGCTGTTGCGGGTTACTCAGGTGTCTCAGCGCCTCTTCAAGGCGCTGGTCCAGGCGCTTGATTTCTGCCTTGAGGCTAGCGTTTTCTTCTCGTAAGGCTTGCATCGCGTCTTTCGGCTGTGACGATTTATCCCGGCGGTGCTTGGAGTTCATGCTGACGTCGATCCACGTTACTCTTTCGCGGGAGCGGGATTCTTTGCGACCATTTGCGCTGGCGCGCCGTTTGCTTCTGCTCCTTCTTTCCCGTCTCCTCGATGTGTCTCGATCGGGGTGGGCGGAGCTTGGCCGCGTGCAGCTGCGGCTTCGTCCTCTGCGACCTTCGGGCTCGAGGAGCAGAAAATTGGCGGGATTTCTGCTCGGAACATGCACTCGCTTTGGTGACGTCGGCTTGGTTCGTTCCCAGCGACGCTTCTTAACCAGGTAAGGCATCTTGAAGCGATTGGTACAACCTGGCGCTCCGGATGGGTGCTGTCCACCACACGGTTTACTAATGGGGTTTACACTCTTCTGCGTGGTTTACGCCCGGATTTGGCTTGCCGCAAGCGAAGCATACCTTCGTCTGAGGCTGTGGGCATACATCTTGGCGGTGGCCTATCTTGCCGCATTGTCGGCACACCTGATGATGTTGGCAGTAAAGGCTGCAGCGCACGAGTACGCCGACATACTTCACTGTTGCAGGTACCTTGTGGCCTTGAAATAGGACGATCACCGCGTTGGAGTCGCCTATTCTGTGGGCGTCAATTGCCGTGGGGTTGCAGGTGTTGACGACGTTAGCCATAATGTCGTCGGGGGTGTCCGTGGCTGATATATTGTAAATTACTCCTTTAGCGGTGCCGTGTGGAGCCGCATGGTAGGCATTGACTTCAAATACTTGATCTCCGATGTTAAGCGTGCGTAGTTGAGCGTATCTCATTGCTCGTTGCTCGCTTGGGGTGCTGAGCACTATAATGTTTAGCGCGACGTTAGTCGCACACTGTGTCTTGCAGGGTTTCCTCTCGTGATGTGCCTGTTGCAGCCATAATTGCCGTCATGAGTGCCGAAGCTTCCACGCGGCCGGTATTGAGCCCGCCTCGGGGCCGTACAATGACTTTATGCTCGTCTCTGGGAATATTCGCCGGCATGCGGGCGGCCTTCGTCATGCTTGCAGTAACTCTTCGAGTGAATTGCGACTGGGAAGATCGTGGTTCATGCTTCTTGGCGGTAGACTCACCGTTAGCACGTAGAGGTGGGGTTTCTCGATGCGGCTGCGCGCGTCTCGTGGCGAGAGTCCACCCCGCGGTGTCGCTCGCCTGTAGGTCCTCGCCGGGGACCGCGACGACGGTGCGTGCGTCTCGTTGGCCCAGTTGCAAGTGAAGATTCTGGTACTCTTCGCTTTCGTGATCGGGCTCGTTCTCCGTATTCATCGCTGAGGCCATGTCCCGCGAGGCGGTGACGATGGTGGGGCCGATGGCGTGCTGCCGAGCGCGTGCTTCGGATGGAGATGCATCAGCGGCACGTGACGGCGGCGGCGGTGGCGGTGATCGCGCCGTTGCCATGGCAGCAGATTGGAACTCCGTTGTTAGGCTTAGCGGGCGTCCGGCATGACTGCTCCCTTCGGGAGGTCGGTTTGCAGTGCAAAAAAGTGCAATTGAGGCACGAAAATGATACACGAGACTTGCCGAATAGTGTGAACTGGACGGTTCAGGTCACAGCGTCGATGACCTGGTAGGAAGAGCGTAGATTCTGCAGCTCGGTGTTGTGCCGTCTTTCCAAGCCGAGGACGATGATGATGATCCGCTGAGTGTTCAATGGAAAATGACAGGGTGCCCTTTACTGCGGAGAGTACTATTGTCGACTAGTGAGTACTTTTGTTGACTGTTGAATGCTGCGTCACTGGACAACAAGAGCAGAAACAAGCATAGCGCAAAAGACAGCACGCCGTGTTCTAGAGTTCTGAAGTCAAACCAGTTCACCTATGAGGGCTATTCCAGAAAGCCGGAAACTGTGCGAAGCTCGGGAGACAGGAGCTCTAGCGACTCCCACGTAACGTGATGATAACATTTCAATGGGGAGTTAAAGCACTTGCTAGTCGTGTGTCTCATCACAAACATAGACGATGTGTTAAGCCGTTCTTTGCCCGTACTGACCAATAGGAAAATTCATTGTCCCCCAGAACTGTTTAAAATTGCAATGTTTTGCCAGTGTGTTCACACTTACTCGCAAGAAATGTATATTGATTGCATTCTTACCTGTTGACTATGTATCTACACGTTCATGTATTGATCTTGTACCCGTACGGTTGTCTTCTGGTTGTACGCATCCCTCTCTTCCTTGGAGAACACCAGGCGCGCTGTATTGAACAAATAAATATGCAAGTATATGCGCTGCACTCCTTAGGGCGTGCCTCACAGTGACTGCCAAGCGTCCCCAGCACTGGAAGTGGCTCTAGAAAACAAGGACAAGAACCCCGCGGAGCGAGAAAATGGCGAGCGGGCGTTAGAGCGTGTCCTCACGCAACCACCAAGCATTCACCGCACTCGCAGTTGCTCTAAAACTTCGACGAGACTGCCGAGCAACGGGAAAATGTGCAGCGCTCGTTTGAGCATGCCTCACGGCCACCGCTGAGCGTTTCCAGAACTCGCAGTGGCTCTAGAAAAAAAACGACAACAACCCTGTGCAGCGGGAAAATGGCGAGCACTTGCTAGAGCGTGCCTCGCAGCGACCTCCATGCGTCTCCAGCACTCGCAGTGGCTCTAGAAAACAAGAACAAGTACCTCGAGCAGCGAGAAAATGGCGAGCGGGCGTTAGAGCGTGTCTTCACGGCAACCACCAACGATTCACAGCACTCGCAGTTGCTCTAAAAAATCGACGAGGCCGCCGAGCAGCGCAAAAATGTGCAGCGCTCGTTGGAGCACGCCTCACGGCCACCGTCGAGCGCTTCTAGCACTCGCCGTGGCTCTAGGAAAAAATGATAAAACCCTGTGCAGCCGGAAAATGGCGAGCACTTGTTAGAGCCTGCCTCACGGCGACCGCCATGCGTCTCCAGCACTCGCCGTGGCTCTAGAAAACAAGGACAAGAACCCCGAGCAGCGAGAAAATGGCGAGCACTTGCTCTAGAGCGTGCCTCACGGCGACTTCCATGCGTCTCCAGCACTCACAGAGGCTCTAGAAAAAAAATGACAAGAACCCTGTGCAGCGGGAAAATGGCGAGCACTTGCTAGAGCGTGCCTCACGGCGACCTCCGTGCGTCTCCAGCACTCGCAGAGGCTCTAGAAAACAAGGACAAGTACCCCGAGCAGCGAGAAAATGGCCAGCACTTGCTAGAGCGTGCCTCACGGCGACTTCCATGCGTCTCCAGCACTCGCAGTGGCTCTAGAAAAAAAATGACAAGAACCCTGTGCAGCGGGAAACTGGCGAGCACTTGCTAGAGCGTGCCTCACGGCGAGCTCCGTGCGTCTCCAGCCCTCGCTGTGGCTCTAGAAAACAAGGACAAGAACCCCGAGCAGCGAGAAAATAGCGAGCGGGCGTAAGAGCGTGTCCTCACGGCAACCACCAACAATTCACAGCACTCGCAGTTGCTCCAAAATCGACGAGACCGCCGAGCGGCGGGAAAATGTGCAGCGCCCGTTGGAGCATGCCTCACGGCCACCGCTGAGCGTTTTGAGCACTCGCAGTGTCTCTAAAAAAATGACAAGAACCCTCTGCAGCGGGAAAATTGCGAGCACTTGCTAGAGCGTGCCTCACGGCGACCTCCGTGCGTCTCCAGCACTCGCAGTGGCTCTAGAAAAAAAATGACAAGAACCCTGTGCAGCGGGAAAATGGCGAACATTGCTAGAGCGTGCTCACAGCGCCCTCCGTGCGTCTCCAGCACTCGCAGTGGCTCTAGAAAAAAAATGACAAAAACCCTGTGCAGCGGGAAAATGGCAAGCACTTGTTAGAGCCTGCCTCACGGTGACCGGCCTGCGTCTCCAGCACTCGCAGTAGCTCTAAAAAACAAGGACAAGTACCCCGAGCAGCGAGAAAATAGCGAGCGGGCGTAAGAGCGTGTCCTCACGGCAACCACCAACAATTCACAGCACTCGCAGTTGCTCCAAAATCGACGAGACCGCCTAGCGGCGGGAAAATGTGCAGCGCCCGTTGGAGCATGCCTCACGGCCACCGCTGAGCGTTTTGAGCACTCGCAGTGTCTCTAAAAAAATGACAAGAACCCTCTGCAGCGGGAAAATCGCAAGCACTTGCTAGAGCGTGCCTCACGGCGACCTCCGTGCGTCTCCAGCACTCGCAGTGGCTCTAGAAAAAAAATGACAAGAACCCTGTGCAGCGGGAAAATGGCAAGCACTTGTTAGAGCCTGCCTCACGGTGACCGGCCTGCGTCTCCAGCACTCGCAGTAGCTCTAAAAAACAAGGACAAGTACCCCGAGCAGCGAGAAAAAAGCGAGCGGGCGTTAGAGCGTGTCCTCACGGCAACCACCAACGATTCACAGCACTCGCATTTGCTCTACAAAATCGAAGAGACCGCCCAGGGGCGGGAAAATGTGCAGCGCCCGTTGGAGCATGCCTCACGGCCACCGCTGAGCGTTTCCAGCGCTCGCAGTGGCTCTAGAAAAAAATGACAAGAACCCTGTGCAGCGGGAAAATGGCGAGCACTTGCTAGAGCGTGCCTCACAGCGAGCTCCGTGCGTCTCCAGCACTCGCAGTGGCTCTAGAAAACAAGGACAAGAACCCCGATTAGCAAGGAAATGGCGAGCACTTGCTAGAGCGCGCCTCACAGCGACTTCCATTCGTCTCCAGCACTCGCAGTGGCTCTAGAAAAAAAAATGACAAGAACCCTGTGCAGCGGGAAAATGGCGAGCACTTGCTAGAGCGTGTCTCACGGCGACCTCCGTGCGTCTCCAGCACTCGCAGTGGCTCTAGAAAACAAGGACAAGGACCCCGAGCAGCGAGAAAATAGCGAGCGGGCGTTAGAGCGTATCCTCACGGCAACCACCAACGATTCACAGCACTCGCAGTTGCTCCACAAAATCGACGAGACCGCCGAGTGGCGGGAAAATGTGCAGCGGCCATTGGAGCATGCCTCATGGCCACCGCTGAGCGTTTCCAGCACTCGCAGTGGCTCTAGAAAAAAAATACAAGAACCCTGTGCAGCGGGAAAATGGCGAGCACTTGCTAGAGCGTACCTCACAGCGACCTCCATGCGTCTGCAGCACTCGCACTGGCTCCAGAAAACAAGGACAAGAACCCCGATTAGCGAGAAAATGGCGAGCACTTGCTAGAGCGCGCCTCACTGCGACTTCCATGCGTCTCCACCACTCGCAGTGGTTCTAGAAAAAAAAAATGACAAGAACCGTGTGCAGCGGGAAAATGGCGAACACTTGCTAGAGCGTGCCTCACGGCGACCTGCGTGCGTCTCCAGCACTCGCAGTGGCTCTAGAAAACAAGGACAAGAACCCAGAGCAGCGAGAAAAGAGCGAGCGGGCGTTAGAGCGTGTCTTTACGGCAACCACCAACGATTCACAGCACTCGCAGTTGCTCTACAAAATCGACGAGACCGCCGAGTAGCAGGAAATTGTGCAGCGGCCGCTGGAGCATTCCTCACGGCCACCGCTGAGCGTTTCCAGCACTCGCAGTGGCTCTAGAAAAAAAAAGAACCCTGTGCAGCGGGAAAATGGCGAGCACTTGCTAGAGCATGCCTCACAGTGACCTCCATGCGTCTAAAGCACTCGCACTGGCTCCAAAAAACAAGGACAAGAACCCCGATTAGCGAGAAAATGGCGAGCACTTGCTAGAGCGCGCCTCACGGCGACTTCCATGCGTCTCCACCCCTCGCAGTGGCTCTAGAAAAAAAAATGACAAGAACCCTGTGCAGCGGGAAAATGGCGAGCACTTGCTAGAGCGTGCCTCACAGCGACCTCCATGCGTCTCCAGCACTCGCAGTGGCTCTAGAAAACAAGGACAAGAACCCCGATTAGCGAGGAAATGGCGAGCACTTGCTAGAGCGCGCCTCACAGCGACTTCCATTCGTCTCCAGCACTCGCAGTGGCTCTAGAAAAAAAATGACAAGAACCCTGTGCAGCGGGAAAATGGCGAGCACTTGCTAGAGCGTGTCTCACGGCGACCTCCGTGCGTCTCCAGCACTCGCAGTGGCTCTAGAAAACAAGGACAAGGACCCCGAGCAGCGAGAAAATAGCGAGCCGGCGTTAGAGCGTATCCTCACGGCAACCACCAACGATTCACAGCACTCGCAGTTGCTCCACAAAATCGACGAGACCGCCGAGTGGCGGGAAAATGTGCAGCGGCCATTGGAGCATGCCTCATGGCCACCGCTGAGCGTTTCCAGCACTCGCAGTGGCTCTAAAAAAATGACAAGAACCCCGTGCAGCGGGAAAGTGGCGAGTACTTGCTAGAGCGTGCCGCACAGCGACCTCCATGCGTCTCCAGCACTCGCAGTGGCTCTAGAAAACAAGGACAAGAACCTCGAGCAGCGAGAAAATGGCGAGCACTTGCTAGAGCGTGCCTCACGGCGACTTCCATGCGTCGCCAGCACTCGCAGTGGCTCTAGAAAAAAAATTAGAAGAACCCTGTGCAGCGGGAAATAGGCGAGCACTTGCTAGAGCATTCCTCACGGCGACCTCCGTGCGTCTCCAGCACTCGCAGTGGCTCTAGAAAACAAGGACAAGAACCCCGAGCAGCGAGAAAATAGCGAGCGGGCGTTAGAGCGTGCCTTACGGCGACCGCTGAGTGTCCCCAGCACTCACAGTGGCACTAGAAAAATATTACAGCACACCCTAGAAGAGAGAAAATGGCTAGTGCTTGCGGGAGCGTGCCTCACGGTGACTGCCGAGCGTCCCAAGCACTCACAGGAGCACGAGAAAAAAATGAGAAGAACTATGCGCAACGAGAAAGAATGGCGAGCGCTCATTAAAGCCTGCACCACTGCCACCACCGAGCGTCCCCATTAATTGCAGTGTCTGCCGAAGAAAAATGACAAAAACCCTGGGCAGCGAGAAAATGGCAAGCGGTCGTTATAGCGTTCCTCACGGCTTCCTCCGAGCGTCACCAGTACTCGAGTTGGCTCTAGAAACCAATGACAACAAACCCGAGCAGTGAGGAAATGGGGAGCGGTCGTTATAGCGTGCTTCAGGGCGACAGCTGTGTGTCCCCAGCAATCGCAGTGGCTTTAGAAAACTGACATGAACCCCGAGCAGCGGGAACATGGTGAGCTCTCGTTGGAACGTGCACCATGTGCGATGGCCGAACGTCCCCAGCACTCGCAGTTGCCCTAGAAAAAAATGAAAAGAACCGCAAACTGCGGGAAAATGGCGAGCACTCGATACTTAGAGCGTGCACCATGGCGTGCACCGAGCGTTCCCAGCACTAGTAGTGGCTGCAGAAAAACAAATGACAAAAATTCCGAACAGCGGTAAAACGCCGAGTGCTCGTTAGAGCGTGCCTCACGGCGACTGCCGAGTGTCTCCAGCACTCTAAGGAGCACTATAAAAATAAGAAAAAAGCCGAAAAACAAGAAAAAATGGCGAGCCCTCGTTAGAGTGGACCTTAAAGTGACCGCCGAGGGTCCCCAGCACCCGTAGTGGCTATAGGGACCGGGCGGCCGTTGTATGGCGCCATTGTCGCTTCAGCCAACAGCGCCGCCCGTGGCGAACCGCTCGTCAGTGGAATGCCGGTGGCGGTCAGCGCAGCGTTGCTGTGCATGGCTTTCTGTCGTTCTGCTGCGGTGCGGTTTGCAAAGCCTAGATAACCACAAGGACTCCTTTCAGATCGGTAAATCTTGAGCGTGGACGTGGCCTTTGCGAGGCATGCCTTGTGTGTGATTTACGCCCTTACTCAGTACTTCCGAATAGCAGACGAGGCTCAGTGCGCTGAGCTGGAAGTCAAGCTGGAAGTGCAAGTCCATTCCTTCTTGCAAATTCTTCACGCCTGCATGAAGTTTGGCATATCGAGGGATATATTGCAGCTAAATTCTCCTGCAAAGCCGATCCAGGAATGCTGCGGCGCTGGCCTTTAGCAATTGATGACGAAACGGCGTTGTGCACAAACGACAGACAAATTTGGGGGGTACCTTCTAAAATTTAAGTAAACACAGAACTTGTGATAGACGACGCTTCCGTAACAACATCAACTACGGTAGAAACATGTTTATGTTCACAGAAGTACGCTTAATACAGTCATCGAAAATCGTTTACAGAATAAATACCACATGATAGTAGAACGTTATTGCCTGTCGTGGAAAAGGATTGCTTTACAGGAATTTAATGGTTGCTGGCTAGTTGGGTAATGGTTTTTCAAAAAACGATTCCTGCGTGGCTAAAGGATGAGCGACAGGAGTGTGCCTAAAACCTCTACTCAGTTTCACGACTGAATGCTGCGGTGATTTTACAAGCTGCCACCCATGCTTGAAAAAAATGCACTCCTCCGCCAAACGACGATGATGGTATATCGCAAAGCTTTCTCGTGTGGGTTTCCTTGGTTGCCATCTGGATTTAGACTTGTGACTTCTGAGAACTTTGAATTTTACCAGCACGCGGTTTGGTCTTTTGATCGCAGCGTCATTGACTTCCACTATTTCCTCCTCGATTTCGCATGAAGAAAGCTTCACGTTCAACCATCTTCGTCGTTAAACGAAGGGCGGAATGATTTTGCTGTTTGATTTTGCACTTCCAGGCACCCCTCTCGAAATCCTAACTGCTTCCAGTGTGTCGGAAATGCGTTTGTACTGGAGGGTTAGGGTTGATGCATTTATATTTGAGGCACCTAATCGCGCGTTTATAGTTTCTTCACAAGGAATTACACGATTTTTAGGTGCTCAGTAAAGAATACTTGAGCATTAAAAAACACGGGCTTAAGTTAACACTGCCACATTTTTTAAACTATCGGTGCCAGACTTTACTACACGCAAATTGTAAAACGGGAAGTGAAGGATGCATGGTATGTAGCTTGGGCTTTTGGGTGGTTGAATAACTTTGGAACCTGATAAAATGACCGCTACAAACGTGGGAGTTCCGCTTCGGCTCTCAGGCTCCCATGCTATGACAGTGTCGCTCACCAAAACCGAAGGCACAAAGCTCACGGTTACAGAAAAGAAGTGTAAACTGCGACAACGTTTCCATGGCCACACTGCAATCGATCTCGTACGTAGGTGCCTTTCTCTTCAAAGCCCACGTATCGAGGTATTCCAGCGTTAAGGCTGGCGTGGAAACAGTAATCATTGAAACCCGTGAACATAATTTAAAATAGTATGAATAAATACTAATATTAAGAGTTTTATTCCTACTCAGATCGCGCGGAGCCAGGCGCAGAGCGCTGCAAAAAGTGCTTATGTCAATGTAGCCCATTCCCAAACTAACAAGCTTCAAACATGTTTGCGTAGCCGTTAGTGCGTTTTAGAAGAAATGAATACAAATAATAGTAGTTTTCTTCGTATTCAGAACGGATGGAGCCAAGCGTAGATCCCTACAAAAAGCGCTCATGTTATTGTAGCCCATTCCCAAATTTAGAAGCGTCTGACAAGTTTACGAAGCCGTTATTACATCTAAGAACTCAACACATCGGTCTAAACACCATTTCACCGCACATTTCCGCCCACAACACCCCCAAAACGTTCAAAGCACCGAGATAAACACGACAAAAACAACGGGAGGCTGCGTAGCCCAATGCACCGGCTCATTCCACTAACGAAGGGAGCGCCGAGTGGTGGCGCCACCCGTCCAACTACCCGCTTACTATACAAAAAAATTTTGACAGAATACGAAGAAAAACACTAATAAAGTTTTCAAACTAATATGATCAGCATACAAAATAGTCAGCACATGTAAAGGCATCATTTTTTTGTGACAAAAAGAAATATAAAAGTGCGTGCAATATTGATCCTGAGGGCCTCGTAGTTTTTTACAGCAATTTGTTTTTCCTGCGACTGTGAATGATGTTAGTACTTCGCATGCCATCGTGGGCAATGATGACCATCGCTCTCCTCCGTTTTCTCAGTATTTAGTATGCAAGCCAGCAGGTGATCACATTTCATGAGATTACTGAACGAGGAATTTAGACTTCAATAATGCTGCGAGCTTCACCAGCACTTCAGTCACCGGTTTTTGAGGAAGACAATGATTAGAGTTGCACGTACCCATTAGTTATTTTCACTAGGTGCTGGAAAATATTTCGCCAGTCATAGTTTTTCCGGCACGCAAAGTTGTTTTGAAACTGCTCTATGACGTTGTACTGTTCGTGTCATGCGTTTTCCCTGGTCTTTCCACCAATACTCCACGTGTTGCACGTGCAGCCAGCCCTATTCGCGGCTATATATAAGCAGGGAGCTTTTGCTCGTGCATTTCTCGGATTTTACATTGCTCTCTCTAACGTTCTTTCATTTGCGAATACCCTTCGAAATGAAGGAAGACGCCATTATGCTCGTCCTCGTAGCTGTAGTTGGCGTCACCAGGGCTGAACGTGTTGAGGATCGCAACCCGTGCGGTATGTGTGGGCTTGTTTTTTATAGAAACAACGTGTGTTGTTTTCGGTATATGAAAGTGTGAAAAAAAACGTTTAAAGAAACGTCCTATGATCGCTATAGGAATTTTGTCCGACCTGGTTACAAACGCCGAAGAAAGTTAATTTGTTTAGCAAAAGCATAGGCTTGCCCAGTGAATCTGCAGAACTCCTGAAAAAAGATTATTGGAAAACTCTAATAAACTGCCGTGGAGCTAAAAATATTCTGTTTGAATCTGAGGTAATGCTAAACATCTTAATGCATTCCTTTCAGCGTAAGTAACAAAAAATGGCATGTTAAAGAATATAACTACCGTCGACCGATGGGGAGAGCTGATCCAAACCACGAGGAAGAAATACGGCGGATAATAGGAATGTTTGGGGGTGCATTTGACAAGGACTCGAAACCAACGAAAAGTAAGCTAACGCAATCCCTAAAAAGAAAGTTGTGCAATCAATGATGTGTACCAGCAGTGACATGGGTATCACAAACCTTGCGCCTTACAAAACAACTACAATGAAAAAATAGGCCGACCCAAGGGCGATGGAGCGAACAATGATAGGAGTAACACCCATGGAAAAGGAACGAGCAGTCTGGATCAGGAAGCGAACTCCAGTTAAATATATATAGTTCAAATTAAAAAAGAATGAGCATGTGCTGGCCTTGTAGTGCAATGAACTGACATCGGGTAGACCACGAGCGTAAAAGGATGAATTGCGAGAGACGGGACAAGGAGAAGGTCAAGGGTATTAGTCGATGTAAAGAAGAATTAAGAATGTTTGGGTGCAAAGAAAGGATTCTCGCAGCGCAGGGCCGAAGCGGGTGGAGGTCATTGGGAGAGGCCTTCGTGGGGTAGCATAACTAAATCGTCTGTTGTGGATGATGACGATGATGTGGAGGAGAAGGAAGATAAAGAGCGCGTTTCAGAGGCTTTTTTCTTATTATCTGAACCCCGGCAGCGTGTCGTTACCACCGAGCATCACCTGCGCAAGGCGGTGCTAGAAAATAGCCTTTTCCACTTAGTGGATGCAGAGCCCAAGGTAGTAAAAACCGATCGATAGCTCTCACTTCAGTTGACTGCAACGGTGCTTCGAGCAGGCCAAAACAGCCGCTCCTTAGAAACCGCAAACTTGTTCTGGCCACTGGCTGCACGCCATAGCGCAATTCGCAGGTCATAATTGATACTTGACTAGATTTGTAGTTTCATTAGTGTTTTATGATGTCGAAACTGTGGTTGTAGCTGGTTCTTTCAACATATTTGTTCATATTTTGTATCTTGCTTTCTATTATTGTATTTGTTTTGTATCCCACTCTCCTCGGCAATGCGACCGCATCACCGAGAAGAAAACTGGTGTTATGTCCATACATGAAACATACATGAAACTGGTGTCATGACCACAAAGAAGGAAACTGGTGTCATGTCCATACATGAAACAGTTGCTCACTTATGCTGTTTTTTGTGCTTGCAGAGCTTGATGAAAGCACTTTGAAGGTAGCGGCGAGCTGCCTGAAGAATAACAGCGAAGAAGCGTACTCCTGTAGGTATATTTGTTTCTTCTCAGTGAGCATTGAAGCTGTAATTCTTGCACCTCATTTCAGAAAATTCACCCGCGGTCGCATTACCGAGGAGAGTGGGGTACAAAATAAATACAATAATATAAAGCAAGATACAAAATATGTACAAATATGCTGAAAATAGGTTATAAAACAGAGAATGGTCACTTAACCTAGAAAAACTGATATACACTCAGTGAGTTTAAGATTGGTCGTAAGAACGAGGTCTAGAATGTTCACAAGAAGTGGTTGTTACTTTGTACGATAAGTCGCTGTTTACGTCACATAAACAGAGCACGTACTTCAAGAAATGTCTGAGATTGGGAGGAAAATTAATTTCATTTGATTGCATATTTTCCCACCTTAAAAACCCGAAGGCATTACAGCGAGGGTTTTACAATGATTATGAGGTACGTCGCGGTCGCTGGGGAGTCCAATCGATTGAAGGGTAGTTAAAGTCGCCTAAAAATGTCATTCGTGAAGTCGCATTTCGTGTTTTATGATCGTTATTTGTGTCATACAGGTTGTTAAGAAAGCTAACATCACCATTCAGAGGACAATAACATACGCCGAAGACGTTTATTGTGTTGATTAAGAAAAAAATAACACCAAACACATTCAGTTCTGGTGGAAATATTTATGTAAAACGACTGTAAACTTCTGGAATGCCAAAAAGTGCCGCCACCTTGCCTTTTGCAGCGATCGCAACGATATGTATTGAAAGAAATCGTAGCAGAAAACACGTCAGAATGACCTATCTGCGCGCTTAGCCAAGTTTCTCTTAATGCGATTACTCACACGAACCTCCTACGCTCCTCAAACTGTTCCTTTGGTTAAAAAAGCAAATTGTATCACATTTTGCCTCAACAGAGGCAAGCCTCATGCCAATATAAAATAGCTTCTTGCTATCTCGGTGATTGTGACGGATACTGTCATCGCAAACTAAAACAGTAGCGCTGTCTTGAGGTATTTATTAAGTTAGCCGGAATAGCTCTCAATCTCGCCTGAACACAACACTAATAAACGAAGGGCATCCAGGCATTCACGAGGCAAACATAAAAGCACTTGTGAGAATGGAAATAGCCGCAAGCATCAAATAGTAGTTTCCTTAGGGTACAGGGAAGCTGGTTTACCAACCTGGATGTTATCAAAACAGCCAGCGTGAAGCATAGTTGATCTGCTGATCGCATGCCATCTGAGCTGGACTGGCTGATGGTTGCTGCTTAAATCGGCAGCGCAGCTTGATGTTCCTGGAGGCGAGGGTACCGGAAACAAGTCGGGATGCTCGAAGATAAGGCTGCTGGTTCTCCATCCTCCAGGAAAGCTGCGGTCACTTTGGGCCGCCGAGAAGAATCGATTGACGTCTAGCTGTTCCCAGATGTCGATCAGAAACGATTACCACACGATGTACGTCACAACCTGTACAACATGAAAACCGCGAGAGTGAAGCATAGTTGGTGTGCTCATTTTATGCCAACTGAGGTGGAATGACCCACGGTTGCTGCTTAAATCGGCAGCGAAGCTTGATTTACTTGGAGGTGGGGGTAGCGGACACAAGTTGTCAAGCTCGAGGACTGGTTTCCGACCCGCCAGGAAAGCTATGACGACACGGTGTGATGCATAATTTACGTGCTGATAACGTGCCCACTGAAAAAAAAAATTAGTGCCCTTCCACCCTGTGAAGAAGGATGGCCAGCAAAGCTGCGGTGCCGAGCCTCAACGTGAGCTTTGACTGGGTCGTAGTCCAAGGGGTGCACGAAGCAAAACACGTTTGTTTGTAATCTGCGATTGAACGTAGTTGCTGGTTAATTAACTGAATGAACTTTTAACGTGGACAAACATGGGGCTGTCCGTTTCCATTCCGTAGAATCCCATATGTATTGATAACGCACGGTAATTCCACAATATTTGCAACTTATCTGTGAACCATGTAATTCTTGAAACTATATAAAACTCGTCGTTATGCTAGAGTCGACTTAGCGGCGATATGTAATATAATTTGTTTCGGTATATTTTCAATAAAACAAGCGTTATAGCCGCTTTCTGTAATGGTGTTCCCTACAAAAATTGACGTGATTCACTGTGCGACCCTCGATGTGGGAAAGCCGTCTTACAAAGATCAAGCTTACAATGATCCCCTTAATGTCTGCTTCACTTCCTAGAACAAATAAATTACTGTGAAGACATTTTAGGGCGCAGCCCTTCGGCCCCCGTCTCTGGGCGCAGCCGCGTCGGCGTCGTCGTGACCGGTCGAACGATGGGAAGACAGACGAGTGAAAGAAAGCAAAGAAGGAGAATCTCACGAAATTGGGAGATGAGGGCGGTTCGCCGTGGCGGCGTGAGCAAACGCTCTCCGAAAGTGCGCCGTGGGGGAAAGGAAGGGGCAGTATGCTGTGCCCGCATGAGGCGCTCGATGCTTGGCGAAAACGTGATGGGGGGCGTTCGCGTGACAATGATGTGCGGCAGTTCACGGTCCCTTCCTGAGCCGCACTTCGCGCCGCGGCCGCAGATGCTCACCGTCGAGAGAACCCACGAGTGAGTGCTGCCCCAGCGCACTGCATCCATCAGGAATGAGTGCTGAACTGGGAGTGACGCAACCGGTCTTGCGCAACTGCAGCGGCTGTTGTGGAACGCGCACATGCGCTCTCAGCCCGTTCTTACTAAGCAATGAGCTTCGCAACTGGTGGAACTGCGTCGTCTGCCGCTGCTGCTAAACGAGCTGCCCGAACAGCTGCGTCCAAATATCGCAGTTGGGAGTATCGTAATCGCCAGCCAATTTTTAAAGAAAATATAAGCCGTGTTTTATTAAAATATGAAGGCCCTAAGACCTTTTTTTTATGATTTTTTCCATGCGCCGGGGGTGTGGCGCGCAGTTTTACGATCCCGGGGATTTGAGTGGGCTCCGCAACGTGGCACTTCGCTCGCTAGCGATTCTTGTCTACATCGCTATGTTACCGGAGTCGATCTGCTGGATCCTAGCCATAGACAGCTTTGCTGTCAAATTCAAGGAGAATATTTCTACCACCTGCCATCTTTTTGCTGGAGTCCAAAGAAACGTATCTTGCTGCGAGACAATGAGAACAAAAACGAGGGAGGATTGGTGTTCAGTCACAGAGACCTAATTGGAGGCGACACTGCCTGTGAGCAAAGCTGGTTGTGATATTCAGGTCGAGCGAGTGCTGCGATCACCAAGCCTCGCGGCTTCTCCGGGAAGTCCTTGGGGAGCATAACCCGCGCCTTTTCCCATTTGCGTTACGGGACACCTCACAGTCCCCTGATACCATGATACCGTCCTACCATGCAGTACAAATTAAGTACACAACAAAACTTTCAGACGCTGCTGAATAGCACAGGGTGTATTTTTGTCCGTTGTGTGGCGTATGGAAATAAGCTCAATGCAGCCTTTTAAAATGTATGCCTCATCCCTTGTCTAGCTTCGCGTGGGGTGGAGTGTACATGCTGCGTGTGCGTTTTATTATTTCCTATGTTGGTTACATTGGGGGATAGGCCAGCTTGGTGGTAGTGCGGTGTGTTAGACCGGTGTGAAGTGCCGGTAGCGGTCTAATCTGCCATCACCTTACCATCTGGAACTCATGCCACGCAGTCCTTACATTCTTTATTACGTATGTATTTTGTCGTGCTTGTAACGTGGTATGTAATGTGCAAGTGCCTTCGTTCAAATACACTTTGTCAGTTCCGGGAGGTCACCTACGAATTCGGGAGTACTGGTACCCGTTCTCAGGTTTACGGTGTACTGGTGGTGGCCTACGCTCCTTTAAGTATTTAATTTCAGAGGAGGCCTAGAGCTTCCAGCTTTCAAATATACTCAACTTGTACGTTGAAAGCCTGTCATTCTCGTTCATGGAGGACCCATCTATTCCACTTTAGTAGCACTTCTTACAAGCTGTTGCCAATGCTCTCCGGCATAAATTACATCCTTTATCATCATGACCTGGTGATGATTGGTGAACAATGTGGCATCAAAAATGTTCACCCGGATGGCTTTAGCTCTATCGATTTAGCCGAATCCTTACCATGCTTATGTCAATTATGTAATGAAACAACCAATAATTGCTCTCCAACGGCTTATAATACTGCACGCACTTTTTTTGAAAAAGGTTTATTCTTTGACGGATTTTGAACACGCATACCCCGGTTTTTCCGCTGTTACGTAATACGGTTGGCCAATTCTGGAAGCACTGTTAAGAATCGCAGTGCGAAGAGCTACTATAGCATGCAAGAGTTCATCGTAATAAATGTTCTTCTTCATGGAGGATTAACACACTCGCTGGGACGTAACGTGCAGTCCATTGGAAATACGAGAAACAACACCAACAACGGGGCTAACAGGTGATTTAGATTTTATCTCGAAATTCACGAGACTGGCGAAATATTGTTCTTTGTTGATGGACGAGCAACATTCTCTACCCCGTAAAATCGGAGTACAAGAGCGTAACTGAACTACGACCAGGGATCCTGCACTAGTACCGGAGTAACGGGAGCTGTTTTTAAAAGTAACAAGTAAAAAGGCTTAGTTGCTACGTGTCAGGTGGTCTGCAGTTGAGCTGCTGGCGGGCATAACCAGTAAGGATGAAGAACTGGATATGCATAAATTCAGGGCACCAAGGTTTCTCTTGAGCTTTCACTTGTGCTCCCTATTCGAGCCCCGTAGTGGCTAAAAACCTGTCTTAACAGATTTCTTATTATTGTTGATTCTTGTCGGAATCTTTTTCTGTCTCTTTCTCTCACGTTTCCCTACATATGTACGTGCCCATTTTACCTGTAATCTAAGGAATTTGTACAATGTGTCGCAACTGGAAAAGATATGTTGTTCGGCCATCATTTGTTCAGGAACTAAAAACTACTATTTCTTCAGATACAACAAAAACTAGAGGCCACGCGGATGCAATCACAATGTCCTGACGTTCAATGCGGGATACGAAAACTCTGCCAGACGGGGCAATGGAAATCTGGTAAGAAGTGGGGAAATTTCCCTTTGAAACCTCCCAACACTGCCTTCATATTTAGCAAAGTTCGATCACACACAAAGTGCAATGAGGTGGAGTTTCACTTTATTGTTTCATTACGTTACCGCGTAAAATTTACGAGGAAACATGCGCTGTATTTTATTCTATGACACGCATCACAGCGTAGTGTCAAAAGCAAGAATGTGCCGACCAGGAATGTAGTGTTTTCGGTTATTTCTCTGCTGAATGGCAGCCAGGGTATTATGTGCAGTATTTGGGTAAAAATATAGTAATTGTGAGACCTCTCACATGCATACCAGAGATTTTGGGCTGCTACCGAATGATAAATAACCTAAAATTGCCGTCGACGAGGTGTCTTTTCTTTTGTTAATGACTGCACACAGGCCTTGCAGGCATGTAGCAGATATAATTACACTAGTAAATGTTTAAAAGGACTCTTAGAGTTTGCTATAACTTTTGCAGAGGACACTTGGGACTCTGCAGATAATTTTGGCCGACTTAAAGATCTAGTTTCTAACCAAATCTAAGCTTTGACACTGCGTGGACATTAGCACTAATGACGCACTCTGCAGTGACCTAGTAGTCGAGCATCATGTGTTGAAATAAGTGGTGTTTGCCACTGTAAGTGCTTATACTTCAGCGAAAGGTGTTAACCTTCTGCCATAACATATGACTATAATGTGGTATATCTGCACAAATGAGTAAATAACTGAATAATTTTATGGCTGGGCTATAATAACATGCTAATAATTTTCGGCTTTGGAGTGGATTTAAACGCTGAATGAATTACCTAATCCAAAAGCCCGACCGAGAACAGCAAAGCAGGATGATTATTATAAGCGGCTGGGAAACACATGGTAGTGTGCCGTGCTAGTGTGTGCTGATGGGGGTAATTGTGGACAATAAATCTGAATATTCAAGCCCTCCCTGGCATTAAATATAGTATTTTTTTCCCTCTCACTCTTGGCCAATTCTTCGTGGCACATACCCATTTGGGGGATCGGCCACAAATTGAGAGTTTTAAGGGGCAATGTTACCGCTTCGCAAATTTTGCAGACGTTAAATTGAAAAGTCGAAAATTTTAAGTAGTGATTACCATGTGACGTCTTAACGTGGTAGCACGTGACTACAACAGGTGCACATCATCGTGGCAATAAACCTAATTAGAGTGAAGCTGTGGCATGTGGCAGTCCTGTTTGTTATGTAATTTGCATCGTATGACGAGGAAACCAAGCCCCAAAAAGAGCCGAAAAGACGGTGTTGCGGAAAAATGACAGCCCAAGAATTTCGCGCCAAAAGACAATTTGAAGAAACTCTTGCAAATACGATGTAGCAATAAACAAGTTGCATAAAGTATCGTCAGGATTTCTCCTTCAAACTACGCACACAGAATTAAGTTCCCTGGGTATGTTTGGTCTCATGTGGTAGGTCCCCTGCGGTAGGGCACGACGCTACGGCACGAACTTTATTCTCAGTTTTTTTCCTTTGCAGCACGCCGCTTCAAATAAGAATTTACGGTAAGCTCTTTCAAAACTTCTCTATAGCACCTACCTGCCGACTAAGGGGTCACACTTTAGGTTTAACACTTCGACATAGAGAAGAAAAAAGGACGACGAAGTGGGTGCTGACATACCTAAAGACGCAACAACGAAATGAATTCGTTGCAACTACCCCAGCCAGCCTCCCTCTTAAAGGGACACTGAAGTGATTTGTAAACATTCCGGCATTACTAAAGAAAATTGCAGTCTAGAGTCTATAGGACGTATTTCGACCACTCTTGCTGCGTTTAAACGACTTTATTCAGCAGAAAAATCAATTAAAAATGCTCTCATCCTCTCTGCATCCTCCTTGTCGATTTCTGTGTCGCTTCGTATGACGTAAGAAAAAGATGGCTTAGCTTGGACTGCGTTACTGCCAGGCTCGCCGACCCTCCGACACAAGCAGTCGGCCCAGCGTTTAGTCGGCCCGCCGCCAGCGTGTTGTCGCAGTTTGTTCGCTCAGTTGAAATGAAGCAACGACACCATTTCCGCCTGGAGAAACATGCTTTTAGTTTGTTTGTTTCTAGACTGTATGAAGCTCTATGTTCAAGTAGCTCCACACAAGCGCAGATACCACGCTCCGCTCACTGGTACGCTACTAGAAAAATCTAATTTCAATAAAAGGCGGAAGGAGAGAAATCAAAGTTAATATAGGTGCTAAGCAAATAAAATCAACCGAAACGTTTACCATAGAGCGTAAAACCAGGGTGCAGGAAGCACTTGATTGCGCTGGGTGAACAATCACAGCTGTCAACAGCACGGCCACACATCTCCGAACGCTTTTAAATCAAAGAAATGCAGTCGCTAGACATGAAGGTATCGTGGGAATTTGGCATACGCACTGCGCGAGCGCTATACCAGAAACAGTCATATAAGCTGCTTTAACTGCTAAAACTAAATAAAAATGTAAACTGGCTGCACATTATATGCTTTATATTTCCGCAAGTGGCAGCGCTGGTTCGTAGCCGAGTGGTCTGGAGCGTTGTGTATGTTGTTTTGCAAGTCGCAAGTTTGAATACCCGAGAGTGCATGCTCTTTGTTATTTTTCAGTTGATTTCTTTTTTTTCCCGATGTTTCTTATACTAAATTCACTGTTTTTGCGCTGTAACGTTAATTGCTCCACGTCGAAGTTCGCAGAACGCGCGCACAGTGACACTGACGCCCTAATGAATTCTCGTTGGCGTGCTGTTGCCATAAGCACCGACTGCTTGCGGGCAGAGGGCACAGTCGGGATTCAGCCGACTATCGACCCGTAGCGAACAAGATCTTTGCGCTGCAGGCATGAGACAGGTAAGCTCCAAATTTGGGGGAAAGCGCATCGCATTTCAGCGTTTGCGATGGCGTGGAGGGCGTTCATCCACTGCGCACGCCTCGGCTAGTGATTGCTACGATTCGAAGCCGTGCTGCTTGGCTTAACTGACGCATTTTACAGCCGACAACATGGCAGAAGAGCACTATGCGGATTTCTGAGATATCGAGAATGCCCATCTAAAGGTAACGTTGAAAATCAAGCATGTTGTGTCACACAACGGAAACCGAAACTTGTTTGAATTGCCATCTTTGACATCGTCCAAATATGTAGCCCCTTTTACTTACGTCACTACTGTGAGTTGGTGCGGCCGCCGCAAACCGCGCATGCTAGTTTTGCTTCTTTCAGGCTACATAAAATAAATACCGCCTTATCACCACGGTAAACGATAAAACGTGTGTTCATTTGAGCCAGTCTACGCAGTGCACACAAAAACAGGGGCTTGACAAATTTACTTCAGTGTCCCATTAAACCATACGAGCAATCCCACCTGTCACAAAAAAAAACTGTAAAATATTGTTACGGACTAAGGTGGTCATGCCTCACAGCTCCTAAGGTCGTCATGCCTCACAGCTCCTTGAACCAACTACGATGATGACGACGACGAAGTGCTTGGTGCGCACCTTCCGCGCGCTCGGTCATGGCCGCTTTGTGCATAATGTAAATATATTGCTTCACCCTATCTCATCGTTCGTCTCATCTCCGTCCGGCAACCACGTGACAATATCAATCTTCACGCAAGGTCAGTTTTCGTTGACTGATAATAGGAACCACGACAACAGTTGCAATAGCCTCAGAATTTATTTGCTCCAGAATCAAACCTCGTGTAAAACTCGGCACATTCCACAATATCTTTTGCCTTCTTCACGATGATAGCCAGAACGTTATTTCTGCCTCCTTTATTCTAAAAGAAAACAGCGCAACATTTTTGGTGCTCTTTAAAGTTTCCTCCTCATTGCATCTGCCCTGCGTTTATTAAATGCAGAGCATTTCAGTAACTCACGATGTCACCCGCGTTGACGTCCGTAGTCCACACCGTCGTTGTCCCTACTATGTAAAAAAAATACTATCCGGCGCCCGGTTTCGATCCCTCGACCCTGCGGGCGGAACGTAATGTACATGGTGCTCTACCCACTGCGCCACAAAGCCGACACAGAATGGGACGCTACGAACGCGCCTTATATCGTTGACTCATTCAAATTACTGCTGACGGGCGCTCTCTCGTCAGCAGTTGCCACAAGTGCAACAACATTAACGTAACGCTAACTACTTAACGTCTTGCGCCGCCGGAAATGCTCTGCATTTGATCGTGCCCCTCGCGAGGGGGATTTTTCACTGCGTCTTCTCCCGGTCGCGGGTCCCGTGGCGCCATCTGGCGGAGGCGCTGCACAGCTCGTAGCACTTTGAAAAGATGCGGCGCCAGCCAGCTGTGTGTGTGCGTGCCGCACTTGTACAAATGGCGAGTGCATTGGCTGTAACAGAGCAAAGAATTCGTGCAAGTAAGCCGTTGCAGTCAGTCAGTCAGTAAGTTAGTTAGTTAGTTAGTTAGTTAGTTAGTTAGTTAGTTAGTTAGTTAGTTAGTTAGTTAGTTAGTTAGTTAACAACTCCGCAAGCATTTGCGTTTCTTGCTTTGTAAACAAAGCGAAACACGCAAGAATGACGAAATTTCAATGCCAAACACCCTGAGGGAAGCCATAGTCGTTATCGCCTAACGTTGTCACTCTACGGCGATGCTACAACATACGATGCACGGCGGCTGTCACTGCCGACGATGTAGTACGCCGTCAGCTGACCGAACCGCGGATGATTCAAAACTTTTCACGTCATTCTTATAACAACATGCCTAATAGGGGTATTTCAGTGAGTATGTTTAGTCACATTTGCGTTCGTTCAAAGAGAGTCATATAGTTCAACAGTTTTTATTGGGACAGATTTTTGTTGCATTCAAATTGTTGACTAAAGCAAAATGTTAAATAGGAGCTACAAAATAACCAACCAAGTGGGGACTTCCACAATTTTCGTATAGCTTTTCATCTGTTCCTTCTTTTTTTTAGGACGAAGAGAAAGCAAAGCTCATGGCTGTGTTGGAGAACTGCCTTCGTCAGTCCTCATAACTAAGACAATTGAAACTATGAGTGAAAACGGTACCAATAAAACCTTCATACATTTCGATACCACAATTGCTGTGCTAACCACCTTCACTATGGCCCTTGTGATGTCGTCGAGCTGTGCCTACACACATGCGACATGGAGAGGGACGAAATAAAGACCTTCCGAGAATTGTAAGTCATAGTTTTACAATGGCGGTATGCAGAGCCGCAATATTTTCGCCATATTTAAATACTCAGAAGAAACAAAGACGGTGTTGGTAGAAACGGGGCAGGGCAACTCTGCCCTTACCCAAGACGGCTTGTGCAGGCACATAGCAACACCTTCGCATTATTCCCAAACTCATGCAATGTCCATCGTATCCATGACGACCATCTTGTACAAATTACTTGTCCTCAGCTGATGATTCTTGACTGAAACGTGTTGAAAGAGGCCGAGCCTGAGGTAGGCAGCGCGCATAAAAAGTTCTTTGTGGATAGTCTTTCTTTCTTTATGCAGTTGGATGGTAGTGTTTTCTTTGCAATTGGTATTGCAGAATGTTTTAAACGCCTTAATAGAGACTGTACAAAGTTTGGACCTGTTTTCGTGTGGATAACGGTGGGCTATAAAATGCTTTTATGCGTTGGTCTTATGAGTAACAATTTGTGTCGGCGGTAATTAAAAGAACTTTCACGATCCACCGAGAGAGTTACATAACTGCCTAAGCTCCCCATATCCATTTCGCGCCATTTCCTATTTCCCATGATTACCTGGACCCAGCCTATGACTGTGTGATGGAATACAGGCTCCTAACGATGATCTGCATTACGGATGGGCGAACGATGAGACTCGACACCGGAACAAGAAAAAAAACTGAAAATCGGCACACGTTATGCCGTCTGTCAAAGAGAGAAACACGCTGCGTTGGAAGGCAGTGGAAAAAAACTATACAAGGCTGGCAAATAATTCGGATGGGGAAACTGTCAAAAAACAACAAAAAAATTGGCCGCGTATCTGCTCCTTTCGTTGCAAATGCCGTCAAAAGACGATAGTCTTTATCGGCTTTTGCGAAGTAAATGCCTCCCTTCGCTTTCCCGCTCACCTCTCATGTTGTTCCTCTTGCGTCGCGCTCCTCCCAAGGTAAAGACGCCAAAGGTTTGCTTAAATCATTTTAAATTTCCCGCGTTCCACTGCTCCAAACCGGGTGTCTCGATGCGAACGCTGCCGTACGGCGAAGACGCGCGTTAATCGAGACGCCCTACTTCAACGTTTATAGAACCGCGTTTCCCCACTCCACGTGCGTTGCATGCAGAACGTGGAACATATCTAGTGGAACCTTGTGTAACTGTTGCCGGTTGATTTCTTAAAATGGCGCCAGAAGCTATAGTGGCGCGGGCGACAGCAGGCGACGGCGGAATGAATTCTTTTTCTGCAGTTGATGAAGTATTTAATTTCGGAAAAGTCAAGCATGTCTGATTTTTTATAAAGGAACACTGCAAATATCACTTCTGTATTGATTTGTTGTCTCATATTTGCGTAATGTCTTGTTCTTCTTCAACAATGTTGACAAGTATGAACATTACACCGGACATAGACGGGTAGATTTAGCTGTGACTATATAAGACTATTGCGCAGGCATTGTTTTGCTTTGGCCGGGTGGCTGAATCGAGTCACAGACAGACAGACGGACAGACAGACATACAGACAGACCAAAATTTCTGTGTTTAAGTAGCCCAAGAAAGACTATCGTCTTTAAAAAAACACGAGTCCTTTCTAATGGAAGTCCAGTTAGAAAAACGTTAACAGTCTCGCAGGTTTGACGAGCTGTTCGAGAGGGTGCATGTTGGCTAGAGCTTGGCTGGAGCTTCGTTGGTGTGCCGGTGGAACATTCTGTAAAGGTTTCGGGTGGTGAAGCCAGGCTCCGTGCTGTCGTTTATCTGGCCGTTGCCTCCTAGGCTATGGCAGAGGAACTACGCTAGCTGACCTGGTAGTGTAAACAGGGGCTGCTGGTCTGCAGGCAGAGAGAGAGAGAGAAGGCTCTTTATTAGAAAGAAGGCCGAGATGTTTGCCGGAATCGCGACACCAACATGCTACTCGGCGGGGGAAGGGGGAGGGGGAAAGAAAAGGCCCCATAGATTACAGGGCAGAAGAAAGAGGAAGAAAGAGAAGAAATAAAAGAAGACAGAAAAATAACAAGAAAAATGACACTCAGTTTGTGAGTAGTAAGATTACAAAGTCTGTCTTCTAAACTCTAAATCACTGCAGTGACGCCAATCTCGTCCAGATAGTCTAACAACGCTCCAGTACTTTGCGTTGAGCTGGTGGAGATGGCCATGGACCTAAGAAGTACTTTCAAGGTCATTGGTCCTGGCCTGAGGCGCTCTAGTTTCTGCGCAAGACTGCATCTTGCGTGTATGTATGCAGAGCCTTCCAGCAGCATGTGCTTCACGGTTTCCGATGACCCGCAGTTTGTCGCAGTAATGGTTTGTGGTGACACCAAGTCGAAAAATGTATGCCTTCGTAAGCGCTGCGTTGAGACGAAGTCGGTGATATAATGTTTCTAATCGGTGCGGAAATACCTCTGGCAGCCTCATCCTGAGCTCACGGTCTATGTAGCGTAGGAAGGCATGGTGGTGATCTGGAAGGGAGCAGAGGCGGTTCCGTTCCATTAAAACAAGCTCCTTCGCCATAGTTGTGGCATCACGCGTAGTGAAAAAAATCTTCCTCACATTGCGCATTTCCAGGCCCCTGCGAGCAGCTTCGTCCGCCTTCTCATTTCCTAAAACACCACAGTGACCGGGAAGCCACTGAAACGTTATGCGGCGTCCAGCGTCGTTGGCAAGGTGGTGCATGTATGTGATGTTGCGAGAGGCATGTTCATGTAGGGTGAAGCAGTCACTGCGTCGCAGGTTTTGGAGAGCCGCCTTCGAGTCTGTGAAAACAGTCCATTGCTTTGGCAGCTGGCGTAAAATGTAGCGTATAGCTTCCTTGATGGCGTGAAGCTCGGTGGTCATCGATGATGTCGCACGCGTCGAGGCGATAGGAGAACGTCTGGCCAGTAGAGGGAATAAATATTTCGGAGGAACGGCGCTGAGGTATGCAGGAGCCACCTGTGAAGATGTGGTTTGCGCCAGAGTACAGCCAGCTGATATGCTGAAGGGTAAATTGTAAGAGTACGCTTTGAGGCATGCTCTTTTTGGAGTCGATTCCGGCGATGCTGCGTCTGATATGTAGGGGAGAGAGGGTCCAGGGTGGAAAATTAGACGGCATTGCTTTTGGTGCCTGGGAGGGAACACACACATTTAATGTCCTGAGTGTTTGCCCGAAACTCGAATTACCATCTTCAACCATGCCTGTTAGTATACGGCTCTTGGCGTGCAGCCGATGTCGCAGATGTATTCGCACAGTCTCCTGGAGTCGAATCACTTCCAGAGACAGACAGCCAGATTCAGCGATCGTACCTAGGCGCGACGACCCTTTCGGGAGGCCGAGGCAGATGCGGAGGCAGTTGTTTCTGGCCGCATCTAGCTGCTTTATGCTTGTGGGCGGGAGCTTCTGGAGTACAGGGAGGCTGTAACGCAATAGACCATCGACATAGGCTTTGCAAAGCAGTACCATAGAGCGACAGTCACTGCCCCAGCGACTACCGGCGAGATATCCCAGGATTTTTGAGATGGCGGTGATTTTTGTACGGAGTTTCTTCACTTCAGGACCCCAGAACAGATTCCGGTCTATTAAAATTCCGAGGAATCTGTGGGTTCGCACATATTGCAGGGTGCGGCCACCGAGAACCAGTGGATATCGTTTCATGTGCTTGCGAGTGAAAGCAATGGTGACACTTATCTCGGTAGATCAATGCAGTCCTCTCGGTGAAAGGTACGCAGATATTTTTGCGAGAGCTTTCTGTAGACTTTGCTGCGTGGTACGACGCGATCGCGACGCACTCCGGATGCAGATATCGTCCGCGCAAAGTGTGACGTGGACACGAGGTGGGAGTACTCGCTTTAGGTGGATAATAGTAAGGTTAAATAGCAGAGGGCTCAAGACAGCTCCTTGAGGTACTCCTTTTTCTACAGTATAGTAGGAAGTTGGGCAGTCCGGCGTGGACAGGAAAAGTGTGCGCCCTTGCACGTAACTTGAAATCCAAACGTAAAGTCTTCCACCAAACCCAAGAGCAACAAGGGATGTCAGAATGGCATCATGAAAAACTGAATCAAATGCCGATTTAATGTCTAAAAACACGGCAATAGGAACATGTCCATTATATTTTTCTTCTTCCAGAGATGAAACTAGAGCAATCACATTGTCAATGGCTGCTCTATTTTCGCGAAAGCCGTTCATCTGAGGCAGATAGAGGTTTTTGCTCTCGAGGTACCAGGCCATTCTTCTGAAAATCATTTTTTCCAGAATTTTGCCGACGCAGCTTAGAAAAGCTATTGGTCGGAAAGAGTCATAAGTCGTTGGGGATTTACCAGGTTTTATGATGGCCACTAGCTTAGCTAGTTTCCATTGGGGAGGTACTGTGCCACAGAGCCAGATTGAATTATAGTATTCTAGGAGACGCAATCGAGAGTGATGGGATAGGTGAGAAATGGCCTAGTAAGTTATTTCGTCTTGACCCGGTGAAGAACGTTTGTTCGCACGAGAAATTGCGGCGTTCAGTTTGTATATGGAAAATGGAAGGTCGATGGCGGGGCAAGCCGCAGGCGGGACTTCAGAGGGGGCATTTGTGGGGCGCGTTGGTGGTACTGATCTTGTAGACAGTAACCTACAATACTCTTCAGCCGCCTCTTTCAGTGAAATGTCGTCGTGCAATGATAGCGCGCGGAATGGGTGCAGCTGCTGAATATCGCTGCGCAATCCCTTAACGACGCGCCAAATTCGCGATTGAGGCTTGTGAACGTCCAGTTTTGAACAGAAGTCCCGCCATCACTGTCTGCTCAGCTTTTCCAAGTGACGTCTTACCTGCCTCTGCATTCTGCGAGCCTCTCGAACGTCTTCTGATTTCTTTGTGCGTCGTGCCTTACGTTCCGCACGCCTGCGAAGGGCTCGTAACCTTTCATACTCTTGGTCTGGCTTTAGGTTGAGACGCTCGACCGTGGATCGGGAGCACTCCTGAAGGCAGTTCGTCATGGTTGGAATAAGGTCGTCGTCTCCAGTTGCCGCCGTTATTCTAATATTTACGCTGGCTGTGTAGGCTTCCTAGTCCGTGAGTTTGATCCTCTTTCCATCTCGACGCACAGCTGCATTGTGAGGGGACATGAGAACGGGGTAGTGATCGCTACCTCGCGTTTCTAAATCAGTTGTCCAAGCAAATTTTCGTACGAAATGGCTTGATACAAACGATATATCAATGCAGCATCTGATAGCTGCGATTTTCAGGAACGTAACACTGCCGTCATTCAGTGGCTCTATACAATATTTGATCATCAGCTCGGTGAGTCTTGCTCCACGGGAATTTGATTGTGTGCTCCGCCAAATTTCGTTGTGTGCATTGAAATCGCCGCAGATTAGGTGTGGTGGAGGAGTGCTGGTGATGATACTTTCAAGCCTGGAAGCATCGAAGGCAGTCCCTGGCTCGAGGTAGGCAGCAATTAATGTGAATGGTTGTGTGCCAATTACAGTTCTCGCACAGACGTACTCTTCGGTTTGATGAGGTGGGACGGCCACTGCTGCAGCAGGTATATCACTGCGAAAACCTATGAACAGCAGGCTAACACCATTTAAACGTTGCGAATGAAGAATATAATAATTCTTTAAACGAAATGGATCTCCAACGCGAGATTCAGATATCACGACAAACTGAAATTGGTACAAACGGATGTAGAAAAAGATGACGCCTCGACTCCCTCGTGCAGTCATAATCATCATCAGTGTTATGGTCGATTAAAGTACCTGTACGTGTGTACCGATTCGAAGTACGTGTAGTAGCCATTACGGGTTCTGCGTATTTACTGTGTTGGTAGTTATTTAGTCCATTTTCTTCTGTTTCCCTTCTTTTCTTTTCAAGATACAAGTTGTATTTGACGTTGCCGTAATGCTGTCAAGTGCTTAGGTGTTTGCAGCTCTGTCACGCTGTCGATTTCTGACAGCTTTTACTGCTCGCTCCTAGCGTCATGTAGGTTTGTTCAAGATGCGAATAAAGCACGCATCGGAACTGGTCTCGGCTGCTTGTCCCTTTCTTCACAATGCCAGCAAAACGCTAGCCTGGATTGATATCAGCTGCCAACATTTTTTGTGGTTGGAGTTATTCTGAAGTTATCTAGCAATGGAAAAGGGGGTCAGTATGTTTGAGAGGAAGTGGTCATGTACTGGGAAAGACAGTAGGTGTGATAAAAACGAAGCATAAATTGTCGTTGTTTTGTGCTAGAGAGACATGCTATTTGGTGGTCTTCATTGTGGTGCATAGCTCCCCAGGGAAAAATACCCTGTAGTGCACGAGCGCCCAGCGGACGCCTTTACGGGAACCTGAAGGGCGACCTTGTACAAAGAGTAAACGTAACTTCGGTCTTACATACAGATATGAAACTTCACGACGAATTTCGCTGGTAGCCAAGGCGAAAGACCCGCCTTACTTTACCCTCGATTTTCACAGAGAGCGCATAGCCCATCCGGTGTACCGGAGGTGTACGCGAATTGCAAACTTAACAATTTTGACTATATTGGCTTGCTTCGCGGACAAGAATGAGACTGCTGTGTTGGAATTAGAAACGATTTTTTTCGGTAACCAGCGATTACGAGTTGAAAGGAGCGGGAAATAGGTCGACTGGGCGAAGATGACTAGTGAAGGCACCGATACGTTTTCCTGGCAGATGGATAGAGCTTGAGATGGTGATTTAAATATTGTAATGATCCTTCGGCAGTTTTTAATCTGCACGTTCCAGGTGACATTGGCGCTCCCGGTCATGCTGTGTGGCCCGGCATGGTCTCATCATTCCATGTGACATGCCATAGCGATGTTAACTATCAGTGGGAGGCGAGTCTTACTGCACCGCCACCCGGTCCCCCAGACAACTCCGGACCTCTTTCCACTGAAGGCCTAACGGCCAGAGCACAGTGCAAAGACGAGGAATGGTTAAAAAATTTTTAGTTCAACGAGACGGAATTGCAACAAGTATAAAAGTGTCTCAGAAGAAGTTTTTACTTTAATGTATAACATCGGCAAGGGAAGGAAGTCCCAGCGCCGAGGCGGCAAAAAGTTCTCAACGCGCTGCCGAAGGAAGTTCCATTCTTCGTAAACCAACATAAACACACGACACACATGTCCTTTCTAAACTGCAAAATAGACTTAAGTTGAAACTGTTACTCACTGGGGTGGCTGACTGATTTATTAGATTGTTCATAATTATTATAAGCAGCGCGAGACGGTACATGGGGACGAAAAGCAGGGCCACAGGACAAGCGCTGATTCCAACTAATTATTTGCTGAAAAGGCTTTACATATCGAAGATAAAAAAATACATGAGAAAAATGGAAATTAAGTTATAGCATGTTTCTCACAACGGCCTGCTTTTTTATTGCGGAAGTTTGCTATTCAGCATAAGGGGAAATTAAATGTACAGATACACTCCCGATTTTCGAAGGAATCGGAGCTGGGGGTCATGATGTGGTCCTTGTATCCACGCCATGAAATCTGGCGGACATCCGGGGTGTGGGCCGCAGGTGGCGATGTGCACCGCGCGTAGGATTCGCAGAGCAGGGCAACTCCACACCAGCTGCTCTGCTGTAGCCTGGTCAACTGCAGCGGGGCAAACAGGGCAGGTGGAGTTGAACGGGCATGGTACTGAGGTGGCCAGGACCTCGTCACAGCTTGCGTGAGAGCTACTCCCAGGTGAAGACGTCCGAGCAGGACCTCATCTTGGCGAGACAACCCGCCAGGGAGATCCGTAACACGTTGCGATATGAGAACGCGCGCGGTGCACCATAGACGTTCTTTTTCACTGGCAAGGCGAACACCGTTTGACGAAGCTGCAAGATGAGCTGGGTATTGCACAAGCACGGGGTTTGTTCCGGGCATCTGCAACATGCGTTGCTGGGTGGCTGTCCCGTTGGCGCCATGACACGCGAACACGACATGGATGAGTGTCCACTATGTCCTGGATTTCCAGCGGAAGTTTCTTTCTACGTGAGAGTTTTACGAAAATCTCGTACAGCTGCCGACGGATCCGTGAAAATTGTACACTATGGTGAGGCGTGGTTGATTTTAACGATGTGTGTAGCAGAGCTTCTCGCACTGCAAGAAGTTCTGCCTGCGTTGATGGCCATTTCTCCGTTGTTATGCAAGTGCAGGTCACTGGATCGGGAGCCACAGTCGGGCAAAGTAGAGCGGTATGAAGTAAGGTATCGGAAGCACTGGCGTGGACACACATCAGCGTAGAGGAAGGGCTAGCAATGTCGATAGAAGGCGGACTTGTAGCACCAACTGTCCGGGGATGAACACGGGCAACCGGTCGTGTATGCGCTCAATGGTGGAACTTACTTTTATGGGGGCCGTATGTTGGTGTTTGATAGTGGTGGGGCTGGTGAACAGGTCATGTACGCTGCAAAAGCGGCGAAGTCAGGGTCAAGGGCTTGTTTTTGGAGGCGGGCTTGTCGAGGCTGATGCAGTAGCTCATCAAACGGGTTGAGCTGCGCTTCTTGTTGCCGAATAGAGACGGGGATGAGGGATGGAAGACCAGTAATAGCAAGCATAGTCGAATTGTTTATTGATTCGAGTAGTGTCCAGTCTTACTTTGTAAGAAAGTGGAATTGCGCTTGATAAAGTATGCGAGGCTGAAGAATGGTTCGGACAAGCATGCGGGAAATCTTGGAGGCCGCACAGCCGGTTTTTGAGACATGCGACGGAACAGATGCCGCAATTGTGAAGCGTGATGCTTTGCAGAGCGAATCCAAGATTTTGCATAACTGTTGTCCGTAATATATAAGCCCAACACCCGTAGGGTAGATGCTATTGGTATAGGCGTGCCTTGAATCGAAAGACGGATAGGGGAGATTGCCGAGCGCCGACGGCCCCATGCGTTGGCCACGGTGAGAAGGGCTGTTTTGTTAGGAGAGAGCGTGAGGCCAAGATACCTGCACCAAGAACTGGTTTCATCTACAGCTTTTTTGCAGGCGGTCAATTTGGACGTGAAGGTCCTGGTGAACAGACCATACCGTGATGTTGTCTGTATAGATGATACTATAGATGTGCGGAACAGCACCAAGTCCCCAGGCAAGATGTATCATGGCCTAGTTAAAAAGCAAGGGGGCCAGGACAGATCCCTGAGGCACACCACGGCGGTGCTGGAAGTTATCCCCGCCAGTTAACTGGCCTTCGCGCCTGAAGCGCGGAGCACAGATGCCGAGTTCGTGCTACAGACGCCGAATTCGCGAAGCCGTTTGGCCCAGGTTCTAGCGCGGGATAATGCGGTTCACCGTGTGAGAGACGTGAAAGCCTGCGGATAAAACGATCCGAGCCTGTTAGTCATAGAGAACGCTCACCAGAAAGTTCGGAAATCCATATAAAATGCAATATCCGTGTCTCCGACGAAGGAAGAGGGGCCACCAGCTCTGCTTTGTCTCCAGTCAGGCACCACTAGTGCAACCTCTAGCAATTTTTCGGACCGGGTAGAACGAAGAGCGGGCACCCAAAATCGTAGCGCAGTCTATTCTCCACCCGCAAAAATTTCCCCCATGTCATCTGGATTCCATACCTTTGAGTGCTCCCACGGTCTCTTTATCTTTTTTTACAATTTTAGGAGAAAACCAGTGTTGTACGTAACGGCGTTCCAAGGAACGGCGTTCCTGGAACTAGTTCCTTTTTGGAGGAACGGAGGAACGCCACCGTTCCATTAAGGATCGGTGGAACTGTAACGGTAACTCGTTAGATTTATGAAGGAACGGCAGGAACGGCGTTCCTTCGTTACATTGCTAGGATTTGGCTGTTTTTGATGCCAAAGCTCGAGTACAAAAATCACAAATCGCTACCGTATTTCTCTTCCTATAAGCTGCCCAATTTGCCCGCCCTTCTGCGGATTGTGCTTCCTCGAAGGAAAGGCAGAAGAATAACCACGCAGTGGGCCGCAGCTTGGGCTTGCTTTCACGACGGTTGAGATTACGCGGCGTTCGACGGGTGAACAGTGCAGCCGCGAGAATGCTTTTCACCTTTCATCGTTTGTCTGGGGTGGCCAAAATGCACGTCTGGCCGATATAATTGTTGGCGCCGCAGGTTTCTTGTGAAACCAACCCTTCTGTATATTGTCAGGGGTAATTACAGCATTAGTGCTCGCGAGGCGCGGGTGCGTTGTTGTCGGGGCAGTTGCGCTCGCTGTGAGGTCATTCGAAGGGTCGCCGGCTCTCAAAAGAGCTGGGCGCACCGCACTTTCTCGGGATGTTGTACTGCTCGAAGTTACAGAGTACGCGCGCAGTTCGTCCCGGCGCGGTCTGTCGCCGATCTGCCGGGAATGGGCCGACGGGAGTGCAAGGTCCTTTTGTATAGCATGCGTCGTGTTGACAAAGGGCAGCAATTCCGTCATTGTTGGGCATATTTTAGTCGCCGTCGTATGGACAATACCTGAGAGAGGCCGCCCGCAGGTCAACTTCCAGCGCTCAGAGTTGCTGTAGTTAATCGGTTTCAAGTTAAACCTATGTTATTCTTGTGCTTTGATGAATACCTGGAAGTTTGAGTAAGAGTGATAGTGTGGATCACGTGATTGTTTGTGCACAAATCTTTGGGTTTTGTTGACCTGGCCTATCAGCGGCCCAGTGTGTGTTAGTTAGAACTTAGTAAGTCCTCGAGGCTTGGTTTTAGTGTAATAAAACCGAAGTGCTTGGTGTTCTTGGACAGTCGGAGCGAGAGCTAGAAAGTCGATTTACAGAAGCTTGAGTCCGGTCGGTTGACAGAACCAGAGCGAACGCGGAGCCCCTCGTGAGTTAGTTAGGTTTATGCTGCGCTGGTCTTCGTGTCCCTTGTTCTATCTGTCCTAGTCTTACGCTGCGCAAAAATTCAGCATGAATTCTGAGTACCAACTAGCCCGCCTAACGGTGTTATTATAGTTAGGTTTAGCTAAGATGATGATGATGATGGTTGGTGTTTCATGGCGCAAGGCCAACGAGGGCAAAGAGCGCCAAAGAAGAAGTTATATGATGAAGCGAAGTGATTACCACAAAAAGGTAGGTATAAAAACATGTAAATCGGACATAGGACAATCAATTAACAGTAATGCTGATGGCTGGTGTATAGGGCCAGATTTGATTATGCGTGATATGAGATAAGGTTTAAAAACTTAACATCTGACAAATAATCAAACACACGTTTCATAGAAACACTGGCATCGTCACCTAGAAATAGCGATGGATGTAGTGGGATATGTTGTCTGTAGAGTTCTCTGAAGTGTTTGTGTCGTGTTGTGTGAAGTGCCTTGCATGTTATTAGTATGTGGACTACGGATAGGCCCTCCCCGCACCTGCTACACAGGGGTCTTGGAGATCCCGTGAGCAGGTGGGAATGTGTTGCATGTGTGTGGCCTATCCGTAATCGAGCCAGGGTAACTTCGTTGTGTATGTTGTGAGTGTCAGTGGTGTATGCTCCCAAGAGTGGCTTTATAATGTGTAGTTTGTTGTCAGTCTGTTGATTCCAGTGCGCTTGCCATGTTGTGCGAAGGTGTTGTCTGATGTGTGGTTTCACGTCGGTGTAGGGTAATGTGGTTATGTGTACTGCATTCGAGAGTGTAGCAGCAGCAGCCATTCGATCCGCTGCTTCGTTCCCGGCTATACCACAGTGGCCAGGGACCCAGCAAAGAACAAGTTCAAATTTGCGTACATACGCAGACATAACACCCTTGACTATTAAATTTATAACGTGATTTTTTGAAGATTTTGTTGACGACAACGCCCGCACAACACTGAGAGAATCTGTATATATAATGGATTGTGGGATCTGGCTTTGAAGGATATGATTAACAACCAGAAGTACACCATAAGCCTCTGCCGTAAAGATACTTGTATTACTGTTAAGAGTTCTAGTGACAATAAGCCCGGGCCCATGCGCCGTGCAGGACACCGAGGTGGCAGTTTTAGAGGCGTCCGTATAAAATTCAGAAAATTGATACTTCTGCTGCAAATACAAGAAGTGCTGCAGAATTGCACATGTGGGAGCTCGGTTTTTATCTACAAGTGTAAATGATGTGTCGCATGAGACAGGGCGGAGATGCCATGGTGCGATGAAATCTGTTACAGAACTTTGGATGGTATCTAAAAGGAGACAGCAAGCTCTGACGCTTCCTCTCTAACTCTGTAAGAGAAGGGCGCATAGAACGATGGTCGATTTAAAAGGAGTTCAGTCATGGAGGTATCATGAAAAACTGATTTAAAAGGATGGTGAGGCATGGATGAAATTTTAACAGCATAAAGGAGGTCTGTGTATGCTCGCTGACATTGTAGGTTCCATTTGTTGCACTCAACATACAGGCTTTCGACCGGACTAGTTCGGAAGGCACCACATGACAAGCGGAGCCCTAGATGAAGCACTGCGTCCAGCATTTTGAGGGATGTTTTACTTGCTGACCCATAAACAACGCTACCATAGTCCAATCGTGAACCTATCAAGCTGGTAAAAACACGTAAGAGAAGTTGTTTGTCAGCACCACAAGAGATGTGCGTCAGAACCTTCAAGATATTCATTGTTTTTAAGCATTTATGTTTTAGTTGTTTTAGGTGTGGGATGAATGTCAGCTTTTCGTCAAAGATAATACCTAAGAACTTGTGTTCCTTTCTTACAGGAATCGAGACACCATTGAGATGAATGTCTGGATCCGGCCGGATGCCACGCCTCTTCCAAAACAAGACACAAGTGCACTTCCCCGGATTAAATTTAAAACCGTTGCTGTCTGCCCAACCAGCTAGCTTGTTAAAGGGACACTGAAGTGAATTTGTCAAGCTCCCGTTTTTGCTTGCACTACGTAGACTGGCTCAAATTAGCACACTTTTCATCGTTTATCCGGTTGACAAATGGGTAATTATTTTACAAAGCGCGAAAGAAGAAAAACTACCATGCGCGGTTTGCGGCGGCCGCACCAACTAAGGCTGTGACGTTGAGAGGAGGGGCGCCGTGATTGGACGATGCCCAAGGTTAGCAATCAAACAAGTTTCGGTTTCGGTTTCGGTTCTGTAAAACATAACCAATGGCGTTGTTGGATGGGCATTCTCAATATCTCAGTAATCATCGTACCGCGCTTCTGCCATGTTGGCGGCTGTAAATGCACAAGATAAGCCTCCCAGGACGGCTTGTAGTCGTAGCATTCACTAGCCGAGACCTACGCAGTGCATGAACGCCCTCCGCGTACCCGCAGACGCCCAAATGTCATGCGCTTTTCCCCCATATTTGGAGCTTGCCTCCCTCATGCCTGTATCGTAAACAGCGTGTTCGCACCAGGCCAAGGGTCTGTTCATTCTGGCCTGTGCCCACTGCCTGCAAGCAGTCGTGCTTATGGCAACAGCACGCCAACGAGAACTCGCTAGCGCGCCAGTGCCAGCCTGCGCGCGTTTTGTGAACTAGTTCGTGTAGACATGAACGTTGCGGCCCCAAAAAAAGGTGAACTCAATATAGAAAACATCGGCGGAAAACAAAAAAGTGAACTTACAAAAAAAAAAAAGCACGTACCCACGGGGATTCGAACTCGTGACTTACAAAACACCTGCGGTGACACACCCAGCGCCCCAGACCACTGAGCCACAGAACCGGATGCAAAGGCTTCGCTAATATAGGGTATATATTGCACAACCGGTTTACACTTTTATTTAGTTTTGGCATTTCAAGCAGCTTAGGTGACTATTTGTTGTACTGCACTCGTGCAGTAAGCGTCGCCCGAGTTTCCACAGTAGCTCACGTCTAGCAATTGCATTTCGTAGACGGAAAAAGCGTTCGCAGATGCGTAGTCGTGCTGCTGACCGCTGTGCTTGTTCGCCCCAGCGCAAAAAAGTGCTTCCCGCGCCCTAGTTTTACGCTGTACGGTAAAAAGATCAGTTGATTTTATTTCCTTAGTACCTATATTAACTTCGCTAACTCTTCTCCCGCCTTCAAGAGGCCTTATATTTTCCTACTGGCGTACCAGTCAGCGAAGCGTCGCATGTGCGCTTGTGCAGCGCTTGTTTGAAGCGACCTTGACTGGGAGCTAGATACAGTGTACAACAAACCAAGTAAAGAAAGACACATTCTTCCATTCACAAACGTGTCCTGCTTCGTTTCAACTAAGCGAACGACTTGCGACCAGCAATTTTTTTTAACCTCCTTGATGCGACGACCCGTCCGGCGGCCGGCGGACGGAAACGCTTGGCCGAATGACTCGGTCTGAAGGCCGGGGAGACGTGCAGTAGCGCAGCCAGTCAATTGCCACCTCATCCCCTCCTGACGTCACACGAAAACGCCGCAGAAAATGGGCGAGCGTAAAGAGAGGAGGACAGCATTTTCGAATTAGTTTTTCTACTAAATAAAATCGCGTAAACGCGCCTAGAGTGGTCGAAACATGGCCTGGGGACTCCGGACTACAATTTGCGCTAGTAATCCCGCAATGTTTACATATCACTTCAGTGTCCCTTTAACACCAAGCTGGACTTGGCGCTCGCAGACAGACAGGTTACAAGACTTAAAGGATAATTGAACGTCGTCTACATAAATGGAGGAGGAAATCGATGGTGGTAGCGCCTTACGAAGAGAATTCATTTTTACAATAAAAAGGGTGCAACTTAAAACTCCACCTTGCGGCACGCCGTTTTCCTGCACATGAAACCTAGAAAGTGCAGTTCCAACTCGCACGCGAAACGTTCTTTCAGACAGGTAACTGGCAAGCGTGTTCATCATGTTACCCGACATGCCAAAGGACTTCAAGTCGCTAAGGATGCCGTACCGCCAAGCAGTATCGTACGCCTTTTCAAGATCAAAGAAGACCGTCATGCAATACTGCTTGTGGAGGAAAGCATCTTTGATATAAGACTCTAACGCAACGAGTTGATCGTTGGTAGATCGCCCCGCCCTGAAGCCCGCCTGGCAGCTCTCCAGAAGACCATTGTACTCTAAGAAGTACACAAGTCTCCTGTTTATCATCTTCTCGAAGAGCTTACACAGGCAGCTTGTCAGGGCAATGGGGCGATAACTGGCAGGAGAGGAAGGGTCCTTCCCTTCCTTTAGGACAGCCACTACTATGGCCTCCCTCCAAGAGCGAGGAATGTGCCCCGAAAGCCATATTTTATTGTATAGGTGTAGGAGTGTTTCAAGAGTGTCTGGGTGTAGGTGTTGTATCATGGTGTATGTGATTTTGTCTGCACCTGGAGCTGAAGGCTTACATGCTGACAGGGCTGCCTTCAGCTCATGAATGGAAAAGGGAGAATTGTAAGAAGTGTGCGACTTGTTGTGATCACGCAGGGACTTCTTTTCTACAGATGTTTTGTGTTTCATGAAAGTGTTTGTGTAGTGTGCTGAACTGGACACGTGTTCGAAGTGTTGTGCAAGTGTGTTAGCCTGGTCTTCCAGTGTGTCCCCTGTTGTACTAACCAGGGGCAGGCTGTGTGTCTGTTGTCCTTTTAGTTTTCGTATTCGTGTCCAGACTTTGTGTGTGTCAGTGTATGAGTTGATGGAAGTGAGGAAGGTGCGCCAACTCTCCCTTTTCGACTCACGACGCACTCGCTTCCCAAAAGCTTTTGCCCGTTTAAAAGAAATGAGGTTATCTGACGTGGGGTACCGGCGAAGGACACCCCACGCCTTGTTCTGGGCCTCTCGCGCCCGCCTACAGTCCTCGTTCCACCAGGGCCTCCTTGGGTTGCGGGACGCACTGGAGGCCTGCGGCATAGACTTTTCGGTGGCGTCGAGTATGTGGGCCGTGACGAGTTGGGCGGCTTCCTCCACGTGTAGGTGTTTTATGGTTGTGTGGTGTAGTTTAGATGTTTCTGTGAATGTGCTCCAGTTTGCTTTTGATTCATTAAACCTTTTATGGGAAGATGGACTGCATGGGCCTTTACCTATGTACGTTAGGGAAGTGGGGAAATGGTCACTACCATATGGGTCTGTGCCCACACCCCACTCAAGACATGGAAAGAGAACTGCGGAACCAATCGCCAAGTCAAGATGCGAGTATGTATTGTGTCCTAAGTTATGGTATGTAGGCTGTTTTTTGTTGAAAAGGCATGCTCCGGAGAATGTAAGAAACTTCTCTATCAGGCGACCGCGGGCATCCGTTCTGGAGGAGCCCCAAAGAGAGTTGTGCGCATTAAGGTCGCCTGTTAGTATGTATGGTTCGGGCAGCTGGTCAACCAGTGCCTCGAAATCAGAGCTCAGAAGTGCAAAATCAGGAGAGATGTAAATGGAGCATACGGTTATCAAACTATTAAATATTATGTTACGGATCGCTAAAGCCTCGAGGACAGTGTTTAAAGTGACAGGGTGGCATGCTAATGATTTCCGGGCGATAATTGCCACACCTCCTGAAGAGTGGGTGCAGCCAACCCTGTCCTTTCTGAATACCATGTACCTATTTAAGAAATTCGTTTGTTTAGAGTTGAGGTGGGTTTCCTGGAGACACATAATACTTGGCTGACTGGCATGCAGAATCTCATACACATCGTCAAGATTTTTAAGGAGGCCTCTGCAGTTCCATTGGATGATATTTTCTGTTCCCATTATTTAAATTTAAGAATGACTGGAATGTGTGTGTTCGTGTGTGTTCATGTGTCGTCTTTCGGGGCTGTTACTCTTGGATTGGGCTTTTTGGGCCTTTCTGTAGGCTTGGACGTCGGTGGCCGCTCCTTGCGCTGCGTTGCAGGCAGGAAGGGCCCAACATCCATCTCGTCGTCGGATGTCCGAGGGGTGCCCGACGGACCGGGCCCCCCGGACTTGGCCCCCCTTCGGGAGCCCTTCGTTTGAGCCGCCACCGTCGGGGGCGCCAGAGGTGGCACGGGCGGTGCGGTGGCGGTGGGAACCGGTGCGGGGCCCGTGGTGTCCATTACCTCGGTACCCTCCAACGCACTGGAGGACAGGGAGACAGAGGCGGGAGCGACACCGGTCCCGATGGAAGAGGTTGCCACCACAACCGCTGCTGCCTCAGCAAGCGGCGTGGTGGTGGCTTGGGCTGCCAGAGGCAACCCAGGGGGGGGCGGGGGAGGGACCAGGTCAGACTCGCTGAACTGGGTCCCTGTGGAAACGAGACGCCGCTCCGCCCCCCGGCGAGCTGCGTCGGCGTACCTCCCCAGGGGGAAAGAGGCGAACCTCTTTCGCGCCTCTGGGAAGGTAAGGTTCTCGGTTACCTTGATGTTGATTATCTTTTTCTCCAGTTGAAACTTTTCGCACTTGCGGGAGTACGCTGCATGCGGCCCGCCGCAGTTCACACAAGACAGGGTATCGGATGGACAATTGTCACTTGGATGATCGTGCGCCGCGCATTTCGCACACGTCGTTCGGCCACGACAAGAGTTTGTACCATGCCCGAACCGCTGGCACTTAAAACAGCGCCGCGGGTTCGGGATGTAGGGACGGATGGAGCAACGGATAAAACCTGCATTTATGTATTGTGGAAGAACTGCGCGGTCGAAAGTCAAGATGATGTGTTTGGTGGGAATCTCCTTGTCGTCTCTGCGGATAGTGATGCGTCTCACGGCAGTGACGCCCTGATCCTTCAAGCCGGCAAGGAGATCCGCATCGGTTTCGTTCAGGAGGTCTGTCTCGGATATCACACCCTGCGAGCTGTTGAGGCTCCGATGGGGTGTGACCCGGATGTCAAGATCAGCCAGTCTAGTCTGGGCTAGAAGCTTTGCAGACTGCTGCTTGTCATTTATTTCAATTAAGAGTTCACCAGACCTTTGTTTTTTGCATTTATACGATTTTCCTACTATGGCTTCAAGATACTTGGCGATCAAGAAGACTGACTGAGATGAAAGAGGGTGAGTTGGATTGAGGGATTCCATCACTAGAAATCGAGAAAAATGGTCCGGTTCAGGAAAGGTTAACGACGGCAACGGAGGAAAGGATACTTCGGTGCGGCCCCTTTTCAGGGACCGATCACGGTTGGGGGGGGTTTTAGACAATACCATAAAGCATAGTATAAAAGCAGGGAGACGGGGGTACTTTCTTCTTTGACCTTACCCTGGTAGCCAAAGAGGTCCCGGAGCTCCCTGCCTGGTGAACAGACAGGGAGCCCATCCGCCGGAGCTTGACCTGGGCTCCGACGGCCACCGTTCGTGGTTTATAACCCTCCACCTATAAACACATCGCCACGGTTGGATCCAGCTTATGTTTGGGGGCTCGGGGTCCGCGGTATCGCCAGTACCGTCACCAAGATTGCTCGAGGTGCCCCGTGCGGGGGGTTTAGCTAAGATAATTTAAGCATTTCTCTGTTTATTATGTGAACTTCGTTTATCAGGGGCGCAGGAATCGCGTGGCGCCGAGACTGAGCATAAGAGGGAGAGATAGCTGTTTTTTTTTCGTTTTGTTTGAGCAAGTAGCAAGTTGGGTTTTTGTGGGTCCACGGGACATTTGAGAATCATCGAACGCCATCTTGCTTGCTCCGGCACCTACCTGGATTCTGTCACCTGCTGCAATGAGTGCCGATGTAGATTGCCCCTGGCCCTGGCTGTCACCGATGTTCAAACCGATTGAAGACAAGAGAAATGGAAACATCGCCTACCAATGTTTGACTTGTGCTCCATCAAGCAAGACGATTTCGGCGTCCAAGACGTCGGCGGCAAACTTGAAGAAGCACGTGCAGGTAAGTTTTATTATTGTTCATTTATATTCGCATACGGGAAAAGGAGTTCTGCATTTTAAGTGTAGACAGTCACACGTTAGTTTGTCATTCACGTTAAACATTGTGTTTACCAGGTTTTGATCTCCAAAAACTAAACGAACGCTCAGTAAATGCATGCGTGCACGTTTTCGCTGCTTGGGTTGTGCTCTTCTCAAGTTGCAGAATTTTGGTTACATTTTGGTTGGTGGTTTATTTTTAGCGGTACTTACTCAAATATGTGCTGTTAAAAAAGCCCGCCCGTATCTGCACTTCACAAAATTGCAGGTAACAGGTATAAAAAAAACATGACGTGCAGGTAACCTGTCCTATATTAACATAATGGTAAACTTTGAGACTGCAACCAAATACGTGGTAACAATGGCGTAAAGATAAAGAAAAAAGAATAACCAGAAAGTCTCCAAAACACCCGAACGTTAAAATGTTTCCTGCCGAAAAAAATGATGCTTCAAGCCCTATAATTCTTATAGAAAGTTTTTCTGTATTGAAGCGTTTAGGCTCGTATGCGTGCGTGCGTGCTTATAATACTGAGCAAGGTTAACATCATTCTAACACGAACCTCGTTAATTTTGTTCGGTTATTGCCAGCTTGTTTACAATAAAAACTGTAGCTTCTTTGCAACGAGACCAAAAGGTTAACCACTCAGGAATATTCAAAAATTTCAATGCACCAAACACCGCCCACCTCACTGGATAGCCTCATTCCCTGATAACTATAGGCAATGGACATTTCTTGTGTGTGATGCGTCATTTTTGGTTGGCTTCCCATGAAATTGTGTATTGGAGGAGAGTTTATTTATTTTTTCAGTACACCTCAATGACCTTTCGCCATTAGATGAAGGTGGGTGGCTATACAAATTTAACAGAAAATTAAAACTTATTCATAGTATGCGCAAGAAAAACAAGAAAACAGTGACCGTTATTGTTAGCTTTTTTTCTGATAGCTAACTTGTGCTCTGGTCGTCTTCTTTCTTCATCCCAGTCGAATAACAAGTTCCGTACACCTTTTTTTAGGAGAAGGCAAATCAAAAGCTTTAACAACGGTCTTTGGTTCATGTACAACTCACGAGGCGCATGGGCAGCGCTGCTTTTAAACCGCTCACATACGTTTTCTGGGTCCGCTCAGATCAGGCACCAGACGCACACACCCGTACGGACGCTGAAACGCTCGACTTTTGCCTACCGTTCGCCGGCGCCTCGGATATCGGGTCACTTGAGTTTACGGCGTCGGATATGCCGGCGCCGCTTCACTGAGCTGATTTCCGAAAATTCGCGCGGCTTGGGGCGTTCGTTAACGCGGCTGGCTTGCAAGAGGAGACGACCGTGGGACTACGGAGGCCCAGGCAGTCTCATGGCGCGTGCTAAAGGCGCGTGCTAAATGCATGCGCCTTTTTTTATTTTTAGGGGATTATAGAAGCGAAGTACTTAGTCCGTCACTTGTACCATCAATTCTATTCTTTTTTTAGAGAGCACACCTGCACAAGCTTCAGGAATACGAGAACCTGATGAAAAAAGGAGGACGTAAACGCCTCTCCGAAGGCGCACACTCGACTGAAGAGCCCCAGAAGCAATTGCGCTTGGAGATGTTCAGTGACAGCAAGCAAGCCGTCTCTCAACACACGCTGGACAAAATTGTCACGACATTTGTTGTGGAAGGCCTGCACTCCTTCTCTATTGTCGAGGAAAAAGCCTTCAAGGATCTTGTGGAACACCTCGCTCCAGGACGGAAAACACTCACTCGACGAATGCTGACCGACCGCCTTGACTCCTGTTTTGAAGAAATGAAGCAGAAGCTCTCATTGGAATTGATCAACGTTGACCACATCGCTGTCTCGGCCGACCTTTGGTCGAGCTTTCACAGGTGTGTTTTACAGCCAAATCTCGTTACTACAAACCCCACAATGACGAGTTTCTCACCTTCGCGATTTTTTAAAGAATCATCTCTAGATTGCCTATATTTTCCATGCAAAAAAAAATCGGGGTTACGAATTTAAATATAGCGCATATATTTCAGAATAATGCACGTAATTTATTTTCCCCCGTATAGTCGAGGAACATCAGTATTACGAACTCGGCTAAGAATAACAGCGCCGCAACTCTCGCGTGAAACAAAAACCGCCGTTTCTCTGTGTATTTCCTGAGCGCAGTAGCTATCATCATCACCATGGGCCAACAGCTAGCACCACCATGCACAAAGCTGTGGTTTAATGTGCAGTAGCCCAGCAGGCCGCGTTTGCCTCTTTCCTGTCTCGTTGTGTTGGGTGTTATAGGTCCGTCGGATGTTGTTCACGCTAATCACATGTGCGGGCAGGTATTTCTTGTTGGGGGTGATTTTGCTGCGAATTTTGGGCGAGATCCAACGATGAATACAGCTAGCAGCAAAGCAAAAAAGAAGCGAGAGCAGTTATCTTTAGTGACGATCACGACGCGAAGGGTTACGACTGTGGTTCACCGAACACAGAAGATGAGATTGCATCGAACAGTGGTGTTTTAGTGCGCATGATCAAAGTCCGCAGTTTCATTGCTCGGTGCAATGACGTACCTGATGAGATATTATGCAAGGTGGAATATGTAGAGGCATTCTTAATCAGCCTAGCGTGCTGCACGCGCCAAAAGAAAATAACTGATTTCTTCAAATAAAGCAGTGAGCGTAACATTTTATTTGAGAGTTTGGCTGTCCCCACATTCGTCTACTGCTAACGTGCGTCATTCTCGTTCCTAGGTTTGGACACTGGCTTTTAACCACCAGTTTTACATTAGAACGATATTTCAAAATAACGAACGATTTTTAACGGTCCCGCGTAATTCGTTAATTGAGATTTGACTACCACGGCGGTTGATTACTTGAGCGTTATACAGTACTGTCTGATGCCTATATTTGCTTGTCTACTCATTTACTTTTGCAGGAGCTTCATTGGCATTGTTGCGTTGTGGCTAAATCCGAGCACTCTCGAGAGGAAAACTGCCGTGCTCGCGTTCAGACGTGTCATTGGTCACGCAACTTATGACAAGCTGGCAGAGGTGTTGTCTTCGGTGTTTGCAGAATACAGAATCGAGAGTAAGGTAACCTCCGTGGTAACCGACAATGGGTCGAACTTCGTTAAGGCGTTCAGGTAAATCTCCAAACAAAAAAAAATTATAATGCAAACGTTTAGCCACTTGTAGTGTTGTTTGCCTTATTAATGTTCGTATTTTTTATTCCGTTCAGGGTGTTCGGCGAAAATGAGACCAATGAAACAGACGATGAGAGTGAAATCCGATCAGTGGAACTGACAGGCATTTTGAATTCGCCGGAGGGGTCTGATTTCGTGCTTACTCCGCACATTAGATGCGCAGCTCACACTCTGAACTTGGTTGCAACATCAGACTCTGCTGTCGCTGAACTTGACACCCAGTATTCGCGAATCGCGAAATCCGTGTTCAGGAAGTGTTCTGCACTGTGGAGCAAGCAAGGTCAGTCCAACGTCTCAGCCGACTTGATCAAAAGTCATTGCGGAGTGTACCTACGACGACCAGTTCTAACGAGGTGGAATTCACTTCATGACGCCATAGAGCACCTGCTTAAGCTGCACGACGAAGGAAAAGACCTCGACCGACTGTTCTGCACCCTGAAACTGCAGGCCCTTCAAAGGCCTGCGGAATACAAATTCATGGAGGAATACTGCAATGTAAGTTACTGATTGCTTGAAATCGGCGAGGTATAAAGCTGTGCGTTACAAGCACGCCAAAGATTCCAAAAAATAGCTGAGCGCTTCACGGCAGCTGCGACGGCTTCGACGCCCACAACGCAGAGCGAGAGACCAAACTGTATGCCAGCAGAAAAGCACGGGATTACGGCGCGAGTGAAACGAGGTTGGTCTGCCAGACAAGCTGAGAGAGAGAGGGAGAGGAGAGAGAGAGAGAACGTTTATTGGACTATATTAAGGCGGAAAATTGTGGGAAGAAAAAAATGTGCGCATCCCATGCATAGGTGGGAATCGACGTACAGCGAAGCTTTCAGTGATGTTTACGCAAAACGGTGTTTCAACAAATACGAAACGTAACGAGAAACCTGAAACATCGCGATCCCCCTTGCGAACACATGGTCAATAAACCCGTGGTTAACAAAGTGCCATACTTGCTATCATCCACAGGTCATGAAGCCACTCTCCTGCGCGCTGGACGTACTTCAGCGACAGGAACACATGTTCATTGGCTACCTTCTTCCTACCCTGTGCATCCTTGAGAAGCGAATCAACTACGAGGCCATGAAGGGACTGACATATTGTGGCCCTCTGGCAAGTGCAGTTCTCAACGGGATCGAAAAGAGGTAAGCGATGTCAGAATCTTGAATTGAATATGCTTCTTTTCTAATGAATTGTTGGGGATTGCAGGTTTGCACACCTCAAAGGAAAGCGCGAGCTCGTTGTCGCAAGCTGCCTACTCCCAAGGTTTAAGTTGTCATGGATGCCCGACAGCTCAATGCGAGACAAGGCGACCAACGACATCAAGACAGAGCTGGCTGCGGTAACCAAGCCATCCAGCGCAGATTGTGCCACCTCGTCTACGCCCGAGGATTTCTTTCCGTTTGGGCATCACACGCTTCCAGCCGAGGCACAGGACGAGCTCTCGCGGTACCTGCTGGTACCAGTTGAGTACCCGCTGTCGAAGATGAAACACTTCGAGGGATTGCACCAACTCTTCCTCAAGTACAACACGTCAGTACCGTCAAGCGCTTCCGTGGAACGGCTGTTTAGCATTGCCAACGAAGTGCTGACAAAAAAACGAGTTCGTCTGTCTGACTCAAACATAGAGATGCAACTCTTGCTAAGTTCGAACAAGGGACTGTACTAAGTTTCGACTATGTATTCCGGCATTTTTTCCCACTAATTGTTTTCACATTTTTTCATTCATTCTATATTTTTTTCTCATCTGTTGTGTCCTAAACTTTGTTGTGTGCTTAACTTTTTCCTGCTTGAAGAACCAAAGAATCGGTCGTTTCTCTACCACAGCATGTGTTTTAGTGTGTATTTGTATTTATTTTGTTAAATTTGTATTATTATTATTTGTATATTTTGTATTTATTGTTCTTTCTTTTGCTTTTTAGTGTTGCACTTTGTGTGCGGTAATATTTTTCATAGCGCATGTGATTAGGTTCTGCGTTTTTTCCCTTTTGCGTATTCCTAAACCCAGCAACTTATTTGTGCGCCGCGTCCACATATTTGGCTATCTTTGGTTGTTTCCTTTATGTACTACCCTGATTGCGTTCGGTATACTTTGTAATTCTTGTGGGTATATTTCTTGTGTGACTACGCTGTTGACTTTAATTTTTTTTCTTGTTATCATCTTCCGACTTAAACTTGTATTGCCAACCTCGTAATCATTACTTGTTCTTCTGTGTTTTCTTACTCGCAAATTTGTGCTGTACGATCCGCAACGCTTCACTTTTGTAACCCCCTTAACCAAATCCTGCAAAGTGTCCTGTAAAGTATTTTAAATAAACTGTATATTGAATCAGCATTCAGTAAAGGTCTATTTATTGTTGCTTTCGATGCGATTTCTAATGCAAGAAATTTAATTATCTTCCTTCACGTGAGTAACTTTGTATTTGCACATCTGATGCGACGGAACCTTACTGCGTCTATTATATGTGTTGCACCTATAATAAACGAACACCGAAAACGCAGTTAGCATGTCTGGGGTTTGTCCGGTGCTTCCTGAAAAAAAAATTGTCAGGGAGCGTTCCTTTGGATTCTTTTTATCTCTAGATAATCTGCTGCCGGCGGTGTTCATATTCGTATAATATACGTAGTTCGATGATAGTTTTAAAATTCTAACTCTATTTTACCTCAGGATTATCAGACCCTATATTTCAATTAAAAAAATCGAATGTAACGTTAAAGTAACGAAACGTTCCAATTTTCGAACTGGAACTGGAACGCGTTCATTTCGAAATAAAGGAACTTGTAACGGGAACTCGTTTCAAAATTGGGAAGGAACGAGGAACGAGCTTTCGTTCCTATTTTAGAGGAACGTGTACAACACTGGAGAAAACCCATTTAGCAAATCGTAATTTATTGCGTCAGCAGTTAAAAATTTCCAGAATTGGATGAACGCGCGTAGGTGAGCGCGGGCGTCGTGGTGACCGCAAAGGAGTCCACAAAACCAAGAAGACCGCCCGTGAGCACACACACGTGAGCTCGTTACTAATGGCGACCGCCTATTCATTAAAACCCCCGCGCACGTTTGTCGCGCCAAACAACCACTTGGAGAGATTGGCCAACATGGCCAACACTTTCACCAACGCTTTCACATCGCAACACTTTCATTATTGCAATCACACTACTCACGTCACTAGAATTCCTGGATGGGAGCTATATACAGGAACTCTACACGTCACGCCATAGCGGCGCTCCTGCGCACGTTGATCAGCCCAAACATGGCCCCTTAGAGAGATTGGCCAAGAATGGCACAGAAAAAATTCTACTGTAATCTTGGCAATACTTTCGCTATCTCAATAACACCACTCGCGTGTCTCAATGCCTCCGTTCCCGATATAGGGCTGCGCGTTCGTCACTCCCATCCGCCGTCATTCGCGCACGGGTCGTCCGCACGCACCATGAGGCAGCCGCTCTCCTCCAGGATTGTCACGCTTCAAATAGGAAGCGGAAACGAATACAGAGAGCCACCGTGGACCACGTGACCACCGAAAATGCTGTCTAGAAGCGTCAGTGGGCCTAAAACACGGAATCCTCGTTGAACGCGACTGAGTGACGGTGTGTGGGCGATACCGCCAACATCCAAACGATACCGCTCGTCAGCAGCGGGAACATCTGTCGGAAACAGCAGCCGACACTGGGTTCAACCGTGAGTGGTGAAATGTGCTAATGCCCACGCAACGTTTGGTGACCATAGATTATAAATGAAGGAAGTTAACACTTATACCAAAAGAATAAGCAAATGTCATTGCAGCAACGAAAAAGCAAATGGGCTGCAATCTTGGATTCAAACCGTCGTGATGGTCATGCAGGTTGCACACACCTTCACTACCTACTAGTCTTACGCGTTGGTGTGAGCTTCCTTCATTTTTTGACCTCGTGGGGACGCGACATCTGCCCGCACTGCTCGTACCCCGGCATTCGGCTTCCCGGCGTTGTTCTGCACCTGAGGCGAACTTGCCTGACTACTTGTGGGGGTGGCAAAGTGCCTCGTCGCAGTAGGCGAGCTTTTTGGCCGACCAGCGAGTGGGAGATGCTGTCTGCGAGGGTGGCCGTTCGGGAAGCAAGGTGAGCGAAGTATTTGTTGTGTCCGCCATTGGAATGCTGAACAAGCGCGGCAATGGCCACTGTAGCTGCGAGCGAGGCAACGACAGCGCGCGGCGGTGTCCCAGATCGGACTGTTTTTGCGGTGATTCGAACCTCTCGATTACCTTAAATTGCGCAGTGGAAGAAATCCATCTTCGTTGTCAACCAGCTAGCCTGGATACTCTTGAGGATGTTTTTTTTATTTAGCCATAAACAACAATGAGTCAATCCACATGCCACTTTGTTCCGGCGAGCTGTTGCTGGCGCGGTACAGCGCGTTCCCGTTGGGTTGAACTTACCGTGCTATGAAGGTGGGAGAAATGAGACTACAAAGGAAAATAATGGGCTTCGTTGTAGGTTTTGGTGTCACATGAAAATGCCTACTCTGAAATACCACACTTTTACTTCTTAACTCATCTTTCCGCACACACCCGACAGCAAAATATGCTGAAGGACGGTCTGTAACCACAATAAATGCATTTTAACGCTCCTACCACAAGCACAGCCTAACTGATAACGCTCATGCGGTACAAACGTGGGTGTTGTTATGGGCGGGCCTTAGGTCTAAACTTACCCTACAAACTCAGCGTCCTGCGTTAGAAGCGGTAGCTTTGCGTATAGGTTGACGGAGCTTTGCGCGTTGTAAGGCCCAGAGTCACGGCTTCATAACTTGAATCTCGCTATATGGCTAGCGGGACGATTGGTGAAATCTTTCAGTAATGGATTTAAAAAAAGACAAGGTAGGTTCATAACAATAATGATGATGATCTGATTGTGGGGTTCTGAAACGGAAATAGTTTCCTCATGAGGCTCTAATGAAGGTCAGTCCGCCGAAGCTACGGTTGGAAAACTTTACATGCTCTTAATCAAACCATTCCTGGAGTGAAAATAGAACAAATGGACATATCGCGGTTGAGAAACGGGACTGTAAGCCTACAGCAAAATCATGTGGAACACGGCTTTAGAAATACCAAGTATGAACCACAGGGTACCAACCAGGGAAATCAAACGCAAAAGATTGTTTGCTAATTAATACACACCAAATTGGCGTCTCCCCTGTTGCCACCGTGCCAGCTGTCTGTCGATGCTTCTTGTGCTCCGTGATTTAGGATGCTTCGCCGTAAGAAGTACGCCCGTTTTCATAATAGCTAGGCGCTGCGCACCATTCACCACAAATTGTTTGGAACACTACGCGCGTTGGACAACACGAGGTCGACAGACAGTTGCCTCAAAATGCCTGCGTGTCACTGTGATTACAGGAAGGTACAATAATGCAGATTCGAAGCTTCGTACCCGCATGTTTCCAGGGTATGCCGTTTGGTAACTTATAGAGTCGGAGCTCTAATCATTGAGCCTTGGTAGTTTAGGGCGTAATCTTGTTCTGGGAAACGTGTCGTAGGTGCTGCAATTGGGCCACTGTACATGAACCCGCCTCAAACACACGTCAAACGTTGTGTGTTTGACGTGTTCATTTGGCCAACAGTGGGAACCCGCGTCAAACACACGCCAAACGTTGTGTGTTTGACGTGTTCATTTGGCCAACAGTGGGAGAGTAGTTAAGTGGAAATGAGCTGATCCTCGACCTAAACAAGGTGGTTTTGGCTTTTGCCACGCCTGAGTTCGACGGCTTGTAAACCGGCTTCGTTTGCGCAATAGAAGTGAACCCTCATTCCGTGTTTTTCGTGCGGACAACAGTATTACATATGTTGCCCAAATGTGTTCTTTTTTCGGTAAATAAAAGACGTGGTTGCACGCAAGCATCTATAAAGAAAGTGACACAGTCTTTCCGGTTTTAGTTCTGGGATTTTGGGTTGCGTACTCCACAAGTTTTATGAACCCTTGACTAGCAATCTTGTGGAGGGGCTTTTCTCGGGCACACCTTATCTTGCAGTTTTGAGTTTGGCGCCTGGTCAGGATGTGACATCCCCAGCCAAAAAGGTTGTCGTTCCAGCATCCGTTAAAACCTTTTCTTAAGTTACACAGAAACATTGCCAGTTAAAGCGTAAGTAGAATAGGACGGTGGTTTTAGGAGTTTGTTGGATGTGTACGTTGCGTGCCAAAGCCGGAGGATTTGAAAATGTCACTTCGAGCTGGGACGCCATATTTCTGGGACATTGTGCAGAGAACGTTGAAAACAGACCTGCCGTTGTCCCCCCATGGCGCATGATGTCTTCCTGTCTACAGAGATGAATATGCAGCGTACAATGCAATTATGAATCTTTCACTGCATTCCATTTGAAGTTCCACAATGATGGTGCGACAGGCTGCTGGAAATTCGCTCGCCGTGATAAGCCACTTTGCCCAGAATTCCGCCATTATGCACGTAGTGTCCATGTTACAGGGTCATGAACTCGAGTGTCCACGTCGAAGAGTTATGCACGTTTATTGCTTATTTCAAATACTTCCGTCAGCAAAGCTCACCAGCCGGTTTTTTTATTTATTCTTTGCCTGTCTTGTGTTTGCAAATAAAGCAGTAAATTAAAGGAAGTCGTGCTAGTTCAGGTGTTCTTTACATGTCTCTCATTCCAGCGAGCCTGAATTCAATCCCGCCAAGCGGAAAATATTAGTTTAGATGTGAAGCATATAATGGTCGGGGCTATGTCCCTCCGCCATGCGGCGTCCACACCCCCACTGCGCATCCTCGGCTTGCTGAGTTCTCGGTGGTGTCTTACCCTTTAATAGCTCCTGGAGCGACACTGTTGCCGGTGTCTCCCTCGGCCGCCACGAGACGAGCACGCTTCACGCGCCTTCGACGTTTCATCGTCGTCGGCGGCGGCCTGCGTCGTCGAGTCTCGGCGGGCCGTGATTACAAGCAGCCCGCAACCACCCGGGGAACGTGCATCGACCTCATCTTCAACAACTTTAGGTTTCATCTACTACAACAGCCCTTGACTTTAAATTTCACAGACCTTAAGGCGGCCATAATCATAGCGGAACGCCAACCACAGCTCTACGTCACCTGCGTTGAACATGATGATAATAATGCCTAAATAAAGACCAACTCATATCAGGTACAACGTCTCTCTTTCTCTATTTTTAATGCCTGTCCCCTCAACTGCCCCCCCCCCCTCCAATAAATTAAACCATCTTCCCGTAGGGAAACCCGGAGTAGCATGCGAATCAGCCATGGCGGCACGCAATTTACCATTTCGTAGTTCGGATAAGTGAAATTTTGGTAGTTACCATGGAAACCAAACAGTACATATAACGGTAGCTACGTACCTCAACCTAACGAAAACGACGAGAGAGAGAGAGAGAGAGAGAGACAACTTTATTTTGCCCAGTTGTTTGTAAGGAGGCCTCCTTCCTAAACGACGGCCAGCAACTCTTGGGCCCTGGCGGCGTTTTCAGCCAACTGGACGGCCCAGAGTTGGTCTTTTGGGTAACTGGAAACTAATGGGCACTTGAATCGACCCCATGGCTGCTTCGCATACTACTCAGGGTTCCTCTACGGGAAGGTGGTGTATTTTTTAACTCGATTCTTACGGCTGCCGAAGAAGAAATACGCGGTTCCTTTAAGTATTCGTTGAACTGCTTTTTATCCTTTGATCACTGTGTCTATTTGTTCCCCTATCAGGTGTTACAGTTCAGCGCACCGTTACCCTTTTCGCTCGTTCTGCAAGTTGCGGAGTGCTCCGGCGCTGTGTAAGAAAGTCTGCTAGGACAGATTACCACAGTGGATAAGGAAGACTACTAGAAGGCTAACGTTGAAATACGTCAAGAACAGTGGAGAATCCAAAACAGCCAAGGTAACCCAAAAAGAGGCAAGACGGATAGAAACGAATAAATGGGGAGAAAAAATGGAAAGTAAAATGTTGTTATAGATGTACCGGGCTGAGAACGGAAAATTTCTACGGTAATTCCCATGGTAGTCTTTGCTTTCTGAGGCTAGAGCAGGTTGTTTGCGAACTAGGACCTTTGTGGGGAAGTATTCACAAATTATTTGGTATGCGTGGTCTGCGGAAAAGAAACAGACACTATGCGGCAAATGGTGTTAGAATGCGAGGGTATCCTTCCAAACCTACATCAGGGAGATATCAAACTTCCAAAAGCCCTATAATTTAAGGGTTGCACAGAGGAAGTAACTTCAACGCTGTCGAGACGACGAAAGAAGATTAGAATGCTGGTGGACGAAAAGAAGAGAAGGAAATATTGCTAGGACAGCTGCCACCTGTAACAGGAAAAAAGTATTTTGTGGATAATAAGCTTTTCGTGCCAGCCCTAAGGAGCGCTACTATTATACGAAGTGTATAAAGCATAGGTAGATTAGCCCTTTTTGGTAAAATGACGCGTCATCACCCCGCGACAAAGGGAAACCAATAACAATTACCAATAATCATCATCACCATCGCTTGCCGGTGAACAGCCAGCGCGAGGCCACCTTGCTGTCGGTGTCTAAAACCGTTGCAGCGACCGCCAATGGATCTTCAAGTTGAAACTTGTCCCGGTGGGGTGGACGCCACGGCAAAACTATCCTGTCCACAATCTCTGAGAGTCAATGAGCGCCGCTACTTCGGTCCCCTCATGTACTCATGAAAGAGTGTTGCGTGCGTCTGTATTATTTTACGGCCGTGTGCACAGCAGCATTGCAAAAGCCGAGCAGCCGTTAAGGCCTTTGCGTATAAAACCGCCCTCTCGGAGGGCAGTCCGCATTCGTTTTGGAGCAGCGAATTCATGCTCTCGCCCTTTCCAGTCTCGCTGTAACCTTTCTCGTAAGGGTATTGTTCCTGTATTGCTTCGGCTAGTCTCTCGCCACGCAGTAAACCAGTTTAATCTTCCTTCGCCTTATTGTCGCCATCACCAAGGCAGCCACGCTACCACCCATGATGGAGGTGCCGCAGCCCGGTTCAGGGACGCCTTCTTTCACGTAACAAATGCCAGTTTCGGGCAACATCGCAAGTGATGATTTCGCGCTAAACGTATTACTGACCGAGCGCCGAATATTTCCGCTTCAGAAGAAACGGCCGTCGGATCGGCCAATATTGTTTCTGAAATGACGTAAAAAGAGGAAGACGAACTCTGAAGACTAATCACAATGCCGTTCCAAGTCCCGGAGCTGTTAAGCTGCTAAACGCGAGAACGCGGCTTCGTGGAGGCCATGACGACGGTTTTTTCATCGATGTAAAAACGAAAACGTCCGATCTATAGATATTTTAGCTGCCGTGATAATCTCCACATAGCTAAAATTCGTAGTCCTGACCTGCGGGGGGGCCTGCCACCCACAGGGAGCTTTAGGGAGCAAAACGATAAAATTTTTGTTTTGACACTGGAACACTCAATGAGACCACGCAGCACTGTGCTTAGAGTCACTATTTCTTTTGTGTTTCGCGCCATTGTCGCACTGTGGCTAAGAGTCTGTGTACGAACTTGCCAACAGTGTACTACATCACCAGAGAAACTTTTATGCAGAACACTTGCGATAATTCAAAATTGGATAATTCAAACTTTAGGGTAATTCAAACAAATTTAAAGATTTTTGTTGGCCCGCTCGGCTGTCACTGCATTTCAAGGCGCCCTACCTCAAACTGTTTCGTTGCGTAAATGTGGCTAATTCCGACATTTTGCTTGTCCTAGCCGGAAAAATATCTGCTGCATTTGCCGCTCTTTGCTTTTTCATTTGCAGCCTCATGTAAGTAACCGTCAGACCAAAAAAAAAACGATTACCAGCATACACGTGTCACAGCGACTCCGCGCGCCTCAGCAATCCTGCGTGGATCGGGGAAGGCAGAAAACAAAAAGACGGCAGGCGGGACAGAAAGGTGTTCCATTAGTAATTTTTTTTTAAAATGGGAAGGTACTTTACTATTGTGTGTGTTAAATATATGTCAGTTTTTAGATGCGACTGCATGTCATTCACTCGCCTGGTCCCTGCATCCGGCGTCGTCGGTGTCCGCCCCTCCCCCATTCTCCTCGTGACGCCAGCTGCGCTCTCCGCCGCTCACCCCCTCTCCTCTGCGATAGCGAACATTCTCTCGCGAGGAGCATTGGATTGGATTCGATTGGGTTGGCTTGGCTCGGCTTGGCTTCGCTTGGCTTCGATTTGGATTTGAATTGGATTGGATTAAAGTGGATTGTGTTGGATTGTGTTGCGTCACAGCAGCGGCAGACGCACTGGCGCCGGCGCGTCCCCTCACCGTTATGTGCGCTATAAAACGCGGTGCCTGCTCCGCTCCGCTCCATCGTTCTAGCGCCGTTCCTCCGCTGTACAACGCTGCAACGTGAACCCCCTATGCATCGCATCTACACAGGGGTTCCCGCGAGGGGAGGTGGGGACTTTTATTAGAAACAAGTTAATAGGTTGCACCGACACTTATTTAAGAAAACCTCCCAATATTTACCATCATGAGAATTCAAACAACATTCCGGGGTCCCTTCGAGTTTGGATTATCACGAGTCCACTGTATCTGCAACGAAGCAGCCACGATTGCGTACAATTCCGGGCACACGCCGGCAGTTTCATGGTGTGAAAATGCTTCCGCAATGACAAAACGCTCTTTAATGTTGCCTGTGGCTTTTTTATTCCAGGACAGAAAAGATTTAGGCGTTCTCTTGCTGGTTCTCTTCTGTCTGTGCAACGACGCGGGTGATGCTGTAGTGAAACGTACACAAAGTACGGCAAATCTAATTTCACTAGCTGTAGCTGCGTTGTGCAATACCGGCCTCTTCGACATACTTGGATCTTTGTAGGTTTACTAGATACTCAGGGTGTAGATGGTCTGCACGGGTCTTAACTCTAAGTACCAATCTGGTACGCTGTGTACTGTTCTGAAAATGAACGAGCACGTCTGCCTTGGCGCTTTAAAGTAAAACAAAAATCAAACGTTTTGTTACCAGGACAAATTCGTTGTGTTGGGAATAGAAACGTGAAAAAAACAGCTACGACCCCCGCTAGCATGTGCAAATCCTTTAACTACTACTGTTCTTATAGGCTTTACTTACCGAAAGCCGTTTTCGTTCTTGAATATGAGCATGGTTACTACGCGTCATGCGGTTGTAATGCTAGAACTGCCGCATGAATTCATTTCTCAAGTTGGACGGGGTAGCATGATTGCATGTGCTTACCAGCTGCACCATATCCTATTCATCGACAACATTCTTCGTAAACATAGGTAAACGGCGTAAAGTTGTGCACACATTCCAAGCAGGCTGCCGCAAGTATCAAAGCATTGCGCTAGGTATCGCGCCCTCTTTAAAGACTGTCTAAACGTGCGGGCGTATTTCGGGATTCGCTTATCTCTGGCCATCAAGCACCGTCTGTGGGGTATATTTCATTCAACGTTGGTGTGCCTTACTTAGTCTACACGTGTCTGATAATCTCCCATCTTCAAGCATATTGTTCTTGCGAGAGCAGACGTTTGTTTATTATTGAAGAGTGGCTTCAGCAAGTTTGTTTTTCAAAGTCCGTTTTGAGCACTGCTGTTCCTCTAAAGACTGTTAGAAACCACTATCAGGTTGCACTGACGGGCAACGCCCTTCTAACGGAGCGTGATTAGGTGCACAACGCCTAGTGCACAACGTCGATGCGAGCCCTGGAAACTAGAAATTCGTTTACAAACTACAGATTCGTTTACCATGCTTGTTAAAATATGCAAGATTTTATTTTCACCGGCCACACGGTCTCTGGCCAGAATTCAGTACGGGTCATGTTTCGGTCCCATTCCAAGGCGGCCTTTCTGCGCTCGGTGTCATTAAGCCACTGCAAAATGTTTCCTAGAATAGTCAAGCGTTGGCTTCGGACACTAACTCCTCTGGCACACCATCCTCTCTTGTAGGCTGGATTCTCAAAGCATCTCAGCTGAAGGTACGTTGAGCCTTGACGTTGCGACCGACTCAAGTAGTACGGAGTGTAGACATGATGCTGTGGTATCCTGGAAAGGGTTTGAGTGCGAACCAACATGGCAAACAAAACAAAGCATATTATGTACTCTACCCGGTAATTTCGGGGCGAATAAAAATCATAAAAATTCAACTGTCGAGGAAATCACAATAAACCTGAATATGCAAAAATAAAATACGGCAGGGTCTACACCTAGCTGTCAACGCCCTTTCGTAGTAGCAGAAGTAAAAAAACACTCAAATGAATGTCACCGAAAAGGTTTATTTAAAGAATTATGCCTTTTCTGAAGTAGGCCCAGCATGTTAAGTTGGCACGGCGCTACGAGGCCTCGTGACGGGGGTCAACGCGTTGCCCGGAATTTGGCTAATATTGACATTCTTTCGAGGTGAGCGAATTCCTCGCCTTGCTCGCACAAATTGCGCTCTTCCAGTTCAATGTTGAAGCCAGCCCAGCCCTCCGAAACGTTCACGATGAATCTTGCCAGCTGCATGAAGAAATAAGACACAACAGTGGAGACAATAGCATTTCTTCATTAGTTTACACACTAATCCCCGCGTTAGTTAAGCAAACCCGAAAGTAGTTTAAACTTACAGGGATACAAATAAAAAGGGGAAAGAGTAGTACCTTGAAACTAGGCAATATAACGGACAACCAACAGTAATGAAACAAAATATATATTGTCTATAAGACCAGCTAAATGCAGTAAAAACACAGGAAAGCGGAACTTTGAAGAGAATGTTTACACGGCATGACATCAAACCAACACACATAAAGCAGGAAGGAACAGGAAGCGACACAAACAAATCCAGGTTATTTAAAATCACTGTAAACCACTGTACAAATGAAATAGCCCTAATCTAGACGTTATCAACCCCTACGAAAGTACATTGACTGTCAAGCTGTGTGTTGGTATCGACTGGGGAACACACTGTCAGAAAAAAAAGACATTTGATACAAGTGTCGCTGGAGAGTGGATAGTAGGCCGCTTCCTTCGCCGCCACTCAGAACTGAAACGCGCAGATGTATTCCTATATATGACCCTAAGAAGTGGCAACAGTACGAATATTTAGGCACTCGCGGCTCGCATCAATTTCCACAGCGTTCTTTTGCTTTTTCCTCGGCTTAACTAGTTGAGGCTGTTGACAGACAACAATGGGTAAAACCTGCAATCAGGCGGACATTATTTTCTCCTTGTCAAAAAAAGGATAAGCGAGAAATATAATCGTAGTCCCACTCACCACTGCGCTGATATCGTTTTCGTCCATGGTTGACAAGAAGTGGTGTCGTCCACTTTGTTCCCAGGTAGCATACTTTACAAGCTCTTTTGATCGTCCTTCAATGGCAATACCCTGACCAGTTTTCGGGGGGCATAGTGCGTCGACTGTGGCAAGAAAGGAGTTACTCGCATCTGTCGTTGTACGCTTTGATTTCTGGGTGCTGGTGTAAACCATGACTCCGAAGGTCGACGAGAACATGATTCGAAAGTCCTTCCGCTTCTTCTTGATGGCATCCAACGTCTTCTTCGCGATGCTCTGCGTGAAAATAAAGCGGAGTGCCATTGTTAATATCCACCAGTAAAGGCATTTAAAAGTAACAGGCAAAATGTTGGAAAGTATTCTTTGCTTTTTACCCGGTATTATCCATGATAAGGCAATGGGCCAGTGTGAAATTACTTGAAGCTGTATACTCTTCCCTTGACTGGTGTTAGGAGCTGTTCCATGTCGGTCAACAAATATTGTATTAAATTGGAACTAATTATTTTATACGTTACCACCATTCGGTACTAAAGAGTTTTAGTGTGACGATGTAGTAATTTATTGTACAACTACTAATGAGTACTAATCAAAGCTCTACCTTCATGGTTGCAATCAAACACCTAGACGAGGCCGGTCGTGCCATCGTACGTTAACAGGGTGCTTCTTACGAACCAATATTTCTAAATGCCTTTTGATAAGCTGTGAAATGATGTTACTACAAGCATAATTAGCCAGTTTTTTTGTTCGAATCCAACGCTCTGGTTGAAGTCAAACGAGCGTTCACCTCGCATCGGGTGTGCCCAAGACCCCTACGTACATTTCGTTACAATGATTTTTAGCAACGCCCTGATTGTGCTTATTTCAATCATGGTTAGTTTAATTATCACCGTAATGGTCACACGCAGCTACATTTTTAACGCGTCCGCAGTCACGTTCCAGGCCCGTTGTCCCTCCCTAACGGTTCGAGGAAATCTGTAGGCCCAAACTGGTCGGAGTTTCCAGTCACTGCCGAAGGAGGACACGTGTTCCCTGAAGACTGTGGTGGAGATTCACTGGAGAGTTTTTGAATATCGGTTTTTTACTTGTTTCGGATGGGCTGCTCGTCTGTCGCCATCGCCTCAAGGCAGCAGGGAGATGAGGATCGTAACGTGGCTCTTGCCTTTTCAGCACCAAATTACTTCGGGAGAGGTAATGAACGGCGAAAGGAGGGTGGTGGTCGGTCACGTGTAATTCTGATTCCTCCAGGCGACGAAGAGCGTGGCGGGGTCGAACTTTAGCTGCTCCAAGTAGGACATAATCTGAAAACGGTCAATTTATGTTCATACACAACACGGCTGCATTTGTGATGTCTCGCGCGATGGGTCCACGCCGGTTAGCTGTTGGTTGTACGGTCTTGTTCAAATCGCTCTCTGTCACCGTCCTCTACTTTTGATCTTTTCTTTTTCACACGAGGTGTAGGGGAGTGCTTGAAAACATCAAATTATCGCCACCATTCTATCTCGAAGTTCTTACTATTCAGGAACAATAGTTTAACACCACAAGAGAAAACTGATATTTTTAAGAAAACAATAGGTCGACTTGGACCTGAACGTTGGAAATAAACTATACAGTTTGCATAATTCTGAATAGTTATCTTTATTCGTTCTAAAAAGTTAGTGTCCATAAATTTTAAATGGGATAGCTTCCGTAGCTCTGGAACCCGGTTCACCAACGTGCTGAACCCCGTTTGAGTATTTGATTTATTGATTGATTCATTGACTGATTGATTGAGGTGTTATACCCACAGAAACTACACCTTCGCCATGACGCAGTCCGTATCTCAGGCCTCAGTATTTTTTGGGCACCTGGGGATATGTAAGGTGCGACGAAATTTCGACCATTGGGAGTCCGCTTTTCGCCTCTATCGAAACAGCGGCTCCCGCGGCCGGCACCGAACACGCCTATTTGGTCTCAGCAGAACAACGCTTTAGCCACTGTGGCGACGGGGCAGGTGTGCAACCTCAAGCTGCGCACAAAACAGGCTTTAACCCTAAAAAGCTAAGCAGGCTTGCACAACGCTGCAAGCCTCGTGCTGCAGCAAAGCTAATCCTACAGTCTCCCTAAGCTAAACTCAAAGAGTGACATAAAAGTCACTGAGAACCATTTACCCTGCATATATATATGTATATATATATATATATATATATATATATATATATATATATATATATCAAGGTTGCAGGTCGTCATTGCCAGTGCTATTCGGCTGTTTCCGAGATATTTCATAGTGCCGAATGACGTGCATTTGTCATGTTTTCTTTTTCCTTTTTTTTAATATAGTGCTAAATAGGCGAAAATATAAGTCGACTTATATTTTCGCCTATTTAGCACTATATTAAAAAAAAGAAAAAAAAAGAAAAAAGAAAACATGACAAACGCACGTCATTCAGCCGAATAGCACTGGCAATGACGACTGCAACCTTGATATGTGTCCTTACTGAGTCCCTCGTCCCATATCTTTCTGTAACTGCTATATATATATATATATATATATATATATATATATATAAACACAGAAATAAGGGTTGGCAGTCGAGAAAACCTCGGAAACAGACCCGGTATTCTGGAGGTCGTGGGTTCGGATCCCACCTGGCGGGCATTTTTTCTTCACTTTCTTCTTTCTTTCCAAATTCTTAATCTGTTTCAATGATCTACCACATCCTCCCCTTTGCTTTCCGAGGTTTTCTCGACTGCCAACCCTTATTTCTGTGTTATTTTCAACGAGCCCCTCATTTCCTATTCTGATTCGCTATATATATATATAATATATTATATATATATATATATATATATATATATATATATATAATATATGGTAGCGAATCAGAATAGGAAATGAGGGGCTGGTGGAAATAACACAGAAATAAGGGTTGGTAGACGAGAAAACCTCGGAAAGCGAAGGGGAGGTTGTGGTAGGTCCTTGAAACAGATAAATATTTTCGAAAGCAAGCAAGTGGAGAAAAAATGCCCGCCAGGGTGAGATCCGAACCCACGACCTCCAGAACCAGACCGGTATTCTGAAGGTCATGGGGTCGGATCCCACCTGGCGGGCATTTTTTCTGCGCTTTCTTTATTTATTTCCAAATTCTTTATCTGTTTAAATGACCTACCACAACCTCCCCTTTGCTTTCCGAGGTTTTCTTGACTATAAGGGTTGGCAGCCAAGAAAACCTCGGAAAGCAAAGGGGCGGTTGTGGTAGGACCATGAAACAGATAAATAATTTGGAAAGAAAGAAAGCGGAGAAAAAATTCCCGCCAGGTGGGATCCGAACCCACGACCTCCAGAATACCGGTCTGGTGCGATAACCACTACGCTACCGGCGGGGAGATTCCCCCCCCCCCCCCCCCCCCCCCCCCGCTTTCTGTGGTATTTATGTCGATGTAATTTTTTCCTGTGCTTGGGGGTGGTAGCCAGCGCCACCCTGACTTCTCGGGGTAAAGGGAACCTTCTTTTTAATCCCCGCGCCGTGACTCGAGTGTCTACGACATGTCGAGACTGGTCAACTAGCGTTGAACCCTCTTAAGCTCCCTATGGCACCAAGACTGCCAGAACAGAGGTCCTCGCTATGCATGTAGAGAATCAGAATAAGAAATGAGAGGCTCGTAGAAAATAACACAGAAATAAGGGTTGGCAGTCATGAAAACCTCGGAAAGCAAAGGTTAGGTTGTGGTAGGTCATTGAAACGGATAAAGAATTTGGAAAGAAAGAAAGAAAGCGGAGAACAAATGCCCGTATTATTTGTTATGTTTTTCGTGGTGCCTTTAATGTATATATCTATATATATATATATATATATATATATATATATATTATATATATATTATATATATATATATATACATATATATAAATAAAACTTCGGAGGAGGTAGCGGCCTCACACCTCTGCCAACATTTCGAAAAGGGGACTTGTCCCGTTGTCAAAATGTTGCTGAGAAGTGTGAGGCCGCCAGCTTCTCCATTGTATTATTTCTATCTGGTGACCATCTTCAAAGCCCCCTCGTTATAATATATATATATATATATAAATAATATATATATATATATATATATATATATATATATATATATATATATATAATACAGAAAGAAATGCCGCCAGTCTACAACGCCAAAGGCGGCATAGGGGAATGATTAGACCATTTTTTACCGTTAGTGACGGTACATATTTTTTTATTATTAATTACGTGAGAAAGAAGAAAGAAAAACACGCGCCCAGAGTGGGGACTGAACCCACGCCTTTCGATTAGATCTCGAATGCCTTACCAATTCGGCTATCTGGGCGACTGTGATCTCCTTCACATTCTGGGGTATTTATATTTACTACAACTATCTGACGCTTGAGTGTGGTAGCCAGCGCCACTCAAGCGTCAGATACAGTTGTAGTAAATATAAATACCCCAGAATGTGAAGGAGATCACAGTCGCCCAGATAGCCGAATTGGTAAGGAATTCGAGATCTAATCGAAAGGCGTTGGTTCGGTCCCCACTCTGGGCGCGTGTTTTTCTTTCTTTCTTTCTCACGTAATTAATAATAAAAAAATATGTAACGTCACTAACGGTAAAAAATAGTCTAACCATTCCCCTATGCCGCCTTTGGCGTTGTAGACTGCCGGCATTTCTTTCTGTATTTCCTAACGAGCCCCTCATTTCCCAACCTATATATTCGGTCCCCACTCTGGGCGCGTGTTTTTCTTTCTTTCTTCTGTATATTTAAAAAAAATGTTCACTTCGTTAACCGTAGTAAAAAAGAAAAGAGCCTAACCACACCCCTATGCCTCCTTTGGCGTCGTAGACTGCTGACCTATCTGTATTTCCTCAACGAGCCCCTCATTTCCTTACTATATTATTCTGCGAAAGCCTAGCGAGGGTCTCGGTTCTGGCAGCCTTGATGCCTAGGTAGCATAAGAGGGCTTCCCACCAGTTACCCGCTCATGACAGGCTGTAGACGTTGGAGTCACGCCCCGGGGGTTGAAAAGAAGGTCCCCTTCTCCCCGTGTAGTCAGAGTGGCGCTGGCTACCACCCTCAAGTGTCAGATACACTTCTAGTAAATATAAATAGCCCAGAAAGTGAAGGAGAACACAGTCGCCGAGATAGCCGAATTGGTAAGGCATTCGACATGTAATCGAAAGGCGTGGGTTCGGTCCCCACTCTGGGCGCGTGTTTTTCTTTCTTTCTTCTGTATATTTAAAAAAAAATGTTCACTTCGTTAACCGTAGTAAAAAAGAAAAGAGCCTAACCACACCCCTATGCCTCCTTTGGCGTCGTAGACTGCTGACCTATCTGTATTTCCTCAACGAGCCCCTCATTTCCTTACTATATTATTCTGCGAAAGCCTAGCGAGGGTCTCGGTTCTGGCAGCCTTGATGCCTAGGTAGCATAAGAGGGCTTCCCACCAGTTACCCGCTCATGACAGGCTGTAGACGTTGGAGTCACGCCCCGGGGGTTGAAAAGAAGGTCCCCTTCTCCCCGTGTAGTCAGAGTGGCGCTGGCTACCACCCTCAAGTGTCAGATACACTTCTAGTAAATATAAATAGCCCAGAAAGTGAAGGAGAACACAGTCGCCCGAGATAGCCGAATTGGTAAGGCATTCGACATGTAATCGAAAGGCGTGGGTTCGGTCCCCACTCTGGGCGCGTGTTTTTCTTTCTTTCTTCTGTATATTTAAAAAAAATGTTCACTTCGTTAACCGTAGTAAAAAAGAAAAGAGCCTAACCACACCCCTATGCCTCCTTTGGCGTCGTAGACTGCTGACCTATCTGTATTTCCTCAACGAGCCCCTCATTTCCGTACTATATTATTCTGCGAAAGCCTAGCGAGGGTCTCGGTTCTGGCAGCCTTGATGCCTAGGTAGCATAAGAGGGCTTCCCACCAGTTACCCGCTCATGACAGGCTGTAGACGTTGGAGTCACGCCCCGGGGGTTGAAAAGAAGGTCCCCTTCTCCCCGTGTAGTCAGAGTGGCGCTGGCTACCACCCTCAAGTGTCAGATACACTTCTAGTAAATATAAATAGCCCAGAAAGTGAAGGAGAACACAGTCGCCCAGATAGCCGAATTGGTAAGGCATTGGACATGTAATCGAAAGGCGTGGGTTCGGTCCCCACTCTGGGCGCGTTTTTCTTTCTTTCTTCTGTATATTTAAAAAAAAATGTTCACTTCGTTAACCGTAGTAAAAAAGAAAAGAGCCTAACCACATCCCTATGCCTCCTTTGGCGTCGTAGACTGCTGACCTATCTGTATATATATATATATTATATATATATATATAGGGTTTTGCAAAAATACAGAAAAGGCGTGGGTTCGGTCCCCACTCTGGGCGCGTGTTTTTCTTTCTTTCTTTCTCACGTAATTAATGATAAAATAAAATAATGTAACGTCACTAACGGTAAAAAATCGTCTAACCATTCCCCTATGCCTTCTTTGGCGTTGTAGACTGCCGGCATTTCTTTCTATATATATATATATATATATATATATAGATAGTTTAGATGTATATATTATAACGAGGGGGCTTTGAAGATGGTCAAACATACATTGGGTTTGTTTATTTGTGTTTTGCTTTTACCGCCCGGCTGCGCCGGTCTGCGTTATCTCTGCGCCAAGGGAAGCGCGTGTTCCATTCTTTCTTTCTGTGCCGCATGTGTTATCTGTTGTGATAGGGAGACCATTCCGATCTAACGTGAACAGCCCAGAATAATCTTCTTGGATCTACTATGTTCTCGATGCGAATCGACGTTTCGAGAACCACGCGCGCCGAAAGATAAAAAGCCTGCAGAGGACGCCGGGCCATTCGATTCGACGACACTCGCCTGTGCAAGTCACTTTGTTGACCGCTGCTTCGCCGCCTTCGCCGCCTCCGCATTCTTTTGAGTTGTTAGGGGAGCACAAGTTCGCTCCAATAAACGTGTTTCTCATTCAAGACAACTGCTTCGTCCTTGTCTTCGTGACATCTGGTGAGGTGCGGGGTACGTACCCTTCATGCCCACTACAACCTCTGGAAGCCGCCAAGCCTGTCCAACAAGAGCGAGCCTCCGCGTGCATTATTTACCACCCGAGTTCGGTCTACTACCGGAGAAGACGAAGTAGAAAGACGGCGCAACCAGCACCATGCTCAACCAAGCCAATCCTCCTATCGTTCTGCAGCAGCCACAGGAACCGCCATCATTCCGAGGAGCCCCCGCAGAAGACCCAGAAGAATGGTTGGAAACACTGGAGCGCGTCCGGAAATTCAACAGGTGGGACGACGCAGAAACGTTCCGGCACGTTTTCTTTTACTTGGAAGATTCGGCTCGCACTTGGTTCGAGAACCACGAGCGCTCCTTGACAAACTGGGCTCAGTACAAAAGCGAGTTCACTAAGACTTTCACTACCGTGGTCAGAAAAGAACGCGCAGCGCTTTTACTCGAAACTCGAACGCAGCACCCCAACGAAGGGGTAGTGATTTTTGTTGAGGAGATGAAGAGGTGTTTTTCGGTGTGCGGATCCGAAGATGATAGATGAAAAGAAACTAAGGTTTCTCATGCGAAGGGTAAAGCAGGAGCTTTTTGCTTGCCTTGTCCGCAATCCTCCCACGACGGTGGCCGAATTCGCGTCTGAGCCATCCGCGATGGAGAAGACGCTGGAAGTTCGAACGAGGCAGTACGATCGCCCGGTCAACGTGATGGTTTCCGAGACGATCGGTGCCGGGCCTACAAGCTCCGACACACTGCGTGAGACCATCCGAGCAGTGGTCAGGGAGGAACTTCGGAAGCTTTTTCCGACGACGCCGCAACCTCAAGTGGCTTCCCTGACTGACGTCATCCGCGAAGAGGTTCAACACGCTTTGGGCACTTCTATGCCATCCGAGGCACCCCGCGAGCTACAGGCGATGACCTATTCCGCGGCTGTTCCTCGACCCCGCCCTGCTCCAACCCGTCTACAAGAAGCTCCACCGTACCGCCGTCCACTCTCGCCGCCGTCCCCACTCTCGCCTCCGTCGACCGTACCGCCGTACACAGCCCAAACCCAGACGCCGAGGAAGACTGACGTTTGGCGAACGCCAGATCATCGTCCACTGTGCTACCATTGCGGGGAGGCCGATCACATCTATCGTCGCTGCCCGTACAAGAGACTCGGACTGCGTGGTTTCTCCGTCGACGCCCCACGCCCCCGAACTGGCCAGCGCCCTACTGAGATCGACGAATACCTGTCCAACACCAACCGAGGACCAGCCCGCTCACACCGATTGCCATCGCCTTAGCCATACCAGTCGCCTAACCGCCGTAGCAATGGTGATTTCGCACGTGGAAGGTCCCCCAGCCCACGCGGGGGAAACTAAAAGCAGCAACTTCTGGAGGTGAAGTTGCTCTACGGCGAAATACTGGAAACCCTCCAACGACGCAAGGACGCGCCGAAGACAGTGATTCACGACACGCCCTCATCCCGACGACCCGACCCAGCCCTGACGAGACTCCTGAATACGACGACAGCTACACGGCGCGACAAGTACCCGACCTGACCGAGACGTCCGTTGAGAAGACGACGACAACTACGATGCACAGTGCCCGACCGTCAACACGTACAAGCAGAGATACGACGCCCCGACGAACCCGGAACTCGAGGAAGACTACATCTGACGTCAAGGTGTCCATCGACGGCTTTGACGTAGTCGCCCTCGTAGACACGGGAGCTGACTATTCGGTAATGAACGGACCATTTGCGTCTAAACTGAAGAAAGGTATGACCAGATGGGACGGTCCGCATATACGCACAGCAGGAGGCCACCTCGTGACGCCAAGTGGAACGTGCACATCGTGCGTCACCATAGATGGCACGACGTACCCTGCCGCGTTCGTCATCTTGCCTAACTGCTCCCGCGACGTAATTCTCGGAATGGACTTTTTGACGGACAACGGCGCAATAATTGATCTGCAGACAAAGTCGATAACTTTTTCCTCCGATCACTCCATGACGCCGGAACCGAACCCCGAACACCATGCAGCTGTAAGGATAGCCGATGATCATGTCACCCTGCCACCCCGCGCAAGTTTGATGATCACCGTCTACTGTGAAGTTGCTGCTCCTGACGTTGACGCTATCGTGGAGAGTGACCAAAGGTTGCTTCTCGACCGCGGTGTGTCTGTCGCAAGAGGCATTGCGCGCTTCAAGGAACACAAATCCGACATTTTCGCTACTAATTTCACCGAGGAGTACCAGCATTTAAACAAGGGCGCAGCAATTGCATTCCTCGAAGAAACGCAAGAAGCAAGTGACGTGATCGCGGTCGCCGACTTTGAACGCACCCCAGTAGAAACCTTCAAGATCCCGAAGCCCTTCGATGTGAATCCGGCGCTACCGCAAGAACAACGGAACAAATTATTGGCTTTGCTGCGTCGCTATAGCGAATGTTTTTCTTCGAGCTCAAAACTACGTCAGACCCCTCTAGCTAAGCACCGAATAATAACCGAAGATGGAGCCCGACCTCCCCGACAGTCACCGTACCGCGTCTCTTCACACGAACGGGAAGCCATCCGGACTCAAGTCGACGACATGCTCAGCGACGACATTATACAACCATCGAAAAGCCTCTGGGCTGCGCCCGTCATACTCGTAAAGAAAAAAGACGGCACATCAAGGTTTTGTGTTGACTACCGGCGACTGAACAAAATCACGAAAAAGGACGTGTACCCCCTCCCCTGAATCGACGATGCCCTCGACCACCTCTGCCACGCGAAGTACTTCTCAATGATGGACCTGAAGACCGGCTACTGGCAAATTGAAGTGGACGAGAGAGACCGAGAGAAGACTGCATTTATAACCCCAAACGGGCTATACGAGTTCAAGGTGATGCCGTTTGGGCTGTGCACAGCACCAGCGACGTTTCAAAGAGTCATGGACACTGTGCTAGCTGGCCTTAAGTGGCACACCTGCCTTGTATACCTCGACGACGTAGTGGTATTCGCCCGGACTTTCGACGAACACCTTGCAAGGTTGGAGTCTGTACTCGAGGCCATTCGCACGTCGGGGTTGACGCTGAAGCCTGAAAATTGACTTTTCGCATACGAGGAACTCAAGTTCTTGGGCCACGTCGTCAACGCCGTGGGAGTCCTACCTGACCCGGCAAAAACTTCAGCTATCGCGAACTTCCTTAGGCCGAAAGACAAGAAGGGCGTGCGAAGATTTCTCGGGCTGTGCGCATACTACCGGCGCTTCGTCGAAAAATTCGCACGCATTGCAGAGCCACTCACGCGCTTGACGAAAGATAGCACCCCTTTCAGCTGGGAAAACGACCAAGAAAAAGCATTCTGCGAGCTGCAAAAACGCCTGCAAAGCCCGCCCGTGCTCGCTCATTTCGACGAAAATGCCGAAACGGAAATGCACACGGACGCCAGTGATATAGGCTTAGGTGCCGTCCTTGTCCAAAAGCAAAGCGGCTGCGAAAGGGTAATCGCCTATGCCAGCCGTGGTCTGTCGAAGGAGGAGAAGAACTATTCTGCCTCTGAGAAAGAGTGCCTGGCTATTATATGGGCGATTTCAAAATTTCGCCCATACGTGTATGGAAGGCCATTCAAGGTTGTAACAGATCACCATGCGCTGTGTTGGCTCGCCAATTTGAAGGACCCCTTGCCGTCTTGGGCGGTGGAGCTTGCGCCTGCAGGAGTTCGACGTTACAGTCGTTCATAAATCCGGCAGGAAACACTCCGACGCCGACTGCCTGTCCCGCGCTCCCGTCGACCCACCACCACAAGACTTTGATGAAGAAAGCGCGTTCTTCGTGATCGTGACGGAGAGCGACCTAGCCGCCCAGCAGCGTGCCCTATTCTTTTGAGTTGTTAGGGGAGCACAAGTTCTCTCCAATAAACGCGTTTATCATTCAAGACAACTGCTTCGTCCTCGTCTTCGTGACAATATATATATATATATATATATATATATATATATATATATATATATATATATATATATATATATATATATATATATATATTGAAGTCGCATTGAAAAACATAACAATAGTAATTCTAACGTTTCGACCGGGGGCCGGTCTTATCAAAGATACAAATAGTGCAGATCATTTGGGTAATAAATATTGTTGTTTTTCAATGTGGCTTCTCAATCGTACCATTAACCTTATAGCCAGGAACCTTTTCTCTTAACTATATATATATACATATATATATATAAAATTTATATATATATATATATAAAAGATAAAAACTCACACAGTGCGCTAAACAAAATAAGGTTAGTAGAGACCGAGACAAACGAGAAAGATGTAGAAAATAGAAATAAGTTTACTGACGTTTCAGGGAGAGAACTCCCTTTCTTCAGACTCCCTTTCTACTCTGAAGAAAGGCAGTCCTCTCCCTGAAACGTCAGTAAACTTATTTCTATTTTCTACGTCTTTCCCGTTTTTCTCTGTCTCTACTAACCTTATACACTTATACCCTTATACAGTCCTTGTACACTTCATCGTCCACCGTTAAAGTCTTCGTCAAGTGCTTTCTCCAGGGTGACGGTGTGCACTAACTATTCTGCTTGGAAGGAAGTCAGTGGCTTCCATCCAAGAAAGAAGGCGCCTTTGGAGAAATAACAAGAAGGCCACACAGCTAAGCAGGGGCCGAGCCGCTCGCATTTTAAACAGAGATCCGCTAGCTTGCAGTACAATTCAGCTTGCAGAGCAGCACAACAGATGACGCGTCAAGCGCGTTGCCATAGTACCACAGTTTGCACGTTCTTCTACGAACGCGACGCACAAAAAATCGTAATATTATCGACTGTATTGTAAAAATTTCCAGATATCTTTCCGTAAAATAAGAAGTTCTGGGCATTTTAGCAGCAGATATTAATAAATACTGCTGTAGTTACAAGCCGTACCGCGCTTGAAACGAAGCAGTGGAAGGAATCCCGGAGAAGGCGACGTCTGCCGACCCCGCCTTCTCACCACAAGCGGTTCACTCTCGTCACTATCGCCTGTCGCGGGCTTCTCAGATTTGCGGCCGCTGTTTATGTTGCACAGGCAGGGCGAGGAAGTTAGGATAGTAGAAATATTGCCGCGAACCAGGCATTGGCTTTGTTTATTTATGGTTTGCTTTTGCTACCCGGATGCGCCGGCTATGTTACCTGTGTCGCAAGCGAAGCGCATGTTCCAGTCTTTATTTTTATGCCGCATGGTTTATCTCATTCGGAAAAGAAGAGCGTTTCCCCGTAACGTCACTTCCCTTTAATATTCTTCTTTGATGTACGATGTTCTAGGTGTAAATCGACGGTTCCAGAAACACTCGCGCCGAAAGATAAAATCCTGCAGAGCGGACGCCGCGGCATTCAGATTGCGGACGCTTGCTTGAGCACGTCAATTTGTTCACTGCTGGTTCGCCGCCTGTGTATTGTTTGAGTTGTTAGGGGAGCACAAGTTCGCTCCAATGAACTTGTGTTCCCTGAAAACTGCGTCGTATTTGGCATCGCGAAATCTGGAATGTGCTGGGTACATCCACCCTAAGCCCTCTGTGGTCGCCAAGCAAGCCCCACTCGAACCAGCCTCCGACAGCAAGGCCTCCCACCCGAGCCCGGTGTACTTCCGGAAAGGAAAGAAGGAAGACGTCGCGACCAGAACCATGGTCAAACAAGCCAATCCTCCCGTCGTTCTGCAGCAACCTCAGGAGCCCCCATCATTCCGAAAATCCCCTGGTGGAATGGCTGGAGAAGCATAAGCACTGCCGAAGTTTCAACCGATGGGAAGATGAAGAAATTCTGAGGCAAGAGGTTTTATACGTCGGAGACTCGGCTCAAGTCTAGTTTTGAAATCACGAGAGCTCGCTTACATCATGGAGCATGTTCAAAGCGGAATTTTTGAAAACATTCACAACTGTCGTGCGGCAAGAACGAGCTGAGCTGTTGCACGCGCAAATCCAACATCCCAACGAAAGTGTTGTAGTGTTGGTTGAGGAGATAGAGATGCTGTTCCGACGGGCTGACCCCTAAATAGCCGAAGAGAAGAAGGTGCGCTTTCTGATGCAGGGAATTAAACAAGAACTTTTCGCTGGACTTATTCGCAGCCCTCCCAAAACCGTCGCTGAGTTCGTGACCGAGGCTTCGATGATCGAGAGGACCTTGGAGATGCGTTCGAGGCAGTATGATCGACCACTCAACGCGTTTTTGTCGAACGCCGTCAACGACCCCGAATTCGTGACGGAAGACTTACGGGAAACGTTCCTTGCCGTCGTTCGCGAAGAACTGTGGAAACCTTTCCCGACCACGCCGCAACCCCAAGTCACCTCCCTGACCGACGTAATCCGAGAAGTCCAACATGCCCTGGGGACTCTACGCCGACGGAAGCACTCCGCGAACCGCAAGCGATGAACTACTCCGCGGCTCTCCGTCGACCCTGCCCTGCTCCAACCCTTCGACCAGAATCCCCGCTGTACCGCCGTCTACTGTCGCCCGCATGACCCCCTCCAGCAGAAAATCACACGCCGCGGAACACGGACGTATGGCGAACCCCCAATTATCTTCCGCTGTGCTCGGCTTGCGAGGGTTATCCGTCGATGCCGCACGCCCCCGTCCCGGCCAGCGCATTACTGAGATCGAAGAATACCTCTCCAACACCAACACAGGACCAGCCAGCTTCAACCGTTCACCCTCGCCCTATCGATACCAGTCGCCAAACCGCCGTAGAAATGCATGGTTCACGGCATTGCTACGGTGGGCGTGCGAAGACTTCTCGGATTGTGCGCATACTGCCGGCGCTTCGTCGCAAATTTCGCAGACATTGCAGAGCCCCTAACGCGTTTGACGAAAGATAGCACCCCTTTAATATGGGAGAAAGCCCAAGCAAAAGCATTCTTCAAGCTACAACAGCGACTGCAAAACACGCCTGTGCTCGCTCGCCTGTGCCCGTGTGGATCGCCGAAACGGAGATCCACACGGACGCCAGCGATGTAGGGGTGGGTGCCACCCTCGTTCAAAATCACAGCGGTTGCGGAAAAGTAATCTTATTTGCTAGCCGTGGTCTGTCGGAGGAGGAGAAAAACTAATCAGCCTCCGAGACAGAGTGCCTCGCAATTATGTGGGCGATTTCAAAATTTCACCCATACGTGTATAGTAGACCGTCCAAGGTTGTGACAGACCGCATGCGCTGTGTTGGCTTATCAATTTGAAGGACCCCTCTAGCCGGCTTGGGTGGTGGAGCTAGCGCGTGCAAGAGTTTGACGTCACAATCGTCTACAAATCCGGCAGAATACACTCCGACGCCGATTGCATGTCCCGCGCCCCCGTCGACCCGCCACCACAAGACTCCGATGAAGACCGCGCGTTTTTCGGGATCGTGACGGAGAGCGACCTAGCCGCCCAGCAGCGGGCCGACCCGAACTTACGCGTCATGATTGACTACCTCGAAGGGCGCAACGTCACCGTGCGTAAAGCGTTCAAACGCAACCTACCAGCATTTAGCCTGAAAACCTCCGTCCTCGTGAAGAATTTCAGCCCGGGAACGAGAACGAATTACCTTCTTGTCATCCGCGCGGATCTTCGGTGCAAAATTTTGGAAGCGTGCCACGACGACCCGTACTCCGGACATCTCAGCACAGCAAGCACTATTGGAAAAATAAAGGCCAGGTACTACTGGCCCCGCCTTACCTCTGACGTCACCCATTACGTCCGGAGCTGCCGTGACTTCCAGTGACGAAAAACGCGCCCGACGGGTCCAGCCGGACTACTGCAGCCAATCACCGTCCAATCGAGGCCCTACCAACGGATTGGAACGGACCTTCTATGCCCGTTCCTTACGTCACGATCACAGAGCAAGTGGATTGTTGTAGCGATAGACTACTTGACGCGCTACGCAGAGACCGCCGCTCTTCCGAAGGGGACTGCACAAGAAGTTGAAAAGCTCTTCATAAGCCAAGTTGTGCTGCGACATGGAGCTCCGGAAGTCCTAATCACGGACCGCGGTATGGCCTTTACTGCCGAGCTGATGCAAGGAATCTTACGCTAAAGTAACACGGATCACCGAAGAACGATCGCCTACCACTCCCAAACGAACGGACTTACGGAACGCCTGAACAACACGATCGCGGATATGCTGTCAATGCACGTCAACGTTGAACATAAGACTTGGTACGAAGTCCTCCCGTATGTCACGCTTGCGTACAACACGGCTATCCAGGAAACTGTGCAGATGACAGCGTTCGAGCTTGTCTTCGGAAGACGGCCAACTACGATGCTCGACGTCATGCTTCCGCACGTAGGAGACGGCGACCTCTACGCCGACGTCCAAGGATACCTTCAACGTGCAGAGGAGGCCCGCAAGCTCACTAGAGTTCGTACAACGGACCAGCAGCTGGTGGATTCCAGCCGCTACAACCTCTGACGCCGAGACGACGAGTACCACCCTGTGGATCTTGTGTGGGTTTGGTCTCGCATCCGACAACGCGGACTCAGTGAGCTTCTGCGACGGTATTTATGACGTGTTGACAGACTCACCTACGAGGTGGTCCCCGATGGTGATTTCGGCACAACTCGACAACGCATGCGGCCCGAAGTCGTCCACGTGGTTCGCCTCAAACCTTACTGCGCAAGATGATGAACTTTTTTGTTGTTCATGTTTATTGGGACTGTCATTTTATTTTACTATCGGGTCGATGCCCTCAAGAGGGGGAGAAGGGGGGGTAATGCAGCGAACCATGAACTGGGTTTCTTTATTTTCGGTTTGTTTTTACTGACCGGCTGCGCGCGGCTGTCTTATCTGTGTCCCAAGCGAAGCGGATGTTCCATTGTTTATTTTTACGCCGCACGGTCGGGTAACTCATTCGGATAAAGAGAGCGTTTCCCCCTAACGTCACTGGCCTGGAATAATCTTCTTTGATCTACAATGTTCTGGAAGTAAATCGACGGTTCAAGAAACATTCGCGCTGAAAGATAAAAGCCTGCAGAGCAGACACCACGGCTTTCGAATCGCGGACGCTCGCTTGAGCACGTCACTTTGTTGATTGTTGCTTCGCTGCCTACGTATTCTTTGAGTTTTTAGTGGAGGGCAACTTCGCTCCAATAAACGTGTTTTCCCTGAAGACAACTGCGTCGTCTATGACTTCGTGACAATATGAATTAATGGCATTTAGGATAAGAAGTATGTTTCCCTGGAACTAATTATACCTAGCTTCCCAACCACGTTTTTTTTATTGCAGGTTTCGCGTTCTCAAAAAATCAAAGCCCATTGGTCTAACGACGATGATGTTTGTAACGATGCGATTTTTTCCGCTGCAAACCGACTCCTATGAAATTCCAGTCGCGAAAGGGCTTCGTCGGCGTCGTCCGCCCGAAACGGCAGCCGGCTATGCACTGACTGACCCATCGGCGAGCCTGTTCGGAAAGCCCACCGCGCGCGGTTTGCGTTCGGCGCCTAACGACAGAGGGCGCGTCGGTTGCGCTGTTGCGCCTCCTCAATAACTCCTGCTCCGTGGGCGCAGCCCTTTGTGACCGTATGTAGGCTGAACCAGAGTCCTTCAATGCTTGAAGGACTCTGGCTGAACCGAGTCGTCGGTGTTACCGAGTGAACAATTGAAAGACTGACGAGTGAAAGAAAAACCGAACCATGAAACAAAGAAAAGCATGAGTGTGTTCCGAAATTGGGAGGGTAGGGCGGGTCGCCGTGGTGGCACGAGCCAGCGCGCCCCGAAAGCGTGCGGTGGTGGAAGGAATGTGGCAGTATGCTGAGCGCGCACGAGGCGCTGGACGGCGGGGATTTTGGCGAAAATGGCAGGGGGCGTACGCGTGACTATGATGTGCGTTCGCTGAAGACGCCGTTCACGGTACCTTCCTGACACTCACTTCGCGCAGCCGACGTGGAGGCTGATCGTCGCGGCCGTCGAGATAACCCACGAGTAAGTGGTGCCTCAGCGCACATCTGGTGCCCGTGAAGATCGTGTTAGGGAGTATCGTAATCGCAAGCCAATTTTTTTCTGTTCATGCACGGTGCAACCAGAAGATTAATAACAGGGAGCAACAGTTAACAGTTCGGCTGTTAATATTAGCCAGGCGCAATGCTTCACACTACAGTCAATAACTCCAGAGAAATCATACCTGAATAACTGCATTTGGCTGAAAACCTGTACCTGGACCGGAAGGGTGCCCATCACAGTGCATTCACAAGTATGGCGATTCACATCGATGTAGATGCTTGTTGATTGTGTTGAGTAGGTTCACTTTTTGTACCCCAGAAAAGCGTGAAACGCTATGTCTCGGGGCCGTATTCCAGGCTTTACATCATCTTTGTGCCGTGGGAGCTGTGCCGAATTCTTAGTTTAGTATGCTGGAGGAACCATTGCTTCGTCGTGGAGCGCGGGCCAGTCTCCGAGGGTGTACTTCACTGTAAAAACAGTGGGTAGAGAGATTTAGTTTTAACTTTTAACAGCGGGGCTTCTTTGGGACAGCAGTGTCCGGAGATGATGCTTGTAACACCGGGCGAAGGTGTTGACCATCCCTCCAGGTGAACGGCCGGCACCCCGCTAGGCCGACAGATCGCACCGCCGCCTTACCGATGGTCCACTGCAAGTGCTTAGCGCGCGGGACACGTACACCTGTCGCCATATACCTGTACCGATAAACTACCAGAGCGCCGCGTGAGAGCTCGGTGTACGGAAATAACGCGCCCAATTGCGTCTCGAGAACCCCCGTTTCTGCAGGAGGTGGCTGCCATCGTGCCGAAGTCGCCAAATACAAGCGCCGTCGTCAAACAAAAGGTTGCCGTAGACGATAGTGAATGGCCGGACTCCTGCCCCCACACGCACCCAACGCCGGCCCGCCAACTTCAGAACCTCACCGCGGGACCCGCAGTGCTCCCAAGACGATGCGACGGCGGTTCTGTACGCGTCCTTGACTCGCACGCCAGGGTACGCAGCGTGCTACAACCCCCCAAATACGCACCGATAAGCTACCAGACCTTTGCATGATAGCTTCGATAACGGAAATACCACTCGCGAGGGAGTATCTGAGCCCCCACCCCCCAGCCTCTTTAGGAGGGAGCCGTCAGCTTGCCTAACTCAGGTGTGGTGTTTCAACAGATTTCAGATGCGTGGAACTAGCTTCAATTTTTTGTGTTGATTTCATTGTTCACTCATGTAAGCACTCTTGATATTGCCAGTATCCAGTCATTCACCGGCAGCTGAAAATTTTATCATAGATGAAGCGCCGACTGCTCTGATAATACTGACCTCTTGTTCGCACGAGAGCCGGTGTGAGTTTCGTCTCACATGAGGAGAGGACGTTTTCCTCGTTTGTTGTCTCAGTTGTGAGAATGTCCGGACGGGATATTGTGAAATGTGAATCCGGACATAGTCCTTAACTGGAAGCTGCCGCACTTTTCCGAAGGCCAGCTGATAAGAGGCCGTAACTGGCTTTCTGGGTCTTTCCGCTTATTGTAGTATAAGCTACAATGGCCGAGGTTGAGCAGTTTCGCGTGGACATTGAAGGACCTTGCTGAGCTAGCGCGAGGAGCATTGGATTGGATTGGATTTTAATCTGGATTGGATTGGGTTGGATTAAATTGGATTATGGGACTGGATTGTAAATTCAATCCAATTGGAGTGCGGGTGTGTACAGAATTCGGTCTGGCCATTCGCCGGTCTGTGAATTCCAAGAAGTGACGTCATAGCCACGGCAGACGCACTGGCGGCGGCGCATGCCCAGCTGTGCGCCTCCGCTATGCAGTACCCAAGTCTGATGGTGTGCCGGAGACGCTAAATAGCCGTTTCCCGTGGCTCCTAGGGAGCCGTGCTGTGCATGCGCGAGGGGCAGTGACTGGACCATACTGGGCCGGACTAGACTGGATTTGACTGGAGTGGACTGGACTGGATTGTATTGGATTGGATTGGATTGAATATCGTTTTAGCAGCAGTAAGCGTGATAATCAGCTGATCCCAGACAACCAGGAAAGCTCAGAATAACCAGCTGACCCTTAGCTCACTCTACGCATATCGTGGCAGAGCCGAGCTAAGCCACTGCTAATTTTTTACAGGCGCTTTGTGGAGAATTTTTCGGATGTTACGAAACGACTTACGCGAGTGATCAAATGCTGCGTACCTTTTCTTTGGAAAGTAGAGCATGAAATGAGCGCAAACGACATACGATACAGGCTGCAAACAGCGCCCATACTTGCTCATTTTTATGAATGGCGGACATGAAATCTGCACAGACACCAGCGATGTCGGTCATGGCGCTTCCATCGTTCAGCGACAGGACGAAGTAGAACGTGTTCTAGCATACGCCAACCAACTCTCTTAAAAGCAGAAGCAAATTACTCTACACATAAAAAGTAGTGTCTCGTGATCATCTGCACCATCATGAAATTCCGGCCGTACCCTTACGGCAGGCAGCTCAAAATTGTCAGCGACCACCCCTCGTTGGTTGGTTGGCAAACATAAAAGACTCCGCGTGGTCGTCTTGTGTGATGAATTCTCGGGCTGCAAGAGTACAACATGACAGTCCTTTACAAGCCCTCGCGTAAGCTCAAAGATGCTGATTCTTTGTCGCGGGCACCCGTCGACTGGGCACTGTTGCGATGCTCTTGCGCAACCCAGCTTCAGCGCTCGGTTTAACCTCCAAAAACCAGCGGCCGGTCTTCCCTCATCGACTTTCCACGACCCGGCGTGTCACAGTGGCGAACTATTCGGCTACTTGACAATAGGGACCGGGCAGCTGGACGGGTGGTTCCACCACTCGGCGCTCCCCTCGTTATTGGAATGAGCCGGTGCATTAGACTACACAGCCTCCCGTTGTTTTTGTCCTGCTTGATTCGGTGCTTTGAATATTTTGGTGGTGTTGTGAGCGGACATGTGAGAGGAAACGAAGTCTGGACAGATGTGTTGGGTTATTAGATACAGTAACGGCTACGTAAACTTGTCGGACGCTTCTAAATTTGGGTATCGGCTACAATGGCATGAGCGCTTATTCCAGAGATCTACGCTTGGCCCCACCCCTTCTGAGTACGAATAAAGCTACTATTATTATTATTATTTATTGAATTCAGTAACGGCTACAAAAACTTATTTGACGTTGGGAACGGGCTGCACTGACATGAGCGCTTTTTGCAGTGTTCTGCGCATGGCTCGGCGTGATCTGAGTAGGAATAAAACTATTAGGAATCTTAGTCTTCATTTCTACCACTTTAAATTGTCTACGGTTTCCACGCCAGCCTTAGCGCTGGGATACCTCGATACGTGTGCTTTGGAGAGAAAGGCACTAGCGTACGAGATGGATTACCGCGTAGCCGTAGAAATGTTGTCGTAGTTTACATTTACTTTCTGTAACCGTGAGCTTTGTGCCTTCGTTTTTTGGTGAGCGACACTGTGACAGCATGGGAGCCTGAAAGCCAAAATAGAGCTCCCTCGTTTGTAAAGGTCCTTTTATCAAGAGGCAAAGTTATTCACCCACCTAACAGCCCAAGCTACAGACCTTTCCTCCTCTTCCCGTTTTACCACCTGCGGGGAATAAAGGGCGGTACCGATAGTTAAAAAAATGTGGCAGTGTTATACGTACGTCAGCCGGTGTTTTTTAATGCTGAAGTATTCTTTACAGAGTACGTAAAACATCAAGTAATGACTTCGGAAGATACAAAAACGCGCGATTAGTTGCCTCAAATATGGGTGCATCAGCCCGAAGCACAGACATTTCTGACAGGCTGGAAAAAAGTTTAGATTTGGAGAGGGTGCATGGAAGTTCAAAGTAAACAGCAAAATAATCTAACCCTTCGTTTAATAATTACGATGGTTGAACGCCAAGCTTTGTTTGTGCGAAATCTCATGGGGAATGGTCGAAGTCAAAGACGCTGCGATCAAAAGACCAAACTGCGGGCTGGTCCAATTCGAAGCTCAACTAGTCAAAGTTTAAATCCAGAAGGCAACCAAGGAAGCCCATGTGAGAAAGCTTTGCAATAAACCATCATCGTTGTTAGACGGAGGAGTGCATGATTCTTCAAGTGTAGGTGGCAGCTTGTAAACTGACCGCAGCATTCAGTTGATTGAACTCACTGCAGGGTTTAACGCGCCGACGCAACGCAGGCGATGAGGCGCGCCGTAGTGGAGGGCTGCGAATTAATTTTGACCGCCTGGGTATCTTTAAAGGGACACTGAAATGATATGTAAACATTGCGGGATTACTAGCGCAAATTGTAGTCCGGAGTACCCAGGCCATGTTTCGACCACTCCGGGCGCGTTTACGCGATTTTATTTAGTAGAAAAATTAATTCGAAAATGCTGTCCTCCTCTACTTACGCTCGCCCGTTTTCTGTGGCGTTTTCGTGTGACGTCGGGAGGAGCCGATCTCGCAATTGGCTGCGCTACTGCACGGCTCCCCGGCCTTCAGACAGAGTCAGTCGGCCCAGCGTTTCGTCCGCCGGCCGCCGACGGGTCATCGCAATTCGTTCGCTCAGTTGAAACGAAGCCAGGACACGTTTGTGAATGAAAGAATGTGCCTTTCTTTACTTTGTTAGTTTGTACACTGTATCTAGCTCCAAGTCGAGTCAAAATCGCCTCACACAAGCGCTGCACAAGGGCACATGCGACGCTTCGCTGACTTTAAGCTAGTAGGAAAATCTAAGGCCACTTGAAGGCGGGAGAAGAGTCAACGAAGTCAATATTGGTACTGAGAAAATAAAATCAACTGAAACTTACTGTACAGCGCAAAACTAGGGAGCAGGAAGCACTTTTTTGCGCTGGGTGAACAAGCACAACGGTCAGCAGCATGACCGCACATCTGCGAACGCTTTTCCGTCCAAGAAATGCAATTGCTAGACGTGAGATATTCTGGAAGTTTGGGGGACGCTTTCTGCACGGGCGCTATACGACAAATAGTCACCTAAAGTACTTCAAATGATAAGGCTAAATAAAAGTGTAAACTGGTTATACATTATATACCTTATATATTCAACCACCGAAGACCAGACCTGTGGCCTAGTGGTCTAAGGCGCCAGGTTGTCATTTTGCAAGTCGCAAGTTCAAATCCCCGAGGGTGCGTCGTTTATCTTTTTTTTTTTACCAGTTGATTTTTTCGTTTTCGGCCGATATTTTCTAAACTGAGTTCATTTTTGGGCCGCAAAGTTCACTGTTTCACAAGCGAGTTTGCAGAATGCGCGCACACTGCCACTGACACTCTTGCGAGTTCTTGTTAGCGTGCTGCTGCTTGCGGGCAGTGGGCACAGGCCTGAATCCGCACACCCTTGGCCTGGTGAGAACACGCTTTTTACGATACAGGCATGAGTGAGGCAAGCTCCGAATATGAGGGAAAAGCGCATGGCACTTGAGCGTCAGCGGTGACGCGGAGGGCGTCATCCACTGTGTAGGCCTCGGCTAGTGATTTCTACGATTCCAAGCCGTCCTGGGAGGCTTATCTCAGGCATTTTACAGCCGACAATATGGCAGAAGGGCGGTACGGCGATTACTGAGATATCGAGAAGGCCCATCCAACGATTCCGTTGGATGTCAAACATGTTGTTTTAGAGAACCGAAACCGAAACTTGTTTGAATGCTAACCTCGGACATCGTCCAATCACGTTGCCATCTCCTCGTGACGTCAGAGCTTTAGTTGGTGCGGCCGCCACAGACCGCGCATGGTAGTTTTTCTTCTTTCCCGCATTATAAAATAATTAACGACTTATCAACCGGATAAACGATGAAAAGTGTGCTAATTTGAGCCAGTCTACGCAGCGCAAGCAAAAACGGGAGCTTGACAAATTCACTTCCGTGTCCCTTTAACGTGCGCCGAAATGCCGTACACATGGGCGTTTTGTTTTTCGCCTTCATCAGAAGCACAGCCGCCGCGGCCGGGACTTCAAAGCTTGACCTGGTGCTCAGCAGCGCAACACCTTAGCCACAGTATTCAGTTGTGAAACTGAGTACTGCAGGTTTCGGGCACCCTCCTGTCTTACGTCATTCAGCCACGCAGGAATCGGTTTTTGAAAAATCATTGACCAACGAGCCAGCAACCATTGCAATTCTTCTAAAGCAATGCTTCTCCACGACACGTTGTACTATCAAGCGGTATTTATTCGCTTGACCCCGAAGACTAGTAAGAGCATTTCTATAAAATTAAACACGTTTGAGTCGTAGTTAATAAAGTTACGAAAGCGTCGTCCATCACAATTTCTGTTCAGTTCAGTTCAGTTTATTTCCCAGAAGCATCTGGACGACTTCCTGGCTAAAAGCTGCTCGAGCAGCTTGACAAAGGCGCAGGAAGCCGTTACAAGGCATGGAGGACGGACCACGTAACACAGATGTAATCATAAGTAACAAAAAAACAAAAATAAAACACGATTTCAATTTAACAAATCAGTTCTACAAATTTCATCAAAGATAATCAAAATTAGATGAAGGAAACACAGATTAGAGAAACAGGCCACGAACAGAATGAATAGTTTACATTATCAATAGGAGATTCAAGCACACTGTAAATAAAAATTAAAAATAATACGCTGAAATATGTAGGAAAAAACATGATTCAGAACACAGTGCATAATCGATTCCAAACACACAGTAAACATACAATAGGACAGAAATACAGAAGTAAAAACCAGTGAGGTTCAGTTACAATAGGCCAGTAATACAGAAGTAAAAACAAGCTAGGTTCAGTTACGATTGCAGGATGTATGTTCGAAGTGGTTTTCTACTGTACCCAGAAGTATGTTGGTGTCTATTTAGTGTCATGGGAACATTATGAGATAATGACTGAAACTTGTAATTTGTACGAAAATGTGGTATAGCCCATATATCGGTGCAGCGTGTTTTAACAGTCGATGAGTAATGTTGTAATGATGCAAGAGAGGACAGGTAATTAACGATTTGAGGTGAGGAGCAATTAAAGATCTGTAATAACCGAAACTCATACATTTTATCGGCGCGAAGTACATTATTCACTAGACATGCCTCTTTTGTCGTGTCGGTGCGTTTAAGATTTGATATTTGTCGTATAATTCTTTTTTGTATAGTGACAATCCTATTCATATTTCTTTTAGTTGTGGTAGCCCAAACCAGGTTGCAGTAATTTATGTGTGAGTAAAATAAAGCATAGTAAATTTGAAGCTTTGCTTGCTGCGGAAGAATACTACAGCAGCGCGACAGTACCCCTGTCACTGCAGATAACTTTTTACTAAGAGAATCAATGTGAGTGTCCCAATTCAAGTTTGAAGAAAAATATACCCCTAGAATTTTGTGGTAACTGACAATTTCCACAGGCTGATGTTCATAACTAAGGTGGTAAGACGAGGAAACTTGTTTGTTTTTAGCACGGAATATGATGGCCTTGGTTTTATTGGGATTAATTTTGAGTTTATTTATTTTGGACCACAATGATATCTTATTGAGAAGTTCATTGCATTTTAGAATTATCCGATCTAAATTAGAACCAGAGACTGTAAAAGTGGTATCGTCGGCGTAGATCATAAATTTAACTTCGGGATCAATCAGGACAATGTCATTAATATAGGTATTGAATAACAGTGGACCCAGTATGCTACCCTGAGGTACACCGTGAGTAACAGGTAAAAGAGACGATTTGTGGTTGTTAATAAAAACACATTGCTGTCGGCCGCGCAGGTAAGACTCTAGCAAGGCTAAAGGGCTCCCGCGAATCCCGTATTGTTTAAGCTTTATCGTGAGAATGTCATGGTCTATTAAGTCAAAGGCCTTACTAAAATCTAAAAAAAAGACCTACTGTATATAAATTTTGTTCAATGTTTCCAAGGATGTTTTCTTTTAAAGTTAATAAAGCCAATTCTGTGGATTTTCCCGCTCGGAAGCCAAATTGAGACTCAGTTAGCACATTTTTTGCGTCGAAGAAATTTGTTAATCGTGAACATATAATTTTTTCTAACCCTTTAGAAAAAACAGGTAAAACAGAAATCGGTCTATAGTTCGATGGATTGTTCTTGTCTCCCCCTTTGTAAATCACTGATACCCTTGCTTTTTTCATGGCATCGGGAAAAATTCTGTGCTCAATCACCAAGTTAAAAATATGAGCAAGTTACGAAAGCGTCGTCCATCACAATTTCTGTTTTGAGGTAAATCTTGGAAGGCACCCCCCAACTTTGTCTTTCGCTTGTGCACGATGCCATTTCATCATCAACTGCCAAATGCCAGCGCCGCAGCATTCCTGGATCGGTCGCACACAGGCTTTGTGGCATGGGAGAATTTAGCTGCAATATACTCCTCAATACGCGAAACTGCATGCAGGCACAAAAAAATTGCATGAAGGAACGGACTTTCACTTCCATCTTGACTTCCACCTTGGCGCATTGAGCGTCGTCTGCTAGTAGTAAATACTGAGTATGGGCGGAAATCACACACATGGCATGCGTCGTAAAGGTCACATCCACGCTCAAGATTTACCGATCTGAAAAAAGTCCTTGTGGTTATGCACGCTTTGAAAGCCTCACCGCAGAAAAACTACCACACGTCATGCACAATAACGCTGCGCTGACCACCACCGCCATTCCATTGACGTGCGGTTCCCCATGGGCGGCGCTGTTCTCTAAAGCGACGGTGGTGCCATACAACGGCCACCCGGTCAACATAGCCTTTCAGCGAACTCATGGCCCCTAAGGCGCCAACCGGTCAGTGGCCGGTGCTGATAATAGCATTGCGTGGAGCACCGCAATGCAAGCTTCGGCGGCCTGCCCACACATCGTTGTCATGCCCTTTTCGCGGCATGTTTCGCGATGCTGGATACGTCTTCAACGAGCCACTCGACAAATATTACGACAGAGGAATGCAAGACGTTTACCGCTGGTGCAACATCGCCAGGACTAAAGGGGGCTCCGACCAATGGCGGGTTGCCACGGCGGGGCAACCTAACGCTTACCTGCACAGGAGACGAGCGGGTCTCTCGCGTGTGTGTGCCTGTGTGCTTGTGCGTCAGGGCGCTACTATCAGTGCCTATTAATTTTGTGATGGGTGCGTCGTTACGTCAATCGAAAAAAAAAGGTGAAGGGGAATAGACCCAACGCGCCTATTTAATCTCTCTCGCGCAGGACCACACTGCCTGATTTCTGATAGCGAGATTTAAATACTTGTACATAAAGTTTTCTTCTCCTTCGACTTCGTCATTATGAGTACCCCGACACGAGACCAACCACGGTGCACTTTGACTATGCTACCCTGGTTCGCAACTGCACGCCCAGACACCAACGAAGACTTTCCCTTCCTTGGAGAAGACACGCCTTCCGAAATTTAGAAATTTCCCAACTACAACGAGAAGACTCTAAATTATTTTTTCGTATCGCCAATCTTGAACGCCTGGATGTTAAGATTCCACGCGTGTTTGGCCGGAACATTCTGTTCCTAAACCTCCGGAAGAACACCTTGTGTACATATTGAATTTCACGAGTGCAGAACAGGCGTTTCTGCTGGTTGTACAATGGCAATGCGCGAAGAAATTTTATACGCCTGCCATGAAAAAACCTCACAAGGCCACAAGGATGCAGCCAGACATTGCAGAGTGTTTGTAAAAAATGCTATTGCCCTAAACTGTTAAAAACAATTCGGCTGCCGTGCGGGCCATTAGAGGAAGCCTCCCAAATTTCAAAGGCAGGGCTTTTTAGCTGGTGAAACCACCGACGTCCCTATTCCACCAGGTCGCGATGGACATCTGGGCCCATTTACAACCTCAACTAAAGGGGACACATGGATCATGGTATTGACGGATTACCTGAGGGCGTATGCAGAGACATCATGTGTGTCAAAGCAACAGCGGACAAGCTAGCTCACTTCTTCAGGCTCTACATCGTTTTGCGGTACGGGGCTCCACGGATCGCAGTAACAGACAGACAGACAAAATAAAGGGCTATAAAATAAAATAAAAGCCCAACCCGTACCACATACGTATCACGGGAGACGCCAATTAAAAATAAACAAACTGAACCGAAGTCAGAAAGAGTTTTTACGAGACAGGAAAAGAAGAAAGGGCCCATCTCCCCGCGAGGGGGACTCGAGTAAATGCGTCGCATAGGGGGTGGATGTATTGCGTTAACGTTTAGTGTTTGGGGAGTTGGTGGTAGTGAATGCGTTGTATCAGCAGCTTCTTGACGTAGTTTGAATGAGTCAAGGATATAAGGTGCGTTCGTAGCCTTTCATTCTGTGTCGGTTTTGTGGCGCAGTGGGAAGAGCACCATGTACCTCGCGTTCCGCCCACAGGTAGTGAACGCGTTGTATCAGCAGCTTCTTGGCGTAGTTTGAATGAGTCAAGTATATAAGGTGCGTTCGTAGCCTTCCATTCTGTGTAGGCTTTGTGGCGCAGTGGTTAGAGCACGATGTACCTTGTGTTCCACCCGCAGGGTCGTGGGATCGAAACCAGGCGCCGGTAGGTATTATTTTTTATATAGTGTAGGGCGAGGGGTGCGAACCTGTTGTTGAGAGCGAGGAGGGTGGCGTGATGCGGGAGAGGAGGAGTGGGGGAGAGGGCGGCGGACGCTACATTTGAGTTAAAGAAATGCTCTGCATTTAAAAGAAAGAAGAAACAGAGGCACAGCTTTCTTGGCTACCCTGATGAATTCTGTCATGAAACTGACGCACACCACTCACAGGCGAACAACCAGTTACCATCCGCCGACCAATAACGAGACTGGAGTCTTAACAATGTGAACTTTTGTGTGGGTTAGTAGCTGATATTAAAAATAGTATTAGCGCGAACAAAAACAAGGATATAGGAAGACGACGGGACGAGCGCTGACGTACAAGAGAATTTATTACGAGAAGACTTGCCCCTTTCATAGACGCCAAAAAAACCGGGCTTAGAACCCTTGATAGCACGCTACCACATCAACACGAGTTTACGCACTTGTCGACACAGATACCAAGTTATGTCGTACCTTATGTACCGTACGTGTGCGATGTACCGCAAGTTCCGTCATAATAAATTTAATTGCAAGTCAGCGCTCGTCCCGTAATATTTCTGTGTCCTTGTTTCTGTTCCCGCTGTGTCTATTATAAAAATGACGGATACCTAACAGGGCCCTGGCCGACAGGTATTCAAAATATGTCGACGAGGAGCATAAAACGTAGCATGGGATCTTGACATACGCAACATTCGTGTAAAACACGGCCGCACTCGAGACAACAGGAATGACTCAGTTTAAGCTGGTTCATGGTCGAACGGCTACTACTACCCTCGATTGCCGGCTACCTGTTCATGAGGATGGAAACTGTGTCGTCGACAGTTTCGTGCAAAAAGGTGAGGAACTTCGCCCACTAGCACGGGAGTGTATCCTACCTCAGCAGCGTTCCGATGCTACTCATTACAATTAACACAGACGGCCGTATTCTACAAGCCCAGAGACGGTTGTGTGGGTGTAGGGCACGAGTGCGCCAGCATGGAGGTGCGGAGAAACTGCTTTCGTCCGTACTTTGGGCCATGCGAGGTTGTTGGTCGCCTTAATAACGTCAACTACGGAGTTTTACGTCATAGTAGGGCACAGTGCTCGCGACGCTGACCAACTGCAGGGGTGAATGAGTCAGTACTACGACAAATAGCTGCATTCTCTATCCCCACAACGTAAATCTGGAACGTGCTATGGACGGAACTCGCTCTTCAATTAGTACCAAGGTTGCGCTTCAACATTTAAGTACTCGGCCCCTCATTAAGAGATCGTCATCTATTCCTCTCTGAAGACTCTTGGGGCATCGACACGGTCCTCCTTCCTAAGAGCGGGCAATGCCACAATCCAGTCATTCAGCGACAGCTGAAAGTCATTCAAAGAGCGCGGGCTGGTGTTATTATAGTGACCATGCCGTGAATTTCCAGGTCGCGCGAGACCAGGGGGGTGTATTCCGTCGCGGAGAAGAGGAGGATGCTTTGCTCGCGTGTTCTCTTAGGTGTGAGATCGTCGCCATTAGACGGACGTAGCAGTTCGATCTAGTTCTCTAGTTAAATTAGCTGCAATCGTAACAAGTCTCATAATTACGCACAATATATCCAGTATAGCATAAGGTTTGAAAGCCAGCTTAAGCGTGTTCTTCATCATCTTTTGTACCGCAACGTGAATCACTACTCAAGGCCACGAAAGGACTTCTACGGACACCAAATAGCTGACGCAAACCTGCAATTTACAATAAATACGAAATATTTTTGCGCCCACTGGCGCCACCCTGAATAGATTAACTTACGAAAGTTGGAACATCGTGGGCATTTTCTCCAATCTGGTATCCAACGTAGTGTGCCGCGCAGTTGCCATAAATATTGTTCTCTGTTGAAGGGGTTATATGAGTTTGCAGGATGATGGTGTCGATGTACCTGAAAAAAACGCGTAATGAGGGGACATTTCTCTTTTTTCTTGCAGCGCTCCGCAGTATGCATTCTAGGTATATTCCTGGCCTATCTTGCTTGCACACCGTCATTGTTCAAGCACCAACCGGGAAGAAGAGCGCAAATGTTAAGCGATATCGTGTTGCTCATCAGCCTGGCTAATACTTTGTGCGAGTGCGCCCAAGAATACTTTTCACATCGCCTTCAGCTCAACCTCTCCGACGGGACAGATGAGTTTGGCAGGCGCTCTGTTTAAGGGATGAAATTCTCTACTACACAAGCTACCATGCAATACAAAAAGATGTATACAAAACTTGTTTAACTAGGTGAATTTTTCTAATGATTCAAGAATATGTTATTTTGTGGTTTCTATTGAGTTGAATTAAATTCTTTCAAAAAGCGCGATGAATTCAACAACACTTCGCGGTGTAAAATATACGGTCGCAAGCTGCATTTGACTTCGGCTGATTTTTGATTTTTTATTAACGTAAATACGGCACGAGCTACAAATCTACAAATCTCAATTGAGCGAATTGGCACTGCTCCATAATTTTCAAACACAGCAAAGACGGCGGAATTAGAAAAACAAGGGAGACACAACGCATCCTGAGATGTTACTAGGCACAGAACGTATCGACACATACAAACGACTTTCGCACACAGCCTGAGTTTTATATTTACTGCTGCATTCTCAAGGATGGCTGTGTTTCGAAGTCATACAAATGACTTTCATACACAGCTATCCTAGAGAATGCAGCAGTAAGTATAAAACTCAGTTATGTAAATGCACACCGCTCCTAAAAAGTTGACAACTTTGCAGATGAATTGGCGAAAGCAGCCGCAAGAAACGGAGAACCAACTTTTGTTCCAATAACAAAATCATTCATTTTGAAACATTTATATGCGAAGTTAAACCAGGAGTAGGATAGGGTGTGGAATAAAGATGGCAAAAAAAGTTATACTTATAGTTGGAATAACAACGTAAATCTTATTCCGGACCACTTTCCTACAAACTTCTACTCTTCCCAAGCCTTGAGAGGGCATGGTAGATTCCTGTTTTATTTTTCAAGATTCAGAATAACCCAGGCATCTACACGCAAGTGTTGCAGGGAAATGGAAAAATTTCACCATTATCTAACAGAATGCCCAGTTTGAGTAAATGAAAGGAAAAGACTCGTTAAAAAACTAGGAGAGCACTTAGGTAATAGAAAACCTCAAATAATTAAGACAGAGGAAACAAGAATTATTTTAGATGAGATGGTTTTAAAAATTAACGAATTCATTCTACAAGCATAAGAATAGACCAAACATAGCAGAACACCAACCTCATCAATCACCACAATATAAAAGATGGGATATGATACGGGGATGGAGCACAGACGCCATGTTGGCGAGGCTTTCTCCGCCCACATCTTCAGTAATTCCCTTATTACACGATAACAACACAAGGAAACCAAGCAGAATTCTAACAACAACGCAATCACAAACCATCAGGCCTAACAGATCAATATCCCCGGTGAAGTCACGTCACGAAGAAATCATGAAGAGCAAGATCAACAAGCCAAGACCTAAGAATCAAGTAAAGTTAAAGAACAAGAACAAACAAGACAAAACGTCTACCAAAGATCCAAGTCGACAGTGAAGATCAATTTTTAGAACAAAGTGTGTTTAACGTTTAGTGTTTGTTATTTTTCTTTTTATACTTCTGGAGTTTTCTGATTTTTTGTTTCAAACAATTAAATTTTTCTTGGAAAAAAAATCCCGCTGATAGTTTGCCAGTTCCTGGGCGGTGATCGCTGATGGTAGATCTATCTTTTCCCCATTACCCCATCCTTTTTCTGCCCCAACCACCTTTCTACCACTACGTCAACCCATATTTCTACCCCTCCGCTTCCTTTTCTTTCCTTCCGATACATATGTGGTGCAGGCCTGGAACCTCTTTCCCTCTAACACTCACTCATTCACACAGCCATCCTTCTGGGCATGGAAATAGACCCACGAAAAAAATTAGTATGCCTTCGCAATGGCGGCGGGAACACCAGGCAGACGGTGCAGGTGGCGACCCAACCTAGCTTATTTTTGTTTCGGCGAAGTTTACGCCTGGTTACACTTCAGTACTCGGCTAATGTTTCTGAGTACTAGTGCTTCGAGGCTCGTTCAAGCTTTCGGCGCGGTGCCGTCGGTGTAACCCCCAGGAGCAGTGAACTTTCGGCCAATAATGTGCTATGTAGGCGCACCTGCGGGCTTTGCGGTGGACCTCTAAATGTAGCTGACGGTGCAGCGGTATAAGCATTTGATCAAATTTTTTGATGTTGTTCTGTATCCACCGTTCGGCTTGGGTTATCAGTCGTGTGTTAAGATGACTTTTTTAAGAAGTTGGTTAACGTTATCGCTTCGCGGCATTTTGCATGCTTTCATTTTGGCATTAATTATTGTTCGTATTATTGCTTGTACCAGTTGTCTCTCGCCTCTGACAGGTGGCGGAGCAAGTCGCAACCCAAGCACGGGGAGACAAAGCTACGGTGGTGCAGGCTGCACGAGGATGTCATTGCTCGGCGAGGTTTTTCTGGGCACGTTGGCCCGGCCAACCACCAGCTTAAACAGCATTGCTGTTCAAAAAAATGTTGCCCATGTTTAGGTGTAATCATGGGGCACTAACACAAACGTCCTACCACTGATAAGAAATAAAATTTTGAAAACCGTAATCGGAGCAGCTGTGACACAAAGCCTAACATGTCTTTTCTTCAATGCCCATTGCATAGAGAAGTCATGTGCTTCAGCCAATATCACCCACCTTTCCCGACACTTTCATATACGTCAGCGGGAAAGCAAGGACTATCTGAACAATGACACAAGTGTGCATCTATGCCCAAAACTGCGGTTCGTGCGGCTGCATCTTGTTATTCGGTGTCACGAAGACAGTTTTTTAAACGAAAATTCGCGCACCCTTGAGAGAGTAGAAGCAGTTTATTTCGCGAGAAAAAGGTGCTGTATCGGCAAAGCCTCGATTCTATTGGCAGATAAAGAGGTTTTCCTTGCGGTTAGTAATTATTCACACCCGCGCACGTATAACGTTTGTTGCTCTTGTCTTTTCTTGCCCCTATGTGCAAAGGAATATGGTCGGTGTGAATTGTCATTTTTAAACATACAATATATGCATTTGTGAATCAAAATTTCATTTCTAAACAAGAGTCCAGTGTCCCCCTTTGGACAATGAAGCTGTTATAAGTCGAGGCTTTTCGTTAGGCTGCTGCCACTCCTGCAGGTTCCCAGACCACCAGTGGAATTTCAGAAACCAGCTTCTTGGCCCACCGATAGAAGGCGCTGTGGTCTCGCCGGGAGTACAGGTTTCTGTATATGACGCCCCCATGGGAACACAGTTGTGCATATACCCGCCATCTGGATCCCCAATGTCTTGCGGTCGAGCCCCCGTCAAGGATGAATGAGTCGCCGTGCCGCTTGCAGCGGCGGCGCGCCGTAGGCGCGTCTGGATGGTAGCGGCTGCACCGGCCGCAGCGCGGAGTAGCAGGAGTCGGTGACCTGCGCGCAACTGTGGGGGAAGTTCGGTAATACCCGGGATGGAAAGCATCGTGGAAGGGGAGGACATCGACCCCGAGGAGCTGCAGCAGCCCGGGTGGGCTACGATTCGCCACCGGCAACACGCCCTGCGCGATCAAGCACGTGCCTCGACTGGAGGCACGAACACCTCGAGCTCTGCACGTGCGCCAAAGCAAAACAAGAAGCGTTCCCCGCGTCGCCCGCCGCCGGCTTCGCCTCTGCCATCTTCTGATGTAAAAATTGTCCTGCGCCCTCGAGGAGGACTTGCGCTCTCGTCTATAGCGCAAGCCACATTAGCCGACGCCATCCTGGCCCAAGCGGGAGTGGCGCCCAACCGTGAGGACCAAATCCGGATACACCATGTGGCTAATTACCTGCTTATTAGCACACCTTCCGAAGACCGTGCCACCAGATACCCCGGGATTAAATGTCTCGTGCTTCGCGGTCAGCAATATGAAATAGCCGCTCACGTGTCCGCTCCAGCGAATACCAGCGTGGGAATCATCTTCAACATTCCACAGGAAGACACACCGGAACAAGTGCGAGACAGCATTTTTGATTACAACTCGGACTTACCAATCCTTGATGCCAAACGTTTGAACAGTTCTAACATGGTACAAATCTTGTTCGACGGCCACCGAGTACCCTTCTGGGTGAGATACAGAGCAGCGACGTACTGGTGCAAGCCCTTTCGCCGCAAGACGGAGGCATGCGCGGTGTGCTGGCAAGCCGGGCACCGGCAAGATGTGTGCCCGAACATAACAGAGCCCAAGAGATGCTCCAGCTGCGGCACAACGAATCCCTCTGATGGCCACCCGTGCACCCCGCGGTGTATAGTGTGCGAGGGCCCTCACCCCACGGGCTCCGTCGACTGCCCAAGACGCTTTCAACCACGCAAGCGAGCCCCCTCGTATGCCCAGGTGGTCTCGGAACAAGAAAAATTGCTCAAGGCTCCGTACGACCGGCCCACCGATTTCCCTGCACTCCATCACGGAACCCGCACCGACCACCTAGAGCGCCATGCCCGCAACGCCAAGGACCGAAACAAGCTTCCCGAGGGCAATGAGCACAAGTTGGGGCAGCACCCGCCCCGAAACCAGCACGGCACGGAACTCAATAACAGCTACAAGGCCGCCCTCCAACAAGACGGCACACCACCACAGCAACAGGTGAGCGGTCCCAACGCCTCTACTCACTTGGTCAGGACCCCCACCTGCATTCCAGTCATCCCCCCTCTCATCACCCAACTCCATCCGACCCACCCCTCCCCTCTCATCTGACATAGCATGCGAATTGCAAGCCATGCGCCTCGAAATAGCCGCGCTACGAGCTGAGAATGCCGCCCTCAAAAAGGAGATCACGCAGTTACGAACTAAGCAGCGAGAGGAGCCCCCACCCAAGCGGAGAGCACCAAACCCACCCAATGGGAAGAGTCATCTCTTCCCGGAGTCCCCCTCGGAGGAGCGCCTGCAGGGTATAGAAAGGGTGCTAGCCGAGCAAAAGCTTGAATACACCCAAACAGTACACAGCATCCTGAGCGCCCAGGCCGAAATGCAGGCCCAATTTGAGAACATTACTCGGGAGATGCTGTCCAGTGTCAGAGACCTGGCCGCACAAATAATTCCCCAAAACGTCCCAATTAATGGTATCACCGATGAAGGCCTCTAAGGGACTCGTGATCTGGCAGTGGAACTGTCGGGGCTTCGCTCCGAAACGAGCGGAACTGCAGCTATTGCTGGAAGAGGTTGAGATCCCCCGGATATAATATCGCTGCAGGAACCCGGAAAGCGTGTCAGATGTCTAGGTTATCAGTCCTTGCAAACACAACACGACACTGCAGTTCTAGTACAGCGAAACATATCAGCACAACACACACACACTTTGATAGCTGCTGCATCCCCCATGACTTTGTAACGGTCTACCCGAAGCGTAGCAGGTTATTCATTTACTAAACATTTACAGTAGCCCCAAGCAACACACACATAATTTTCGGTCATTAATCCTGGCCGCTAAACAAGCCGCTTCAGGCTCACCCCTCATCACTACTGGAGACTTTAACACTCCACACACTGCATGGGTTATCGTAGGGACAGCAAAAAGGGCAGGCTGCTCTGGGATTCGATTCAATCTCAGAAGCTGACACTCGAAACTCCACCGGATCTACCAACTAGGGAGGGAACGAGTGTACAACGGGACACCACCCCGGACCTCACCCTTACCTATAGAGTGGGCCATGCAGAATGGAGTAGGATAGACTACACCCTCGGCAGCGATCATCACATAATACAGCTACACACGACACTCAAACACCCCACACCACCAAAGCGTATGCAGACTTTCATCACAGACTGGCACGCTTTCCGGGACGCATGACAAGCTGGGGACCTGCCTTCCTCCCAAACGCTTGACCTAGCTCAATGGACGGAACAGCTCCTGGGCGATGTACGGAATCACCAAAAAGAATTAGATCCCGAAATACCGACGCCACACATCGACTCTAAATTGCAGCATATTGGGAAGCCCTCAAAGGCCTTAACAGGCGATGGCGCACTCAAAAGCATAACAGGCGCCTAAGAAAGCGAATAGCCATCCTAGCTAAGGAAATCGAATGTTATGCAAACAAACTAATGAGATCAGGATGGGAAGAGCTGTGCGATCGGTTACAAGGCGCTATGAGCATGAAGAGGACTTGGTGCCTCCTAAGACACCTACTCGACCCATCCCGTTGTAAAAAGGAGCAGGCGAACCAAATTACCCGACTAACCAGACAGCTTGCGATCGATCCGCACCAGTCACTTCGAGACCTCATCAATAGATATGTACCAGATGGGGAACAACAACAGCACCCGGACTACTCCGGGCCGCCTAACCCCTCCTTGGACGAGGATATCACAGAGGCAGAGGTCAGGGGAGCGCTGCAGGACGTGCGAACGTCTTCCGCCCCAGGGAAAGACCGAGTCACGAATAAGATGCTTAGAAACCTCGACGATGGTTCGATATCTTATCTCACCAAGTTATTTAACAAGCATTGGAAAGAGGGCACTCTTCCTCGAGAGTTCCGTCATGCGAATGTTACTCTGATCCCTAAGCCGGGCAAACAGCTTTCGACAGAAAATCTCAGGCCGATATCGCTAACGTCATCTATTGGAAAAATAATGGAACGAATAATTATGGCACGAATAAACAGGCTTATAGAAGAAAACGAATTGCTGTCACCCAACATGTATGGCTTCAGGGCAGGGCTTGCGACAAACGATGTCCACCTGAGGCTATACTGGGATTTGCTGAAGGAGCCTCCCTCACGTGACTCCGCAGCCATTTTAGCCTTGGACCTGACAAAAGCATTTGATAAGGTATCTCACTCAGCCATCCTGGCAGGCGTAGAACGCATAGGGCCAGGCGTACGGACGTACAACTATGTTCGCGCCTTCCTATCTCACAGAACAGCCACGCTGACACTGGGTGACTTGCAATCTCCTGAAATACAACTACCGTCATGCGGCACACCGCAGGGGTCGGTCATATCCCCCTTACTGTTTAATCTAGCAGTGTCACACATAGCCTGTGCTCTGGATCAAGTGCCCGGTCTTCAATACAGCATGTATGCAGACGATATAACCCTATGGGTCACTCGAGGAAGTGATGCATACATAGAAGAAACCCTGCAAGCTGGCGCTACAGCCGTCGTGCAAGGAGCCCGAGTAGCGGGCCTGCAATGCTCTCCCACCAAATCAGAGATGCTTGTCTTCCCAGCAAAAAGATCTGGACCTTCGCGAGAGGCTTCCATCCATATTTTAGTGGACGGAAAGCCTGTACCGCGGGTCAAGAACCTCAAAATTCTAGGCCTACTGCTACAGAGTAATCGGAGAAACACGGAGGTAATCAAAAAGTTCTCGGCCCATGTTACCCAAATAATTGGCCTGCTCCGTAGGATCGTTGCCCGAGGGCACGGCCTGAAAGAACAAGACCGCTTGAGACTTGTACAAGCGTTTGTTATCAGCCGACTAACGTATGTTCTTCCCTATCTTCCCCTCAACGACAGCGAAATGAAGAAAGTAGATGGTCTCATCCGCAAAGTCTACCGAGCCGCCTTGCAGTTACCACCGAACGCATCCACTGCCAGATTAGAGGCAACAGGGACATACAATACGGCAGCAGAACTAATCGAAGGCCACCGCACTGGCCAAGTCAACCGCCTAGGGCGCTGCTCCGCGGGCAGACACCTCTTGCAGAAACTAGGGATCGGACCAGCTCAAAGCCCCGAGTCTGTGTGCTGCATCAAATCATCAATCAGAAATCATATTATCGTTCGACCGATTCCCAAAAACATGCACCCAAAATTTCATATTGACAGGCAGATTCATCGAGCCACGACACTGGATAAAAAATTTCCCCCTTCCCGAGCGACACTCTATGTCGATGCTGCAGAATATCGGCATAAAGATGCATTCGCCATTGCTGTAATTCACTCCACGTCATCTCCTCCTCTTGCAACCCTCACCATTCACACCTGTCACCCGCATGTTGCGGAAGAGGCGGCAATCGCACTAGCAATAACCCAAAGGCCCACCCCTGAAATTGTATTTTCGGATTCGAAAACGGCCGTCCAAAATTTCGCCAAAGGGCTCATTTCTGCCCCGGCACACAAAATTCTCGGTCTAAATTCGCCATCCGACGCGGTCGAACTCCAATGGTTCCCGGCTCACACGGGCATTGGAGGGATAGAGACGGCCCACACGGCAGCCCGAGCACTTGTCTCCCGGGCGTACGATGTGGACTCTTCCCTCCACGGAGCCAGATCGACCAGGGACAGTCTCCTCACATTCCGAGAGGTCACACAGCATTACCACCTCTCCCGCCGCAAGCTTCCACCCGCTCACTCATCCCTCACTCTGGAGGAGGAACGCCTCTGGCGTCAACTCCAAACGGAATCTCTACCGTGCAGAGCCGTCCTCCATCATGACCACCCCTCCCTCTACCCATCCTCGCTCTGCCCCCGCTGCGGTGAAAAAGCCACGGTCCAACACCAAATGTGGGCTTGTGATGAGGACCCATTCCCTCCAATTAATTCTCCTGACCAGTGGATGGAGGCGTTGGGCCGCTCGGACCCCCAGCTCCAGAAGGAGCTCGTGACTCGAGCGGCTGAAGTCGTCGCGACCCTTCGGGTCGTGCCCACCGCGCCCTAACCCTTTATGTGAATAAAGTTATTTCTCTCTCTCTCTCGGTGCGCAGCACTAAAAGCGGGCTTTCCTGCCACGCTCCAGCTGACGATTCGGAAGCTCATTAAATTCACACGCGCAACTCTGACCGCGGAGCGGTTGCCTCTCCATCCCGCTAGCGCACGAAAAGAGCGGGCAGCCTCCTGCCGCTTACGTTTAGCTAACGATCGCTTTGGGGGAGCCGCAGAATTGGCGCGGCGACCATGCTGCCGTTCTGGGGCGAGCGACCCGTTGACGTTTGAGTAGACAAAAGAGAACCCCAGCTGGTCTGCTGCAGGAGTTTTCACAACGGGTACACTGGTTTGCGGCTTTTTTAGATCCGTGGTTTTTGCGATCTGCGCACATGCAGCTATAAATTTGTCTTTTCGAGGGGTGCTGGCAAAAATTTCCTCAAGCCAGGTGCAACATGCTTCATTATTTAAACCGGTTTCTTCCGATGTTAGATAAGGTTTCACTAACCAGTTTAGACAAAGAATCTGGCAACAAGCAAATAAAAAGTTCTAGTATGCCACTATGACATAGAAGGTTACCACGTCCACTTTGGCATCTATTGTATGTCCAACAAGCGGAGAAGTGCAAAAAAAGTTTTTCGACGCCATAGACATTCGCAATACTTTTGATTGAAAAAAATACCCGGACGAAGCCACGTAAAAGCGCACATTTTTGGTGTAGGTTGCATTCAGATCACAAAAAAAGAGGGAAGTTGCGATAAAACAGCGCACGCGAGCAGGGAAAGAAAGAAACAGGGCATTTAGCTGAACTGAATGAGGCTGTGTGTAAGAAACAGAGCGCCGTAACTCCCTATTGTTAAAAGAATTGCGTAGAGGCTTCCAAAAACAAAAATAGGATGAGGAAAACTCTTACCGAATGCCTTTCAGTTCCTGCGCTAGGACATCGGCGAGAGACTCGGAAAGAACGACGACGCCAAGAAAGGTCATCCAATCTGCTTTCTTTTCCAATATTTTATGAAAAACCTGTAAGAAATGTGACAGAGGATTAACGCGGGAAAAAACACGAACGTGTGCGCGCACATCCAACACACACACACTCACACACTGATATATATATATATATATATATATATATATATATATATATATATATATATATATATATATATATATATATATATATATATATATAAGAAATGAGGAGATCGTTGAAATGAGACAGAAGTAAGAAGGGTTGGCAGTCAAGAAAACCTCGGAAAGCAAAGGGGAAGATGTGGTAGGTCATTGAAACAGATAAAGAATTTGGAAAGAAAGAAAGTGGAGAAAAAATGCCCGCCAGGTGGGATCCAAACCTACGACCTCCAGAATACCGATCTGGTGCGATAACCCCTACGGTACCGGCGGGGCTACAACTACGCTACCCGCCGGTAGCGTAGTGGTTATGGCACCAGACCGGTATTCTGGAGGTCGTGGGTTCGGATCCCACCTGGCAAGCATTTTTTCTCCACATGACGTCGCGTTGCAGCATGTCTTCGACGTGTTCATTAATAATCCCGCGTTCTGACGCCGACACCCTGTAAGGTCGCTGCCTCAAAGGTGCGTGCGTCCCAGTGTCGATATGGTGGACTACCGTTGACGTTCTACCCAAGGGAGCTTGTTGACAGTCAAGAGCGGAACGCGAGCAAAAGGTTCAGTAGCTGCTTGCGCTGGGTAGAATCCAAAGCGGTGTCGAGAGACTTCGTGAACACGTCGTCGGATAGAAGCTGGTCGGTTAGACGGGATGACGTCAGGGCGGTTAGCGGCAGGGTGGGCGGGTCATTGCAAATGTCGAAGCTGAGAATGGAGGACGTAGGTTCAATTTGGCCAATCAACTCACTGCGAAGCAGACTGACAGGGTTGTCTGTGAGGTTGGTAATGAACATCGTGGTGTGTTCAGCATGCAGCGTAAGGAAGAAATAATATCTTTCGGCGAACAAAAAGGGCGGATGGCGTAAATAGAACAGGGCCATCCGGCAGGGTACCACAAGAAAGAGCCACTAACACTGAACTTCGCTGCGGAATATCGACGTCTTTGGAAAGTACGAGTTTTGTGTCACCAGAGACGTCACACTGTGGAAAAAGGTCCAGTTCAGCTAGGGCGCAGTCGATAACAGCGTGATGGCATGACAGGAAATCTCAGCCAAGTATGACATCATTTGAGCACGAACATAAGACAACAAATTCAATGGCATAGCAGGTGCCTTGAATACTCACTCGAGCAGTACAGGCTGCTATCGGGGACACGTGTGTTGCACTTGTCCGAAGCGAAAGTCCAGAAAGCGGCGTCATTACTTTTTTCAGCGAGCGGCAGAGTGTAGCACTTAACAGATATGGCGTGGACGCCTTCAGATATGGACTCCTTCAACAACTACATCTATAACGTTTGGTGGATAGGCACGAGGACTGAATTTTCGCTGAGTACGCAGTTCGTGCCTATGGAACTGCGGGCATTAGTTTCCCACTTCTGGAGGAGCAGGCTGACGGCGCATAGGCGACAGGGAGCGGCGGCGGGGAGAAGGCGGTCGGCGACTGGTGAACGTCGGCTGGTCGGGCTCAAATGACGTTGCGGAAGGCCTCGAGGATACGCGATGCTGAACGTGCCTAGGCGTGTATCCTGGACTTTTGAAAACCTCAGGATGCGGCACCACACGCCGGCACTAACGGGCGACATGTCCGGCGTATCCACATAAGTAGCGTATAGGGCGATTGTCCAGCGTGCGCCACGGATTCGATTGCTGTGCGACCACTTGCACAGGACGTTGAAACTGGGAGACTTGCTGATAGCTGGACGGCACAGTCGCTGGGATGGTTGGCTCGAACGAATGGGTAAACGGTCGGGGTGGCTGTGTGACACATTCAGCATACGTCAGGGGACCGGTCAATGCAGCCGGTGAAGCCAGGGGAAGAGCAACAGTAGCTACCTGGGGTACAGTAAGGGGAGCAGGAGCTGATACCACTTGGCGAGGAGTTGGCAGAGCCTCGACGACCTGTTCCCGGATCGTGCGCTGAAGAGACGGAGGAAGGCATAAAGGCAGTGCCTCCGTCCGCTGGCGTGGCTCTTGAACAAACGGAACAATCGATAGTTGGCGTGCTACTTCCTCGCGGACGAAGCCCTTTATCTGCGTCTCAAGTGAAGAGTGCTCGGAAGTGAAAGTCAAACCGGAGAGTTCTGCATTTGTCCCCAGAGATCGCCGGACCAGGCCTCGTTGCCTGCGCAGCTAATCAAAGCTTTGGCAGAGGCTCACGACCTCCGTCACGGTCTTCGGGTCCTTGACAAGCAACATAGTGAATACATCATCATCGATGCCTATTAAAATATGCTTCTCCCTATCTGCTTCAGACATGGCCACGTCGAAGCGCCTGCACAGATCTACAACGTCTTCGATGTAGCTGATGAAATTCTCCCCCTGCGTCTGAGCTCTTCCGCGGAGGCGTTGTTCTGCTTGTAGTCTGCGCACGGCCGGGCTGCCAAATGCTTGAAAGAAGCGGGTCTTAAAATCTCCCCATATTTTGAAGTCACGTGCGTTGTTCAAAAACCACGTGTGAGCCAATTGCGTGAGATAGAACTCGACGTTGCTTAACTTGGCGGGATCATCCCACTTGTTGTGAGCACTCACCCGCTCGTATGTCGACAGCCAATCCTCAGCATCATGATCGCCATCGCCATTGAAGAATGGGGGATCGCGCTGACGGATGGAACCAGTGCAGGCGATCTGTGGCATCGCTGGTGCTTGTTGATCAACCGCGTCAACGGGGGTAGTGGGCATTGGGAGCCTGCGGCTTCGAGGCTCCAGGATTCGTGCTGGTTGACGTTGAAACAGCACCTCCACCACTTCCAATGGTGTTTAATTGGATCTTCCAATGGTGTTTAATTCGATCAGTTGTCCAAGCGAGAGGCGGGGATGAGCAGTGTCTTCAAAAAAACGGCGAAGCCAGAGATAACCTTGCAAGACGCACAGACAGGCACTGATGATGACTGTTGCAGGTCCGCAGCACATACCCGCGCCTAGATTGGCCCACCGTTCCCTGCTCCAATTGTTCATTACAATATATATAACACAGTCGCCCAGATAGCCGAATTCGTAAGGCATTCGAGATCTAATCGAAAGGCGTGGGTTCGGTCCCCACTCTGGGCGCGTGTGTTTCTTTCTTTCGTTCTTTTGTATATTTAAAACAATATTAACTTCATTAAACGTAGTAAAAAAAGACCCTAACAACACCCCTATGCCTCCTTGGCGTTGTAGACTGCCGACCTAGCTTTCTGTATATATATATATATATATATATATATATATATATATATATATATATATATATATATATATATATATATATATATATATATATATATCATCATCACCAGCCTATCTACGCCCACTGCAGGGCAAAGGACTCTCGCATTATTCTCCAATTACCTCGGTCCTGTGCCAACTGTGACCAATTTATCCCCGCTAACTTCTTGATCTCATCTGGCCATCTAACTTTCTGCCGCCCCCTGCAACGCTTGCCTTCTCTAGGGATCCACTCTGTTACCCTTAATGACCAGCGGTTATCGTGCTTTCGCATTACATGCCCTGCCCATGTCTATTTCTTCTTCTTAATTTCTACTAATATGTCTTTAACACCAGTTTGCTCTCTGACCCACTCCGCTCTCTTCTTTTCCCTTAATGTTACACCTATCATTTTCCGCTCCATTTCCCGCTGAGTCGTTCTCAATTTAAGTTGAACCCTCTTAGTGAGCCTCCAAGTTTCTGCCCCGTAGGTGAGTACCGGTAAGATGCAGCTGTCATACACTTTCTTCTTCAGCGACAATGGTAGGCTGCTATTCATTATCTGGGAATGTCTCCCATATGCACCCCATCCCATTCTGATCCTTCTAATTATCTCTGCCTCATGGTTGGGATCTGGGGTCACAACTTGGCGTAAGTAGATATATTCGCTTACCACTTCCACTGCCTCGCCACCTATCTCAAACTGCTGTGCTGTCCCGAGGTTATTGATCATTACTTTAGTTTTCTGCATATTAGTTTTCAGGCCCACGGTTCTACTCTGTTCGCCCAGTGCGGAAAGCATGCTTTGCACTTCGTCCCCCGAGTTACTTAGCAAGGCAACGTCATCAGCTGAGGTTACTGAGGTTACTGAGGCTGAGGTTACTGAGGTATTCTCCATTAGCCCTTACTCCCACCTGTTCCCAATCCAACGTTCTGAATACTTCTTGTAAGCATGCTGTGAATAACATTGTAGAGATTGTGTCTCCTTGTCTGACACCCTTCCTTATAGGTATTTTACTGCTCTCCCTATGGAGGATGATGGTAGCTGTAGACCCACTGTAGATATCCTCTAGTATTCTTACATAATGCTCATCTACCCCCTGGTGCCGTAATGCCTGAATGACTGCTAGGGTTTCGACCGAGTCAAATGCTTCCTCATAATCTGTGAAGGCTATATATAGGGGTTCAGTATACTCAGCGCACTTCTCTATCACCTGATTGATCGTGTGAATATGGTCCATTGTTGAATAACCTTTACGGAACCCTGCTTGTTCTTTAGGGTGACTGAAATCTAAGGTTGCAGAGATTCGGTTAGAGATTACCTTGGTAAATACCTTGTAGACGACTGACAGTAAGCTGATCGGCCTGTAATTTTTCAAGTCCTTCATGTCGCCTTTCTAATGGATTAGGATGATGTTCGCGTTCTTCCAAGATTCCGGTACCATTGCGGTCATTACGCATTGCGTATACAGGTTTGCCAGTTTTTCAAGTACAATTTCTCTGCCATCCTTCAAGAGGTCTGCTGTTATCTGATCCTCACCAGGTGCTTTGCCCGCTTTTATTTCTTTCAAAGCCTTCCTTACTTCTTCGGTCGTTACTGGTGGGATGTCTATCTCCTCTGAACTACTGTCTCGTTCGGCATTATCCCGTATGTCCTGGCTACTGTACAGATCCCTATAGAGCTCCTCGGCCACTGTGACTATTTTATCCCTATTTGTGATGACATTCCCTTGCTTATCCGTAAGTGCATACATCTCATTTTTCCCCACTCCAAGACGTCTCTTCACTGCTTTCAGGCTATATCCGTTCTTTACAGCGTATTCGATCCTCTCCGTATTATACTTCCGTATGTCAGCTGTCTTACGCTGATTGATTAACTTGGAGAGCTCGGCTAGTTCTATTCTGTCAGCTGCGGTAGAGATTCTCATGGTCTGCCGTTTCCTGATTAGATCTTTCGTCTCTGGTGAAGGTTTACCAGTATCCTGTCTAGCCATAGTGCCCCCGACTTCTATTGCACACTCCGTGATGATGCGTGTAAGGTTGTCGCTGGCTTCCTGTGTCGTAGGCTCGGCTTCCTCGGTAAGGGCGGAATATCGGTTCTGCAGCGCGATCCTGAATTCTTCTACTTTACGTCTTAATGTTAGTTCGTTTGTCGGCTTCTTTCGTACTAGCTTGTTGCGGTCCCTCCTCAAATCTAGCCTAATTCGAGATCTTACCATACGGTGGTCACTGCACCTTACCCTTCCGAGCACTTCCACATCCTGCACGACGCCAGGGTTATCGCATAATATGAAGTCATTTCATTTTTGTGCTCTCCATTCGGGCTCCTCCAGGTCCACTTCCGACTCTCCCGTTTACAGAAGAAGGTATTCATTATGCGGAGGTTATTCCGTTCTGCAAACTCAACTAGTAGGTCCCCCCTGCTATTTCTACAGCCCAGACCATAGTTCCGAACTGCCTTGTCTCCAGCCTGATTCTTGCCTACTTTAGCATTGAAGTCCCCCATAACTACGTTATACTGTGTTTTTACTTTAGCCATTGCCGATTCCACATCTTCATAGAGGCGTTCCACTACTTGGTCGTCGTGGCTGGATGTGGGCGCGTAGCCCGGTACCACCTTGAGCTTGTACCTCTTATTGAGCCTAATTACAAGACCTGCTGCCCGTTCGCTAATGCTATAGTATTCATCTATGTTGCCAGCTATGGCTTTTATTGACTAGAAATCCCACTCCCAGCTCTCTTCTGTTCTCTAGACCCCGGTAACATAGGGCGTATCCATTTCTCAGCACCGTAAGGGCTTCGCCTGCCCTCCTAGCCTCGCTAGGCTCTATTACATCCCATTTAATGCCCTCTAGTTCCTCGAACAACACCTCGAGACTTGCTTCGCTAGATAAGGTTCGCGCGTTAAACGTTGCCAGGTTCAGATTCCATTGGCGGCCTGTCCGGATCCAGGGATTCTTAGCACCCTCTGCTGCGTCACAGGTCTGACCGCCGCCGTGGTCAGTTGCTTCGCAGCCGCTGGGAACTGAGGGCCGAGGGTTAGTTGGCGTATTCATGGGAGGTTGTGGCCGTTACTACACCAGGGTGGCCAATCCTTCTCTGGTGAGGGAGTGCATTACCGGCAATGGTCGCCGGGGTCAGGCCGCACCCCAAGCCCCTTTGTGCAATTCCATCAATACCCGGATTTTTTTTTTTAATCCGGTGGGAATTGTCCGGCACCGGGATTCGAGCCACGGTCCTTCTGCACGCGAGGCGGGTGTTCTACCTCTACGCCATCGCTGCATCCCTACGCCATCGCTATATATATATATATATATATATATAAAAAGCAGTGTGTCGAACCGAAAAAAATGCCAGTGCTGTTACGGTTCCGGTTCAGGCGAACGCATTTCGAACCGTTTCAGTTATCCCTGAAGTTACCAAAAACATTTACTAGTTTAAAACGACAGTCAATTAAAACAATACAAATAATTCAAAGTTCTACTGTTTCCCAAGGGCAGTTTTGCAGTTTTAAAGGAAACTTTACACAATTACGAGATATTAGAAAAACAGATGAAGTGGCGACGATTGACCGCCTTCTTTTTGTTTTTATGTTGTCCTAGCGACTATTCATAAAGCCACCGCCAAGAGATATGAGGGTGGGATATATTTTCTGCCCTTTCCTGTTTTCTTGAAATAGCCGTCATTGCTAGGGAATCGCCCCTCATACTAATCTTGAATTCCTTAAAATTAGGCCTGCGTATTGACGCGTTGAAATAGCAGCGCTTAATACCAATGGCGCGCATTTTTTATATTTCTAACAAAACAGAAAAATCCTACAACAGGTACATGACTACTTCCGTGATTGAGATTATTTCGTCACCCTGAATAATTTGTTATCTATCACCTTATCGGATGTCTTAGCCACATTTCGTTAAAAGTAATGTTTAGTTAACGCTCAGTCACTGAAATATTGCTCTAACCACTGCAATTTTTTTAGATAGCTATACCGCATGTGTGCATTACAATCAGTATGTCATCGTACCGCCTGAACCCCGGCCATCGTTCTGGGTGCTAGGTTACAGAATCTTATAAGCAGATTATGCTGTTACAAAATGAAAGGGAAATTTGACGCGCGGAGCTAGAGATGGGACTTTTTGGGGTAGACGCTCTTTAATTCGTCCACAGCAGTACTTCCCTCCGGAACGAGTAGCAGTTGAAGTAATGAAGCGAGTTGGCCTATCAGTACAAGTGCACCTTAAAAAAAAAGCCGATCGGAAAGAGACAAAAGTGCAGAACAAGTAGAAAAATGATCGCTGGGTGAATGGGATAGTTTGAGGTACCGGCCTGCCTTTCTGCACGTGTCATCTGCTTTATTAGTGTAGCTGCTTCCCAGACAATGTCGAGGGCTGCAGTTTCTTGCCAAGAGATTAAGTGCGCACGTCAGCAGTTTTCCCTGACATATCTGTTGTTATTTGTATCTGTAAAAAACCAAACTTCTCCAGTGTGCTGTCTTCAAAAACTGACCATGGAAGTCACTTCCTTCGCATTGATGACATGTTTGGTTGTGAAAAGCAGGGCAAAGAAAAGTATAGAGCAATATCCACGTTTTGATGCTTTTTTGCTTATTGGGTTTTACTTACTTTTTGCATAATATTTTAAAGCAACCTGATTCGCCTTTTCTTTTTTGTTCGTGTTTTTGTTTCCGTGTAAACACATTTTAAAAAACTCTCATTTGATGCCCCGTGCTATATCTCTGCTCCGAGGCGCAGCCTATGTTGCCGGCTGGCAAACGTATTTTAACCAGCTGGGGATATTAAACGTGGATCAAAATCTCGGTACACGGACGTTCTCGATTTCCGTATACTTCAGAAACATGGCCGGGGGAAGGAAATCGAGGCGACTTGTGTCAGCAGCAAACGGCTTAGCCACTAAGCAGCTCCTGCGGTCACACATGTCAAGTAATAGCAATTTGCAGGTGTCGCACCTTTTAAAAAAATTATGAAACGCAAAAAGGTTCCACACATCGGGTGTGGGCTTTCGCTGTTGCGCAGTGGAGTACTCATGCGGCCTGATTGCTCCAATAAATTCACAGTTAGGGAAGGGCAAAGTCGTTTTATATCCCCTGCAAGCTGCCGAGAATGACACTTTGTTTGGTCAGCTTGCACTATGCTCGCGCTTCCAGCAGCAACAGACAATTGCTATAGTGGTGCTCATTCATTTCCCCTGTTGTTATGTAGAGCGCGATGGTGTTCAATTGTCCGGAGGGAAAAGTGCGCGAGCGGGTACGAAGTTGATGGTACGTGAAAGAAAAAAAGGCCTGAGCTGCACTGACTGTGCAATATCAACAACGGAGGGTCGAACCGTTTCGGCATGAACCGGTAACCGTTCTCTTTTTTCGGTTCCGTTCCGGTTATATATATATATATATATATATATATATATATATATATATATATATATATATATATATATATATATATACGTGGAGGGCGTGGACGAACGACATGGAGGGCCCATCCAAAGTACATTCTTCCATTACCATTATGCCCATATGAATTCGTCGAACCCTATCTCCCCACACACTGGATACCTTGTGTACATTTCCATTTTTTTTTTTGAAACCGCAAAGCTTCACGGTTTCGGAGTGCCTGAACCTGGCAGCCCTGACACCTGCATTGCAAGTCGTCGTGCAATTTTGAGAGCTACCTGGTTTAGTCAGACCCTTTCCCTTTTTGTTTCCCTCTTTTTTTGTCCTTGCAGCGACTGTTTGCACACTCTCCCATTCCGAAACATCTTCCTACCCTTTTAACAGTTTTCCCCAAGGCTATATAAAAAAGGTGTTCCAAAGGTTTGTGGCAGTGACTTCATGTAACTGTACTCTGATGAAGGGAAGTCCCATTGCCCCTACGGGAGTAAACCTTCGTTGTTATTGTTCTTCTTGCGTATCCGACTGTTTACTCATACTATTTCTGCGCGCCTTGGGAGTTTTTGCCGTCGACATTATTGAGTAGTGGTGGTGCTTGGCACACATATATGCTGTGGTCATTCGCCATTGGTTGGTGGGGTGAATCTCGCATCTGTGCGTGCCCATTAAATTCATAATCTTTACATGATCATCACATTTGGTAGCGGTTCTGCTGAGTCACCGACAGACTATTAAGACCAAGTCCATTGGTACCACTGCCGACTTGTGTAGTAGGTTCCGTCACCTTACAAGTGGCGGAGCTTGTTTCTTTTTATCCTGGTCTCGTGACCACTTCAACCGCGTCAGACAGCTTAACCGGTGGGACAGCAAGTGCAAGCTACAGAACGTTGGTTTCTCCTTGAATGAAGTTGCGAAAACGTGGTATCTTAACCAGACGCACACCATCACCGATTGAGCCTCCTTCACTGGGAAGACACGCCAGATATTCGCTGCACAGTCTGCTCGCTCATATGGGGCCAAGGGGGAACTCAATGCGTGCTGGCAGCGCCCAAGACGCGACATATGCGTCTTACATTGAGGACGCCCTCGCTCTCTGCCACCGGGTTAGCACCAACGTACCAGAGGCTGACAAGGTTCGTCATCTCCTCAAGGGCATTTCAGAGTTTGCGTTTAACTCGCCTGCCCTGCGAAATCCAATTAGTGTGGATAATGTTCGAACCACATGTCAGCGCCTGGACCAGCTACAAGCAATTCTCCTGCAGCCAACACAGGAATCGCTTCATCTTCTTTATGAGTCGGAGCTGTGTGCCCTAAAACGCGATATCCTTCGCGAGGAGCGACTACAGCAATGCCCGTCGTGTTCTCATGGTGACCGCTGCACTGGTTTACACTGCCACTGATTTGCGGGGAATATTTAAAGAGGAGCTCGCGTCGATGCCGCGTAGTCCACGCAGCGTCGCAGTTGTTCTCGGGGCGACCTTGTACGTGGACGCAGTTTCGCGTCCGTCGGTCTCGCCGATGGGAATTCCTGTGCGATCGCCCATGGTCGTACAGTTAAGAGCCATTTCCTCACCGCCCCAAGCTTGGAATGCATATTACAACTGGCTACCGCTGCAGGATTTCCAGGGTAAAGAACGGCCAGTCTGCTTCTGTTGTGGAATCCTCGGCCACATGTCGCGGTTTTGCCGACGGCTCCAGGAAGATAAGCGGCGACGCTAGCGCCCTATGAACGCGACCATAGGTGGGGCACATGTAACCATCGGTGGGGACATGTTTAAGATTGTTTAATTCTTGTGGCCAATAATTGGTCCGTATGAGTATTTTTGAAAAGGTTTTTTTGCTCTTTCTTGAACGCCCATTTGGAGTCGTGGTTTCTGGAATCAAAACAAGAGTGCGGGGTTTTGTCCGAGGTCGGTGGGTCAAGAGGGATGTAGTTTAGTATAGATCATGGCCGACAGGGTGTTGCGGGCAGAGTGCAAATGTAACCGTCATACTGTCCAGATGTAAATACTTAGAGTAATGTTAATAGTGTAAATAAACCTAATATCCAGCAAGAAAAGCAGTCCTCATCCCTCACCTACTTCAAGCATCAGACGTCGGTCATCGCAGCGAGTCGAGATTGTCCTCTCGGCTTGAGCCTCAAACGTACCTCACTATTTCGTGTTCACCTTTCACCAAGAAGAAGGAGAGGCGAAACCTAACTAATGTCCATGTCTTTTTCCTTTACTGCACTTTGATATCTACATATGTATTTGTGTTTCCAATATTCTATCTATGTTTCTATTTCTTTACTTGCACTACGATATATATATATATATATATATATATATATATATATATATATATATATATATATATATATATATATATATATATATATTATATATATATATATATATATATTGCGCATCAGAAATGGCAAATAAGGGGCTCGGTGGAGTAAGACGGAAAATAAGGGTTGGCAGTCCAGAAAACCTCGGAATGCAAAGGGTAGGTTGTGGTGGGTGATAGAAAGTGATGAAGAATTTTTCGAGTCAGAATGAAAGTGGTGAAAAAATGCCCGCCGGGTGGGATCCGAGCCCACGACCTCCAAAATACCGGAATATCACACCAGACCGGTATTATGGAGGTCGTGGGTTCGGATCCCACCCGGCGGGAATTTTTTTACCACTTTCTTTGTGACTCAAAAAATTCTTCATCACTTCCTATGACCCACCACAACCTCCCCTTTTCTTTCCGAGGTTATCTTGACTGCGAACCCTTATTTTCTATATATATATATAATTATCAAAGGGTTTACGTGCTACCCAAGGAAACGTGCCCTAGAAGACAACCTAACTTTACAAACATAACTCGCACCGAATTTGACCAAAATTATAGCTTGCATGTTTCCGGACTCAGCATTGGTGCTTCATTCCAGCTGACCAACAGCCACCTCCTCACAGACAATCTGAAGCAACCCTCTCAGACTCTATCCTTCCTAAACGCTAGGTTAACCTTCCCTACAGTACTTTTATTATATGGGAGTACACGTGTATAACTTCAGAATCGTTTGTATAGCATCCTAATCATCCGTGTTCAACTATCAAACTATCAAAAGCAACTATCAAAGTCATTTCCCTGGAAATTATCTTAGATGCTGCGACTGCTACAGTTAAAGCGTAAATTTAGAGATAACCAACGTCCAGGCAGCACTATCTAGACTATACAAGCCATCTCCCACTACCTTTGAAGAAAGGTATCTTTATAGTACACTTATCACAAAAACACCTAGCGAAAACTCAATTCCAAACCAGCAAGCAGGAATCACCCCGCAAGCTCACCTGATAAGGCCCGCTAACATCCAAACTTAGTATGAGCGTAATGCCAAAATACAACGAAGCAAAAAGGGCCCGGGATGTTGGCCTAGTAGGTTACGTAAAGCTCTTTTCTAGGCTAGTTTCTTCATTTCTGACTTTGGTTAGATTAATGTGCTGCTAAGGCTTACAATTGGCCGACGGAAATGGAAAAACACACCATACGAACCGGAAAGCGCCATTCCCGCAATTTCGCTTTCCCATTTGTGTAGTGTGATTGTTCATGTACGTCCGTGTATTGTAAGCCTAAGCCTAAAGTTAAGTAAGCGAAGCCTAGTAACTAAATTCTCATAGGCCCTCTACAACATTAACTATATCTCCTCAAACTCTACCCTATTTACTCCAGTAATGGCCGGCATAAAAAGGGTTTTGCGGAAGCACCCAAGGTCCAGTACCGTGCGAACTAGAAAATACAATATGTTCTCGCGTATACTAAAATTAGTCATTCTCCCAAAACACACAGAAACCTTTTTTCTGTCATAGACACAACACTTTTAAGCATCTCTAGATGCACAGCCAGCAAGTACTTTCAAAAACATTTAATGTTCCACGTGCATTTCCCCAAACGTGTATATTCTGTCACAAGGTATACACCGGAGAAACTAGTCAAACTAAGCACTTGTGTCTGTGAGAAGCCACAGGGCAGACAGTCTTCAGAAAGCGTCAATTAGACAAACTATGCACTTTTGTCTAGTTTTCCACCGGGCAGACAGTCTTCATAAAGCCTCCATTGCCATCACGGAACATTTCAACCAGCCAGTCCACTTTTTTCATGATCTCAAATTGTATAAACTGAGGTTTAGAAAGTGCAAGAAACAGAGGCATTCTCAGTGGATTCATAAGTTCCCCCTTGCATAACCTGCTTAATACCCTTAACATGTTCCGCACGTGGTCCCTTGTGCAAACTGCAACTCTGTGTACGTAGGCGAAACGGGCTGCTTTCAAAAGCGCCTAAAACAGCACTGCTATGATGTGAAGACAAAACAAAGTTGCCTCGAATGCCCTCGCCGAACATTCACAGCTGTCGGGCGACGAGATAGACTGGGAAAATGCACGCATCATCACTACAGAGAAGAATTTGGCCGCAAGATTAAATTTAGAATCGCTAATAATACAGACAACGCCTAACACCCTTAATCGCAGCGTCAAAACCGTGCACCCAATGTATTCACGCTGCCTACGTCATGTTTTAAAGCCTACGTAAGGCCGTTTTTGTCTGAATTCATTGTGAACAAAACTCCCGTGAGGGAGCCAAAACGTCTTTCAAGTTTTTCTTTTTCGTTACTTGGTTGGTGCCCTCTTTCTCACCCACCCTGCTCGAAATAATGCATCCAAGGCACGGTGTAAGAATATTTAGGTGCTGACACTGCGCGCGGCGGTGCGGCCAGATCTCGTTCGCCGCTCCATGCGCGTCTCCGGAACGCCGCCAGAATGCGCCCCGCCACGAGAGCCTGTCTGCTCGCCGAGCTACGGCAGCCGTAATGCAGGTGCTGTGGGATCGTTCGATGGAGCGGCGTGTACGTGAAGTTTTTTTAAAAATAGCAGATCGGCACAGACAGACTGAAAATGGTGTCGATACCAAATAATTTTGGGCCACTATCATTTTTACTCACAGAAACTGCAGCAGTCTGCGGAACAGCAGCGATAACGCGGTAGTGCGACCCTTCCGAGCTCGTTGTTGAAACGCTTCCATTGCGAATATTTTTTTCTCGCATAAGCACAACTCCCAAGAGCGTAGTTACTTTGCCGCCTTTTAAAATAAAAGGTTGTCCTAAACGCACACGCTCGCTCTTTTGGGCCGAAGAGCCTACGCGTAGTATAAAATGTTTCCTGAGCAGTGTAAATCGCCCAAGGTGTGAGGTGGTAATGCCCGCCGTGTAGAGAATATGGTAAAATTTGTCCAAGTGGTCTTATTTAACGTGTCCAGAGTCAGCGACGCTTTCGTATTTCGCCTGTATCAGAAATGCTACCTCCATAGCTAGGCACACAACCCACGCTGTTTTGCTGTGTAGCGGAACGCCTGCGCCGTTGTATGCGCGAGGGCCCGGAACGAAGCTAAACCAAGACAATACATATGCGACATTTTAATGGCTAAGGCACTGCAGTGCTGCCTACTCGACGCGAAAATGGTCAGTGAAAATTTCCGAAGCGTTTCCCTACCAAGCTCAGCTTTCACGACGATACCGACGGTGCTGAGCGGTTGTCTATCTCACGGAAACACTGGTGTGCACGCCGAGATATAAAATACTGATGTGACTCTAAACTGAAATTGGCGGATGTCAGTTTCGAATAATTGCAGTCGGCGTGTTAAGGCGACTTCGTGGACCACAAAATTCTCCACCGAACTTAGTAGGGTCCGGGCAAATTATACAGGTGTATAAACGTATTATAAACCAAAATGTGCAGCGGAAAAACTGGGCCCGCGATGGCTGTATAAACTTAACCGCATCGCTGCCGTGGCATACGGCGTGTGGTGTGCCTGTGTAAATGCTTCTTTGAAAACACATGGAAGATACCGGCATCAGTAGCTTCAATTATTTCTGATAAATTTGGAACTTGGGCTAACGGGTTATTTCGCCCATTTTGACAAAAAAACTGCACGTAGACAAGGGCAAATAAAGGAAAATACAAGAGCTCGTGTTTGTGTTTCTTTTCTTTGTCCTTATCTATGCACTGTTTTTTTTTTGTCAAAACTTGCGGAAGATGCCATTATTTCGCCCGTGGACCTTGTGACCTCCAGACTTTTGATATTGTGAGATTTTACTGATCAGGGAGCTCAATCGAACGACATAAGTGTAACACTGACTGCGTCATCAGCGAAAGAATGCAACTGGTGCCCGTGTTCTGTACGATTTGAATAATCCCATTTGATCCTAATTTGAAGCTTTGCACTGCGGTGTCCATTATTTCCCAGAGTGGCGTATCCAGAAATTATTTTCGGGGGTTGCTATACGCCAGAGGTAAAAAAAAGAAATAGATCCAGCGGCGAAACAATTTTCGTTTTTCTGCTTTAGTAATGTCGGTGTTATTTGTTTCGTCGACGTAATATCTGCACAGAAATACGGGTACGTCCAGTGCTCTGAAGAACCATACTTCTGAAAAAACCAACATTCTTGTTATCCTTGTTCTTAAATTTTATTTTAACGATTCGGTGTGTTAATAGAATTGCTCTGTCTTGGCCCTTGATTAACCATGTATAAATTCAGCATAAGGATAACAAAATTATTTTTGTTCCACGAAAAGCCCAAATAGCCATTATGTGTAACACACTTTGAACTACAAGTCGTCTTTCTTGCTGGAGGAAACACAATGCATTACAAGTGCCGTTCGCAGAGATTTGCCATGGAAAAAGCACATGGGTCGCGATATCCACGCATTGCGTCGCCTTGGTGAGTTCCACAACGCTCACTGCGGCTGGTGCCGCAGTGATCGGTGGCGAACACAACGTGGAAGCTGAATCATAATGTCTACTCCTCACCCTGGCAGCAGAAAACACCGAAACGCAGCGTAAATGACACGGAAAGTCAAGCACGCCGCGCATCCACCACAGCTGCGCCCGCTACTCCGCAAGCGATAGCCGGCCCCTCATTCGCAGCGCCCCCGTGCCGCTGCGGCCTGCGCATGTAGTAAGGGCGAACACGATCTGGCCGCGTTCTCCGCCGTGGCGGCGGGCGAGTGTCAACACCTAAATATTCTTACACCGTGATCCAAGGCCAGCTTACACTATTTGCGGTAATACGATAGCCCGTAATACTAAGCCTTTATACATTGTTTCCGACAAAATATCCAAACTTCCTAACTCCGGATTTCAAAGCTTCTACTTTGATGTAGTTTTTGACCGAACTACCGAGGTTTAGTCACTTCTCTCGGGTTGTCGGGCATTTGTTTCATGATTTTTCTTGTTTATTTGAACCACCACTAACTTTTCCCAGCGTTTTTATGCTTGTGTGTCATACAAACGTTCCAGTACAGGTGAAAGTTGTTGGAAGTGCAGTGCGGTGATTCTCCAGTGTCGCTGTTGTGCATTGTTGGGAGCTTATTTGTGTGTTGCTTTTGTTTTTTGTGGTTTTTTCCTCTGTGTCTGTTTTGCTTTTCTTGTTGTTTGTGTTGCCTGTTTTTCTGTGTTCACCTTGCCTTTTCCGCCATTCCGCGTGAGGTTCCCCAACTCTAACCACCGGATTTCTTTTCCTTCGCTGTTTTTGTGTCTTCACTGCCGCCTGACGATCTGGCTTTTTTCTCTTTCGTTGACGTTGGCCTTCCTTTCACGTTGTCGCACAGACGAATCGGGCCTCTGGCGTCGCTTCTCCCACAAGAAAGCCCCGCTGTCGCTCGTACCGGCCAACTGTTTGGCGTCCATGGCGGGAAGCACCGGATCTTTGTTTTCACGGTATATTTCGAGAGGCTGTGGCGCCTTCTCTTTCGTAGTTTCGGTATCAGTCTGAGTGCCACAATGCCCTCTCTTATCTAGTTGTGCTATCCGCCTGGGGGCGTGATGCCCAGCGACCATCCATGCCAACGACAATGAACGGCCGACATCCCGGGTCCCTAAAGTGATCCGCACTCAATGGGGCCATGCAGTGAAAATACTAGTTTATTTTACTCGAAAGATTTGGTGTTTTATTCGGCCCTGAGCGCTTCTTCGGCAGCAAGCGATGCTGTATTCACCGAGAACTAAAATATTTCAGGTCAAAATTTCGATTCCACTGCTGATTTCCTGACGTCTACAATGACATATTAAGAGCATGGCCTTAAAACTATATATAGTCTATTCACCAGGGCTGCTCCCATAACAGAGGCGCCCGTTTGATTATCTCGTTTATCGCTCACTTTCACAGATTGCGCTCCCATAATGCTTAGGTGGCAGTGTTCGCACTTTGCTTATGGCCTGACTTCTGCACCTGGCGTATTTTTATTACAATTCATAGTAATCGTTTCCTAACACTTTAGCTATGACTTGATAAACTTGGTCACGTAAGCGACCGGGTGGCTTGTGCCAGTTGGACAGTTGCTTCAGACAACTCCAGCGCGTCCTACGGCTGTGTTGGCGGTGTCAACCGGCAAAGTGCCGCACTAACTGCTTCGGTATTTGCGGGTTCGTTCGTTATTTTAGTGTTTCACCGCACAATTCCTACTGCTATACAAAGAATGTGACCAACGGTTAAGCACAAATAGCTCGCTCGGCAAGCTTATCAGCATTGCCTTATTTGCGTTTACTTTTGCCGGCGTCAGCCAATCCCACAGCAGGGCTTGTGACACATTGGTTGTGTTGCTGGAAAACAGCGAGTGGGTCGGATGGCCAATTCCCTTTTTTTCTTATTATGTAGCTTATTTGAGAGAAGTTTACTGTAAAAGTTGTGTCCGTGTAATTTTAGCCTAATTCTAATTCTAACCTAATTCTAACCTAATTCTAATAAACCAAACGTGTTTTGTCTGAATGGCCCGTTTAATAAGACATGTACATCTTTACTACCACAATGCCCCAAACCCACTAACCCCGTACTTCCAAGCTGTTTCCTTGATGCAGTTTTTAGGACCCAACTACGTAGCCGTAGTCAAGCCTTCCGCGCTGTATTGTATATTCTTTCATTTCGCATTTCTCACTTTAGAAGACCTCTCATTTCTTTCGATATCATCTCTGTTGTTAATAGATACAAAAGGGCATCTAAGCTTGATATGGACGCAACGGCTTGTGAACCATACGTAGGTTTAATTTTATCTTTCCTCTTTTCAGAAAAAGGCACCTCCGAAAAATTGTACTCTCATTCATACGTGCAAGTGTTATTGTCTGATATGTTGGTCTCGTAGGCACACGGGCCGTTAATCCTAACCATAAGCAATTTCGCTGTGAAATGAGGTGCTATTTTCCTGACTGAAGGAGGAGTACAATGGAAGCTGCATCAAATACACATTGCCCAAACGGTCACAGTATTTTCAAGTGTTCATTATTTGGGCCTCCAGTTTTGGGATTTCCAAAGGTCCTCCGACATTATTCCAAGCACGGAGAAAAATGCGTGCTACTCTAATAAGGCAGACAGGAATTATCAATAGAGATAAATGATATCTTTCTCGACTACCGTTTTAGGCGAATCAACGAAACATCTGTCACCTCGACGAAGCAACTATTGAGGGTCATCGCAAATATCTTGGTTTTTTTGCTGCCAAATATTTTTGACGCTCCGTGCACGAAAACTTAAAATTACCCAACAAAGTTTCTGTGAGCAGCAGTGCTAATGTTGTAAAACATAGTCTCACGCATATTGGCCAGCCCCTAATTTCCGTCTGGACGGCAGCCTCTTCTACGTTACGGTGTTTATTGCTGCAGTCTTTTTGTTGGGTGTCAAACAAACTGATTTATTATCCCGTGCAACTGACTCAATTGCTTGTTCGGCGTAAATCTATCTTCTAAACGTTGAAGAAGTCGAACAAATGGCTGCAGTTACTTTCTGGACAGTTCGCGGTAACGTTTTCTTCTTTTGATCCCACTTACCTCGAAAGACTTTTTCAGCGGCTCCAAAACTCCTGGGGCGAATCTGACGTCAAGGTAACCGAGCGCACGGAAATTTAAGGGCGGGTCCACTAATTCCTTGAGGGATGCGATGTGTTCATCGAAACCTCCCACTGGTTTTGACTCCACAAAGCTGCCTCCAGCCTTAGTGCCAGGTTCAAAACCTTCCTTCGCCTGCGTTGAACAAGGAAAATGCGGAAGATTCAGCCAACTTCAAACTTTGCATGTCTCAAACGCTGGCCACACATACTACGGATACGTTAGGGTTAGCATTATTTACATGGTTCTCCAAAAATTACAAATATGTCTTGGCAATTCAACTCCGCTTGGTTCTTTTATTTTTTCACAGTGGTTAATGATGAGGCTTACTGGGCCCGAAGCTGTTGTACACAGATTGACGGGGCGCAGAAAGCCAATAAAGGAAGGAAAAAATAGCAATGCTTACAGTATCAGAGAAAAATCAACTACACAACACAACCCAACAATAGTAGCGCCAAAAGCAAGTTTTCATAGATATATATGACCACTAAAACTAAGTAACAAGAACCTGAGTTATACAAACAACACCATCTGCTTTAAAAAAAGGTAACACACAAACGTGAATCGGTAATGAAAATGAAACAATTAAACAAGCTACCAACGGGAACAACAGCAGCACACGTGTTTACAAAATATTGGCGCATTTCTTTCCAGTCGAGAAATTGTAGCAGTTAGAAGGATGTAAGCTTGTGGTGGAGCAATTTAGACTGGAATTTGGTTTTAAAACAAGATAAGCACCTGTTATATGTATGTCTGTCTGTCTGTCTGCCTGTCTGTCCGAACTGGCAGCAGTACTTGCACTACCGGTACAACAGAACAGCACCACCCCAGACTTGTCTTTGTTGGCCGGCCAGGTCGATGTCACGTGTTCATCCACCCACACTAACTTAGGCTCAGACCATGGCATCATTCTCCTCCTGTTGCGTAAGCGGGACTACAAAGCATGATTAGGAAAAACTCGGATTACAAACTGGGATAATTTTCGGCAGGCGCTGTGCAGCCACTCGCCAAACCCAGATCAGTCCTACACTGCATGGATAGACAACCTTCTTCAGACAGTTCATGCTCATACGCGTGCAGTGACCACGGTTTACCATCCCCTTGTGTGGATGCGAGGTTGCTGCGCCTTCGGGAAGCACGCCACCGCCACAATCGGAAGCTCCGTAGGAGGGTATCTCTTCTCACTCAACAGGCAGCGGAGTATGCACAGTCGTTAAGCAAAGAAAATGGGCTGCACCTTTCCGACAGCCTACAGGGCACTCTGACCTCCATAAAAACTTGGAACCTGCTTAGGTACCTTATTGACCCCCTAAACATCAAAGGGGAATCAAATCAAAACATGGTCCGCATTCTTCACGCTTACCCCAGCACTCCCGAACAGCTCACTCAAGACTTAAAACAGAGACCATATCCCCTCCGCCCCCGTACTCTTGTACTCGCAACGCAGACGTGGACCGAGATATCCAACTTTTTGAACTGGAAGCAGACCTGGCTGAATGTAAGAAAAGGAGTGCCCCGGGTCCTGACCAAGTAACCTATAAGCTACTGGCCAATTTAGGTCATGATGAACTTGCGATCCTGCTTAAACACCTCAATGAATTTTGGACATCTGGTCGCCTACCTATTCAATGAAAAACCGCCGAAGTCCGCTTCATTCCTAAAGTGGGCAAATCCCCACACAGACAACCTCCGGCCCATTTCCTTTACCTCTTGCGGAGGGAAGCTACTGGAACGCATTATACTCAAAAGGCTGCACCGATACCTTGAAGACACCACACCAACCAAATTCCCAAAACAATGTTCGGCTTTCGAGAACATTTAAGCACCCAGCATGTTATGTTGCGCCTCAAAGAAGAGGCAATTGCATCTGCCACTCGGCACTCCCCTCGACCATTTTGGCCCTGCACCTAAAAGGGGCCTTCGACAATGTGCGGACCCAGCTATTCTCTTCCGCTTTAATAATACTGGAGGTGCAACCGAATTTATTCCTACATTTCGGACTCCCTCACAGGCTGCCAGGTTGTGCTCAAAATTTGAGATATAAAATCCAAACCAATCTCTCTTGGCAGTCGCGGTACACCTAAAATCTCGGTACCGTCTCCACGCCTCCTCAATATCTGGATCTACCAGGAGAGTTAGAGCAGATGCCGAATCTTCACCACGCACTGAGTACAGACGACATCACCCTCCGGGCGGACACAGACTCTCTCGGTGGGCTGCAGGACACATTGCAGGGTGCAGCCGAAGAAGCCAATAATTACGCCCAGGCTTGTGGCTTACATTTTTCACCGCAAAAATCAGAACTTATCATGCCCACGACACCACGTAGAGCCCACCGAAATATATCTTGGCGGCCATTCGATCAATCCTAGCCACTCACTCAAGATATTAGGCTATGATACAAGCCAATACTCGAAACGACTTTGCCTTGTAAAAACTATGTAATATGTCTGATCGAGTCGTGCATATGATTAGGCGGGTAACTAACCGGCATCGAGGAATGAAAGAAAAGGACACAATTAGACTAATTCAAGCTTTCGTCATTTCTCGCCTCACCTATGTCGCCCCATACACGGCCCGAACGAAATCCTACATTGAAGCACTAAACGGGATCACTCGAAAGGCATTTAAAACGCCCTGGGGCTACCCATGAGTACATCTACAACCAAGCTTCTTCAAATGGGTCTTCACAACACCATTGAACTCATTGAAGGTCATCTCGCAAACCTGCAGCGCCTCCGTCTGACACACACTCAAGCGGGCCGCTTTCTTCTGCAATGCATCAACTGGCCCTTTGCGGAACAAACCCACCTGGCCCCTTTGCAGAAGAGTGGCGTAAACATATCTCTGTACAACTGCTACCAAAGAATATGAACCCCGACCTCCATCCCGAGCGCAGGACCGCCCGCAGCCAAGCCCACGAACGCTTGTATGGCAATCGCTCTGACGTGTCCTACACCGATGCGGCGAGCTACGGTTATAACCAAACCATGGTTGCAGTGAAAACGTCGAAAAATCAATTTCATGTGCATCCATCCGTACGACATTCCCTCGAGACCCTGAAGAACTCGCCATCGCCTTAGCCCTCATCCAATGCTCCAGTGGAGTCATCATCACTGCCTCTCAAGCAGCCTGCGGCAGTTCCCTTTTAGGGAGGGTGGCACCAACGACCCTACGGGGACTCCAGCGATACCGTCCATCTCACCGAGTGGCGATCTTTAGGACACCGGCCCATGCCTCTGTAACAGGCAACAACTTCGCCTACCAAAAAGCTCGCGAACTAGCGCACCCTGCCCCAGACGTCGCCGCAGCTCCGGCGCGACTTCTCACCTATCAAATTACTCAATTTTGCCGGACCACCAGACAAGAATTCCGTTGCCCTCACCCATCCCTCCTCAAAACCCAGAAAATAACTCGAACAATTACAAGCAGGGACGTACGATCACCCTGTTCGAATGAATGTATTGTTTTCTACACAGTACACCGCTGTATGCAAACTTTGTCCAGAGCTAGGTACCCTCCAGCATAAAATTGTGGAATTCGCTCACATCCCGGCCCTGCCACCCCTCTCCACCTGTTCTTTTCCTGAGCTGTGGGAGACACTGTTGACCAGCTCTCAACCGGAGGACCAGACTCTCCTGGTGACACGTTCCAAGACCTCGAGGGCAATGCGTGGATTCCCGGACTAGGGTTCCAGTCTCACATTTGAGCTCATAAAATGTTTTCTATCTCTCTTTAACACCAAGCATATGGTCCTGCCACAACAATCTTAGGCGTGGGAGATACGAAGAAATATAGGTGTGAAAGAACAGATCTACACAGGGGAAAAGCGGGGAACATCAACATTACGTTGAGTTAAAAGGCCTGAAGTGACGCAGGCAATTAGCTGCGCGCAGTTCACCAAAAGCAAGCGTTAAAGACCTAAGAATATAGGTTGCGCCTGGATTGCGCAATTGAACCATAGAACTATGGTCGGCAAGCCACGTTTACAGAACTTCTGCTTACGTCGGCAGGGAGCGCTAAGCTACTGGTTCTGACGTTTCCGTGCCGTTCCCTCCACGCACTTTGCCTTTTCCGCGCATTTTCTTTCCAGGCAAAGCCTGCTCTCCTATTGCCGCCTTAGCTGAGCTTCGGTATCTCCTAGTGGTATCTCGGGCCGCTCTCTGGCTAGTACCAGGCCTACCCGTGGTCCACGCGCTCTTGTGTGAACTAAGTCGTTGACAGAAGGACTGTAGGTTGTGAGTGCACTAGCAGCCCACCCGGTACCAGTAGCGTGTTCAAAAACGATGCGCGGCAAATCACTTTGCGATGTGACGTCATTTGTGACGTCACATCGCGCGATGTCGAGCGTCACTAAACACAGTAACAAGCTGCGCCACTATGCTAAGGTGACCTAAGCGATACCAAATCGCCATTAGTAAGAAAAACAACGCGCAAACACGAGACTGTTTACTCTGTGTTGAAAACCACTTGCCTGCTTTTCAATGTTTCAAGTTGCCCATAAGTCATCGTCCATATATGGAGCTACAGCGAACGCACTCATGTTCGTAAGTATTGGGCGTGGGTTAGAGAGCGGGCGAGGCTCACAGAGAATTTGATATTCATTAAGAGGAAAGCTTACTGCTCAATTGTCTCTGCACTGCTGAGTTTCCGTATTTGTGCCGCATCTAGGTAATTCCAAGAACACATTCAAGCTGGAGGGTATTGTACAAGTGAAGTTTCTTTAACGTCACAGGAAAAAGTTACCGTTGAATGTAACCTATTTCGCGCCGCTAGCACTTTTGTTTACAAGGTGTTATGTCGCGAGTGTGCCAGTTCCGTTATAACATGTGCGGCTAAGCACGGTTGTGATTTTTCGTAGTGGTTTTTATTCTAGTTAAAAATTCGTGTTTGCTCATTCATTTGCCATGTGTATTTATTCTTGCTTCCGTCTCCGTTAACACTACGCTGTTCAGTCATTTTACACCAGTGCGGAACTTCTAGCCATACTCGCCATTGAGTATGCTTTACATTATTTCATCTGCTACTGCTTTGCGTTGTAATCTTGAACAATGCACTTGTACCTCTGTGAGCTTGGGTTTCGTATATTGGCTGCTTATATGGTGGTAAACTCGAGATAATATACCATTATAGTATGAACACCTACACTTTGCGGTTGAAAAAAATTGGTTTCCGCGCATGAAAATTTTGTATTTTTTTTTTAGAAGTGGCAATCACCTAGAGGCATTTTATTAAAAAGCTCTTTCAAATAACCGCTGTCATGGGTTTTAGGTTCGAATTATCGAGTAATTCCTGTATTGGATCGCCTGAAAATTGCAATATCAGCCCATCACCTCTGATTAACATAAAGTAATATGTACAGAAAAAAGCTACTGGTTGAAATCTTTGTAGGGCGTACTGAACTGTTTTTGTTACAATTTGTAGACAGAATGTTAAGTACGAAAAACCAACAGATGAAAAAATTCAGTATAATATTTGTTTCTTCGCAAAATTATATTTTCTCTTTGTCAATGTGCTTCACCCTGGATTTTCGGTTTCTTTTTTCCAGAAGCTCAAGAAAACCGACGAGGTTACGACGACCTGTAGGTACTGCGCCGTCTTAAACTTGTCTTGTATTTCGTTCAATCCTCCACCTCTGCATGCATATTATTCTAGAGAGCTTCCTTCTAAAACAAAACCATACAGCTCTGGAAGTGCATCTAAAATCATAATGTGTTCCATTTAAACAGTTAATGCGTTCTTTTCTTTCTTCTCGCGTGCATAGAAAATCAAGCCTCTATTTTAACAGGCAGCTTGCCCTTCTCAAGCCGCTACCTGCGCTTCGAAGATGCCCCACGACGTTCCTCCATAGCTGCCCACAACTTTACGATTAGGGAGTACCAGGTCAGGGTAAATGATGTAGTCGCACAATTCGGTCTCAAGTGGAGCCCGGCTTGAGAGGTGTATGCCAACGACACACACAAACATGCCCCCATGCCGTGGAGGTCTCGTTCGTGGCGGCACTGCGAGCAGAGATTGGCATGATATCATTTACTGTGATACTATTTCTCAACAATTTCGGAAAACAAGCACAATACGGCGCAAAAAGGAAACATTTTTTCACAAATGTATGGTACATCTAAAGAATAAAACCCCCAAACTACGCTGTTTAGAATAAAAACACAGTAAGACGAAAACTTTTTGCCTGTAACACATACACCGCCACAGCATAGGGCATTCCACAGAATGTACTATAAATATTTGCCTGACAAATCAACTGTGAGCACGCTCCAATATCATTCGCACTGCTTTTTTAGAAAAGGGCGGGTAATAATTATGGTATGCGCACGCATTCCTAGACGAGTTGACCACACGTGCACGTAAATACAAGTCTGGAGAGTCCACAGATTTTGCGCTAACGAGATGTGCTTGTGGGAATTTAGAACATTACAAACGTACCATGAGAAAACTCTTAGTCCTAAAAACTCTCAATACCCCCCTCCCACCCACAGGGACCTGCTAAGCAAGCGGAAGACGCCGTTCCAGTGGGTGGTCGGTGAACAAGTTGCGGCATAGCAGCCGCTTCGAAACATTGCTTCGCCCGAGGCACCGCCTTTTTAGGTTGGAAGCTTGGGCAAATGCGCGCCCTATTAAATGTTACTCGTCATTCTCACGATCACCCCCTGTGATCCATGAAACGTAAGGATCACGCAGTCGAAGAGCAAGCAGCTCGGCACCCGCATCTTAGCCAGCAAGGAATGTGTTAAGCGCTGCTCGATATTGTGATTATGGTCCTTAAATTCAGTGTTTTCGGGTACTATTACTTTAAAACGTGCGATGTGCTAAAACTGGCGGCCCAAATACGCATCGCTACATTGCAAGCGAAGTTCTGTAATTTCTCATTTCCAAACCAAAACTATCAAAAGGTGGCCGCTACGTTGAGCCTGAAGTGACGTTAGACTTAGGAACTGAGTGGGCGCGGCCGCAAGCATCTCCCTTGGCTGCCTGTAAGATGGCGGTGCCTACAAGACGTGGTTTTTTATTGCGCAAGTACGCCCTTCGGTATCAGCTAAATGAAGTCAAGCAGCCCCGCCTCCGCAATGAAGTTAAGAAGGGGACGGTATTGGAGACAGTGAGTCCAGCGGTGAAGGTCGGGTGGTCGCCCTCGGTGGTACCCGAGAAACCTCATGTGGCGAACTTGTGCTGCCTGGAGACTCGGACATCTCCCCCGAAGGCGGTCCAGAGTCGCTTCATTAGCAGGGGCTTCACCGAAGGGGCATGTTCATGGATTACTCGCGTCTTCCATAAGTTTTTTCAAGTATATGACGCATAGTTTGAGTAAATCAAAACACAGTGGCGAGAGGTTGCGAGTAGCTGATGCCGCATACTGGCGCTAGTTCGCGACCAATGAGCGGCCATGTTTAACGGCGTGGAGAGTGCGAGGTAGCGGTTAGCGGAGGGGCAATGGTGTTCCCCCCCCGGCACCCGTGCACCTGAAGGACGAATCGGTTGATCCGAGGGAGAAACTGCATAATCGGTTAGCGGGCCGCAGGCACGTATTGTACTACCGTAAGGGCCGAGAGAGGGGGGCGAAATGCAAGCTAACGCTGCCATTTCAAAGAAAATGTTCCTTCCCACATCTTGTAAATATGCCGGGTCATTTCTCAATAAAGTTGGCGTTATGATTCAGTAATTCCATCGGGATTCCTGGGCGTCAGGATTCCTCGGCTAGCGAGCAAGGCGTGCACTCACGCTTTGATCCGACATAGAGAAATGAAAATAAATGAACGAAGGCACTTATGAGCTAGTCCGGCCGCGTGTTTGAGACACCTGTTTTAGTGTGTACGTTGCATAGCGCCACCAACACAGCTCAATTCAGTTCTGGTCGTCGGGAGAAGTTGGGAGGAAAGAACGGCTGTTTTAATGAAAATGGTGCTTTTGATCGCATTTCTCAAATTCTCGCTCAGGGCGGCTCATCAGCTGCTAGTAGTGACGAAGTTACAGTCGGGTTACGAGCATTCACTGTAGTGAAAAATGTATTGCAGAAAGTGTGTGTGAATGTATGAGTCGGTCAATGTGAATGACGTTACCTCAAAGGAGTGCAACGGAATTTACAGTTCCGTTACGAATTTTCGCTGACACAAAAACGTTTCAGCAGCTTGTCGCCCAGGATGACCTTAGTTTGTACAGGTACAAGAGAATGCTGAGAGTGGCATTATAAAAGCTGGCTGCCTAAACATATCCACCTTCCTGACATACAGATACTATGCTCCTGTGCTTGTTACATGATACTTTCGGGCTTCACTCAGCATGAGTTCGTAGCTGGTGTTAATTTCAGCGGCATTTTGCATGTTGAGGCAACGTACAAGTATTTTTTTTATTATTTGATGTAAAAGGGCGAAATTGTTGTAGCTGTTGTAGCTACAACAATTGTTGTAGCTGTTGTACAACAAAAGCTGTTGTAGCTGATCATTGATGTACACAAATTTCACTATCTCTGTGGTATCGCGGTTGACGTCGTTGGGATGGAATTTCAATGACCTTATGTTGACCAAGGCCAGAGTGGTCAACATAATGGACGCTTTCGTACGACACTGTGCATGCGCGAATTATCGTCACCAGCGGATGCTTTACATGTCGAGCCTGTCGACGCGTGGCCGCTTCCTAGGCCGTGCGAACTACCTGTGGCCGGGCCATGTGGAGTCAATGATCGCCCACAGCAGCTTTGACATTCAAATTCTTCTAATGGGAAGGGAGGGGGGAGTGGTGAGGGCGTGTTCCACATCGCCTCCGCAGATTTTCGGTAATTGTGACGAAAATTCACATTGTGCACCGGAAAGCATTACCTCAAATGCTCCGTGGAGGGACCAGTACCACGTGGATACCTACTTCTGAGGTAGGAAACCGTTTTTCTAGACTCTGGATACGTCCTGCTACCAGCACGGGCCGAGAAGGAGCTAAGCCTACCGGCTCCGCCGGCCACCGCGCCTGATAGCCGAACCCGCCAATCGCAGCGACGACACCAAGACCTAAAAACGGTACCCTCGTCGAGCTGGGACAACGCCACGTCAACCAAGATGCGAGTAGAAGTAGACGGGGAAGATATCGACCCCTAATAGGTCACCAAGTCTCTCGGATGGCGCATCGCCGGTGAGCACAGGGCACAGCCACGTAAGCGAGGCCCAAGCGTCCCCGTCCGAAATGCGAAGTCCAACGAAGCCACCCGAAAAGGGCGAAATAAAAACAAGATAATTAAGAACGCCCGCATTACAGTGCTACCACGCGAACACTCCAAGATCGTGCTAAGAGCCCGCGGTGGCCTCGATATCTACAAGACGGGACATATTGAAGTCGGCCCCGCAGCATATAAGGCAGCGGGGATCACGGGAGACGAAGCAGCACGGGATGTCATCTGCTCGAACTATAACAAAATATCATCGTCGTCAGCACGCCGACGAGAAGCGACGCCGACATGTACGTGAACATCGAGAAGATCGTCATCAGAGAAAAGGCTTACGAGATCAATGCATACGAGCCGGCCCTCCACGGCATGGTGAAAGGGTAAAACGAGGCAGACGTCTCGAACACGCCATCCGCGACATAAACGCAAATGTGGTAAACGACTCCAACCCCGCGGCAGTGGAATCAAACCGCATAAGCAACACGAAGACGCTGGTGATCGTATTTGCCGGTAAGAAGGCCCCTACCTTCGTAAGATACAGCGGACTTTTAACCAAGTGCACCCGCTACAGAAAGCAACTCGACGTGAGCTATCAGTGCGGAAATCTGGGATACCGAAGGGACGTGTGCCCAAATCCAGCGGTCCGCATCTGCCGAATGTGCGGAGCACCCAACCCACCCGAAGGACACGAGAACAAGTGTTACCCCAAATGCAACCTTTGTGGATGTGAACATCTAACAGGCGACAAGAAGCGCCATGCTTGCTTGAAAACGCCGTAAGTTGTGCTCAAACGGCAGTGGGAGCGCTAACGAGCTGACGTCGCCCAGACGGGAATTCCGGAAGACCACCCAGCCACGAGAGGGCGGCGGACTCGAGCGCCACTCCCTATCCCTAGAGGTTAGGTGGGAGCGCAGCTGCTTATCGCGATGCCCGAGCTCGATAGCTTCTTCGCGGATGGAACAGCGGGAACAGGCAGACGCTCCCGGCCCAAGTCGAGAAGACCCAGGTCTGCAACCAGGGAGCCACCGAAGACTACTACTGCACCAAAAGAGGTAGACTGGTCAGCGGGTCTCTCGTCGCTCTCGCTGGCAGCAGAGACTTCCCATCTCTCCCATCCCACCATGACCGCCTTCCGCAAAGGACGCAGACAAGCAAAATCGGCAAACCACGTGGCAAAACACGGCGACGAATCGAGGCTCAGACCACGACGTCATCTCGCTCCAGATGAGAGGGCCGAGATTCAAGAGGTCAACAGTAACCGTGCAGCTTACAGACTGGCACAAACTCAGGAAAGAAGCACACGAAGATCAGACCTAACCAGGCACCTATGTAAAATTGGCTAAATACCCAACCTAAATGACCAAAAGACACACACAAACCATAGCGACCACAACGCAGACAGCCTTCCTCGACGCCAAACTTTACACACATGGGAGGCACGATACGGGTTAACGAGGAGGTGGAACAATTAAAGACATAATAAAAAACTTCGGAATCGTATCCACGAACTGAACAAACTGGCGACAGAATTAGGGATGAAACTGTGCACGAAAAACTGGCTACGGTTTAGCGACGGCTTGCAAAGCGCATTGTCAACCAGGAAGACATGGAGCCTGCTTCGACATGTGATAGACCCCCGTGGAAGCAAGAGCGCAACAAACCGCACCCTAACAGTCACGTTCAATAATTAGAGGGGAAATGCGAGCTACGTAATCACAGACCTGAAAAATACGTATCTCAACAAATAAATGTACAAACCTTTCACCAAAACAGAACTGGTCGCAGCCATAGACGAAAGCAACAAGAGCAGCGCTCCATAGCCCGGTGCGATCACGTACAGGCTGCTACTTAACCTCAGCGATGAAAGCCGAACGGAACTCCTCAATCACATGAACACCACGTGGGAGACGGGAAACCTCCCACCGGAATGGAAAGAAGCGTATGTACGCGTTATACTCAAAACCGGAAAAACCCCTCACATCGACAACATGACATAGATCTCTCTCATCTCGTTCGTCGGATAAGTGATAAGGCGAATGGTACTCAAACGACTCCACAGACATCTGGACGAAGACGGCATCACTCCTGATCCAATGTACGGATTCCGCAAATACATCTGAAGGCAAGACGTACTCGTGCAACCCAACCATCTGGTAGTAAATTCAGCAACACACCAAACCGAAGGGCCGCTCTATATCTAAAGGGAACATTCGACAACGTCACGCACAGAAGCATTTCAACAACCTAAAACAACAGGATGTGGAGTGCGCAAGTACGATTATGCAAAAGACTTCCTCGTCGACAGAATAGCCGCAATCAAGGCAGGAGAGGAGATTTCCGAACCTATTCCCCTAGGGGCAGAATAACCCCATAAGGATCGGTCCTCTCACCCCAGGTTCTTCAACTTGACAATACTCCCAAAGCCAAAAATCCTACGAAAAATAGAACACCTGCGATATGCATTGTACGCAGACGTATAACGACACGACTCGAAACAGAATACCAAGAATGGATCGAAGCGGCGCTCCAAATGGCAGCAGACACACTCAACGAATACGCGCAGAACTGTGGACTTAACTGCACCCTTCAAAAGTCTGAGCTAGTCATCATAGGACCGACAAACCCCGACAGAGTATGCAAAGTCGACATCGAAAAAGATGCGAAAGGAATATCCCTAGTACGGATACGAAAATTCCTGACCTGATAATAAAAGCAAATGACAAGGCATCAGAAATGGTGAAATTGCTCAAGACCACAATGAACCAGATCGTCAACATGATCCGTAGAGTCTCCAACAGAAAAAAAGGTATGAAAGAGGACGACACACCACGTCGGATGCAGACCTCCGTCATATCAAGGATAACATAGCAGCACCATACGTGCATCTGAGAAAGGCAGACACCATATATACCTAAACACTTTAATCCGAGACTCGTTAATAGCACGTCTGCTGGGCATGGCAGTCCACAACCGTCTTGACGAGCTAGTTGACGAGCCCACATTTCGAATCAACGAGTTCGCCTCAGCAAAACGGAAGCAAGAAGGACTATAGTTAAGGAGATAGGATGACACGGAGCCCCACATGTCATGGAGCAACAAGTACCAGAGCAATGGGCTTGAAAAATCGAGACCGAACCAATCCAAAAGAACATGGACCACGACAGAAACAAGAGAAGAAGGGAGACGAGTGCAAAAGCGATTAACAAAGTGATTAAAGAAAAGAGACATAAGGGAACACTATACATTGATTCTGCTCTACCTAAAGGGTCCAAAAAAGCAACGTGAGTAGTGAGCACAAGGAGCGCAATAGGAAACTGTGCATCATTGTACACCACGGAGCCGGAAGAAGCAGAAAAAGCCGGCATAGCACTGGCGCTAACCCAACCTAATACCCCAGCAATTCTCACGGACTTAAATGAGGCCTACAACAGGTACAAAACAAGATGGATCTAAGAAAGGGCCGAAGAAATCCTGACAGGCGGGAAAAGCTCGGAAACAAGAATTGGAACTGGTTTGGGTCCCTGCGCATTCCTCTATCGAGGGCAACAAATTTGCCCATCGACAGGCCCGAGACTTAAACCTCCGGGCCACAGAGAAAGCGGACTAAGGGATGCACCTAATAACGAAGCATGTAGAAATAATCAAACATTACAAGGAGAACAGAAAAATACTTGTGCGCCCTTATGCTAAACTATCCAGAGAAGAACAATCAATTGATCGAAAGATACCGCTACCCTCTTTCCCATGTCCCCTACTCCTAAACGGCATGTTCCCAATTAGATACGTAAAAGAATTTCTACATTGCTCAAAACCAGGCACCCTAAACCACATCTTCAGAGAATGCAGAAAACTCAAGTTCTCCCAATTCTTCTTGACTCTGTCAGCATAGAAAATGAGCGATGGGAGATCTTGCTGACGAGCCCCGCCATGGAAGACCAACTTCTGCTGATCTACAGGGGCCAGTAGGCTCGGGAAGCATATGGGAACCTGTGAATAAGGAACCACTCCGACTGAGCTAAAATTACCTCCGTCGCAACTGTTTTGAGAACACGTTTCTTTTCTTTCCCTCTACTACGGTATAGCGCGCATGCGCACGACGACACGACAACGAAAGACTGAGGGGAGTAGGCCATGACGTGTCCTTCTCGTTCGGAGCAAATTTTGCCAGGATACGGTGAACGCGGGAGTTTTATTTTTTGTGGCCAATGTTAACCAATCTTTCTAAGTGAGTATGCTCTAGACACGCGCTGAAAGCTTAAGTTTTTTTTAACGCCCAGCTTTCTACCTCGTCTAGCCAACGGCTCCTTCGTGGCGTGCCCGACAAGAATCTCCCAACGCGACTTAGGAGGCGTGGGGCAGCGGTTTTCACTCACGGAGCACAGTGTAGATGGCGCGGTGAGTTGTTACTTTTGCGTTTCCCGAGCGCAGGTTCCTGCTCACTCCGGCGGGCGCGTCGGGGGACGGCCTTTCGTCTGCTTTAGCGACAGTTGTTTTGGGCCTCTTTTGGTGCATCATCGCGTCCATTGCGCACTTCCTTCGAGCGGCTTCATTAAATAAATCGCAGGCACCTCCTGGGTAACCCGGACCGACGGAGGTCGGTGGTCGTAAGGCAAAGATACTTTAAGGATTGGTTTTCAGAGCGGGAAAACAAAATTTGGTGACCACATACAGACATCTGGCCGATAGAGAAACGCATTCTTTTGTGCACTGCTTACACGAATGGACTTTGCTTCACAATTGATGAATACCAATTGATGAATACCAAGGTATGACAAATGGGGAATGGAGCAACTAGTTTTAGAGTGCTTATTTCCCTCAAATTACTGCAATTTTCAAAATTACTGGCTACTTCAATCGGTATAAATGGCAAACAGTAAGTTCACATGCCGAATTGTTTGGTGTCTGCGCTTGTGTCGCGCGGTGGTCTAGCCCCGAGCTAGCACATCAGGAGGCTGGGTTCTGCTGTCTCAGCCTTCGAGAAACGCTCCTCTTAATTTATTTTTTGCCGACACAAGGGCCAGGCTACAGCGGCGGCTTCCGCCGCTCTAGCCCGGCCACTCTGCTGTATTCGGGGCGCCGGCCCCGCGAATTCACGGTAACAATTGACAAAATCTCTGATTTCACTCTGTGTTGAGCCACGTGGGTGAATTCAAGTGGCGTCGCATGGGCAACCGTTGTAGATGTTGTTTAAAGCTTTGCTTTCCAGCTAGCTACACATTGTGGATTGGAGATATTTTTTGGCCAATATTGGCCAATCTACCCAAGTGGGTATGCTTAACTCGACGAACGTGCCCTTTGGTGATCGGCATTTTCTTGGTAATTGAATGGAGGACACCAGACACAAACGATCTGCTCAACAGCTTCACAGTTAAAAAAACAGGGGCAGAGAACGCCCCGGAGAGATTCCAACTAGCGACCTCCGAAACAAAGCCGGCATATTACCGCTAGTCCACCTTAAAAAATCAAGCTCTCGTGAAAAATACACCATGTCAAACAAGCAAATCAATACACACGGCTTGCTGCGTCTGCTGCGTCTGCTGTGTCTTCTGCTTTTCCTCGTATTTGAGAGGATCTCGCAGTGATACCGCTTCTTACTCGCCCGCCAGTCTTGCATACGGGCCCCACTTTGCTATTAATACAAGTTGTTTAGCCGGAACGCCATTATTTAGCCTAAAAAAGCTATAGTATATACCTCTCTATGTGCCTATATGCCTATATCGTATATACCTCTACGCAAGCCAGAGCAGTTCGTCGGTACCATCTCTCCATTGCGGCTTGAACTTTCTACATCACGCCGAGGACATCGCTTGTTGCAACGTCATTTCCCTCAAACGATCTCCTATTTATAATCAGGTTTTTTTTTTCCTTCGTAGAAAGTTGGTTGGGCGTCGCCGGTCGTTGTTCCTCGAGTTATCGTTGCACTAGCGCTCCACGTATAATCTGTCCTGTACTCGTTCTCGCGCCCACGCGACGACGGGCCACAAAGGTGTATCGTCTCGCGTCGGCCGTACTCCTGTCCGGGGAACTTGTAGAGTCGAGCGAGTGCCTGAAGCTGTCGTCGTGACCACGAAATCAGCTCTTTTACAGCTGACGTATGCTCGCTCGCCGACAGCGTATCGCCTCGTGTCGACTAGGCCTGGCTCTCTCGGAATTTGCTATTTTGTCTCAGCAACGCAGAGCTTCTTCAGGTTATCCCATTTTGGTAACGCACAAAAGCAATTAGCGCGAAAATTTAAGTCTTTCACCGGTGTCGTCTGATGTCCGACCAGAACGCACTGCAGGAAAGCCAACTTTCACTGACGATGATGATGATTGAGGGTGGAGTGAAGAACAATTAAACCGCTTCCTGTGATCGAAATTTAAACTGGGTCTTTCGCGTTATGAAGCCGACGTCTATCCAATTGCGCCATTGACGCACCGCACTCTTCATTTATTCAAATCAACTACATCTCTTGCGAAACGACATATGATTAAAAGTGGTTCCCAAATCAAGTCAAAAACCAAATGAACCAACCCCAAGGGAGCGTACCCACATCACCCTCTTACCATTGTCATGTGTCAGGGCCCCCCTCCCGAGTGGGGATGCATGAAAACCCCCGGAAAACAGTAAAGAAAAGAAAAAGGAACGGCCAGTTGAAGCTCGCGCCAGGAGCGCGCCAATCAGCAAGCGCCAGCGCCGACCCACCGAGGAATCATGGGCAAAGGTGGCAGCGCACTGGTCGGCCAATCAGGAAAGGCCGCGCAGGGGACAAGTGACGAGATGGCCATATAAGGACATACAAGAGGCGATGAGTCAATTGGAGTGCGCCACGGGAGAGCCCGGAGGATATAAAAGCGGGGCGCACGAAGACAGCGGGGGAGGCAAGAAACCGAAGAAACCAGGAGGCGGCCGGAGCACGTGCGCTTCAACGAACGAGCCAGGGGGACGCGGCCAGGTCATCGACCACGCCATCCGAGCCTGGGCGGGAGCGGGCCGACTTCGCATCGGCACCGTCATACTAGGTGCACCACGAACCTGTGTCTTCGTGGCCCCAGCGGCATCGGTCGGGCACCAGCGGCCAGCGTCCACGCTCCGTCGACGTTCGTCTCCACGGCCCCGAAAGGCGACGTTCGTGCCAAGCCTACCTGAGACCTCCAGTGGCAGCGGCTACCAGGGGGTAGCCACCGAGGAAGCGCGCAGCCGAAGGGATGAGCGCGCGCATCGAACGCCGGCATCAATGACATCCAGCGGGAGCGGCTACCAGGAAGTAGCCGCAGAGGAAACGTCAGGACGCGCGGAGGCCACGCCGTGCACGTAGTGACCGCGCGCATCGAACGCCGGCACCGAAGCGAGAGGAGGACGGCTACCACCGGGTCGCGGCCACGCAACGGGTGCGACTTGTCAGCGCCGACGACAGCGGGGTAGGCCAGTCCAGTAGGGACGTAGTTGTGAGGGACATAACTAGGGAGTTGTGATACGAGAGAAATGAACTAGAACTTGATTAAGGAGTGTATTTGAACTGATAGTGTAGGACTTTATGGCAGATGTTTGGGTTTTGATTTGAATTGTATATTGACCTGTTAAGTTAGGGGTTTGTATGTGAGTTGTTTTTTTTTGGGATTGCAGAGGTCTGAGTGTTTATCGGTTGTGTGTAGTTTAAATATTGGGTGCTTTGCCTGAGGGTTTTTTGTGTGTGCATTAAATGTATGTTGTCAAACAAGTCAACGGCTTCCCTGTGTCCATTGCTCCGAGCTGGTTACGACCACCCCACCATCTGTTCACGTGACAAATAATTGGCGAGCCTGCCACGATCTTCGCATATCACCTGCCAGGATTGATTTATCCACACCAAGGATATTTCCATCGGGCCCAGTCTCGTGTCGAACCAGCTTGGAGAATGGATTTGGAAAGGTTGTTGACGCTAGTTCAATCGCGAGGTTTGAACAAAAAGCATTTTTTGAATTGTTGGATGCAGAGAGCCGCAAAGTGCATGAGAAATTGGATGCAGAGATCAAAGAACTGCGAAAGAAGGTTGAACTAAAAGAATCGAGGCGGCTGTTCGGGGAAAATAGTTTCTACGAACAAGGAGGGAGCGTTGAACCCGCCGCACGTGAAAGTCAGGGCACGCGCCTAGCGCACAGCTTTGAGGCTAAAAGCAAACTAATAGATAAAGAAAAAGGGCTGTCGCGACAGAGCGCCCAGGAGGAAAGACGCAAAGAGAGCGGTGAACGCGCCGCACGTGAGACCGATGGCACGCTGAACGCCGACCGAGATCAGGCACGTGAGACCGATAGAACGCAGGTCGCAGATCACGATCAGGCACGTGAGATAGAAGGAACGCGGATCACTGGCCACTACGAGGCACGTGAGGAAGAAAGCACGCAGACCAGCGAAGGCGAAGGAGCAAGTGCGCTTGATAGAATGCAGGTCGCAGATCATGATGAGGCCGCGAGTAAAAAGGAACACAAAGGAAACGATTGTTTCTTCAGACAACCTGCTGAGGAGAAAGGCGTGTTCGAAGCGCGAGGCAGTGAACTGGCTGGGCGTGGCGCAACCGCAGGCCAGGCGCTTGGCGATGAGCGCTCCGAGAACACGTCAAGCGAGGACAGCTTGCTGCCGCCGAGCGACTCTGTTGATTCAGTTACTTTTACGGTCTCCGAAAAAGAATTCGTTGAGACTGAGGCACCTGCCGCTCCGTGCACTGGTCGTAATAACATCAGGCTTGAAGGCTTTAGTGAAAGTTCATTAGAAATGCGTACGAGTAGTAAGAGTAGCCTCATCCTCGAAACGGCCAGCGCGAAGCCGTTAGACAGTGAAGCGGTCAGCTCAGAATCTGAGATGGTCAATGCAGGCACAAGGGCGCAGCCTAGTACCGGGATTTCAGACCAAATAGAACAGCGCCCTCAGCCCAAGTTCTGTGACGTCGATGAAGAGCCAGAATTAGAGCAGTGTGACTGGGATTCAGGACAGTGGCCCCAATGCGAAAGACGGTTGGCAATCCAAGACAATCCAATGCGAAAGACAATCCAATACGAAAGGCAGTTGGCAGCCCCGAGTAACGTAGCTCAAACTCAGTGGCGCGAGGAAAACGGCGCACTTTTGCCGAAGCATCCGAAGCGAACGAGGGGAAAGAGTTTGATGCTCAGGAAGGTTAGAGTGCGGGAGCGTAGCCCTGCTGACAGAGGTAGGCCGAGCAGAAAAGTGACCCAGCTGACAGCCGGAGCCAGAAAGAAGAGCAGACGATGGGCCAAGACGAGACAGGCTAGCAGGAAGTCCCAGTGTGAGCACGGTGAGCAAGGTAGCTCACATCGTAGAGGAAATCATGCGCTAAGCAGCTTGCAAGCTAGTAGTGGGCAAAGAGCAGCGCGCAAGCGCCGATTGGCAGGCGAAATGGTAAGGCGTTGCTTGCCAGCAAAACCATTCAGGCAGGCTATGTGCGACCGGCACGCGAATGGTCTCACGAAAGCCTGTTATAAGCGATCTGTTTGTGTAGTTGAAGGTGCTGAATGGTTGAGGCGGAAGAAGGTAAAGATGAAGCCATAGGTCAACGAACCTGATGGAAACCACGAAGTTGACTCGGAAAGGAATTGGACCCATAACCGTGATGAATGATTGTGTGTTGTAGTAGAGCATAGATATTGTAGTATAGTGAAAAGGCTTTGGTGTAAATATATAAAGGGGATATGAATGAGTGAGTAACGAAGTTAGGATTGAAACATAGTGGTGTCCTATGTGAGATTTATTGAAGTGTTTGATTGTGGCGCTGGTAGAGCAGACGGTATCAGTAGAGTGGTGTAAGTGCTTGAAGCGTAGATATAAAAGTAGTTGCAAAGTGCAGTTGAGGAGTACAAGGAGGAAAAACGTTAGTTTGTGGCGCTTGATAGAGTGTTGTCCAATAAGAGTTCACTCAAGTGTTTTATTGCTGTGATGTGCTAGAGGAGAGTGCTTGAGTCGATTGGTGGTTGAGAAAGTGATGTATTGGTGATAGAACGGAAACGTGGTGTGAACCAACTGTGCGTGTTGTGTAGACATGAGTGAGGTAAAGACAGGTGTGGAAAAAGTGAAGGCGAGGTGAAGTGGGAGGTGAACAGTGGACTCATCAGAAGTGACCAAGGGTTGTGGAAGAAGACATCGGCGGACAAGATTAAGCAGTTTTTTGAGAAAAAACTCTTAAAGCGGGGGGTAATTGTCATGTGCCAGGGCACCCCCCCCCCTAGTGGGGATGCATGAAAACCCCCGGAAAACAGTAAAGAAAAGAACAAAGGAACGGCCAGTTGAAGTTCGCGCCAGGAGCGCGCCAATCAGCAAGCGCCAGCGCCGACCCACCGAGGAATCATGGGCAAAGGTGGCAGCGCACTGGTCGGCCAATCAGGAAAGGCCGCGCAGGGGACAAGTGGCGAGATGGCCATATAAGGACATACAGGAGGCGAAGAGCCAATGGGAGTGCGCCACGGGAGAGCCTGGAGGATATAAAAGCGGGGCGCACGAAGAGAGCGGGGGAGGCAAGAAACCGAAGAAACCAGGAGGCGGCCCGAGCACGTGCGCTTCAACGAACGAGCCAGGGGGACGCGGCCAGGCCATCGACCACGCCATCCGAGCCTGGGCGGGAGCGGGCCGACTTCGCATCGGCACCGTCATCCTAGGTGCACCACGAACCTGTGTCTTCGTGGCCCCAGCGTCATCGGTCGGGCACCAGCGGCCAGCGTCCACGCTCCGTCGACGTTCGTCTCGACGGCCCCGAAAGGCGACGTTCCTGCCAAGCCTACCTGAGACCTCCAGCGGCAGCGGCTACCAGGGGGTAGCCACCGAGGAAGCGCGCCGCCGAAGGGATGAGCGCGCGCATCGAACGCCGGCATCAATGACATCCAGCGGGAGCGGCTACCAGGAAGTAGCCGCAGAGGAAACGTCATGACGCGCGGAGGACACGCCGTGCACGTAGTGACCGCGCGCATCGAACGCCGGCACCGAAGCGAGAGGAGGACGGCTACCACCGGGTCGCGGCCACGCAACGGGTGCGACTCGTCAGCGCCGACGACAGCGGGGTAGGCCAGTCCAGTAGGGACGTAGTTGTGAGAGACATAACTAGGGAGTTGTGACACGAGAGAAATGAACTAGAACTTGATTAAGGAGTGTATTTGAGCTGATAGTCTAGGACTTTATGGTAGATTTTTGGGTTTTGATTTGAGTTGTATATTGACCTGTTAAGTTAGGGGTTTGTATGTGAGTTGTATTTTTTGGGATTGTAGAGGTTTGAGTGTTTATCGGTTGTGTGTAGTTTAAATATTGAGTGCTTTGCCTGAGGGTTTTTGTGTTTGCATTAAATGTATGTTGTTAAACAAGTCAAATGCTTCCCTGTGTCCATTGCTCCGAGCTGGTTAAGACCACCTCACCATCCGTTCACGTGACAAATAATTGGGCCTCCCCCGCTCTCTTCGTGCGCCCCGCTTTTATATCCTCCGGGCTCTCTCGTGGCGCACTCCCATTGGCTCTTCGCCTCTTGTATGTCCTTATATGGCCATCTCGCCACTTGTCCCCTGCGCGGCCTTCCCTGATTGGCCGACCAGTGCGCTGCCACCTTTGCCATGATTCCTCGGTGGGTCGGCGCTGGCGCTTGCTGATTGGCGCGCTCCTGGCGCGAACTTCAACTGGCCGTTCCTTTGTTCTTTTCTTTACTGTTTTCTGGGGGGTTTCATGCATCCCCTCTCGGGGGGGTGCCCTGACACACGACAACCATACACCTAAGATATACAAGTAACACTAGCACCATGCTGATTTCATAAATAGGGTCCTTTCGCTCCTGCGTGGATTGTGTTCTATGGATTCGATCATGAAAAGATTCGCGTTCCCTCCTCGTTGCCGTTTTGATCCGGGGGCAGTCGATTTTTATTCGGGCGAGAGGCCCGAATTACGCTGCTCACTCGAGTGAGGCCGTGCTACAAGGGCCACTGAGGGGAGACGATGGGAAAACCGGAAGCCGTATTGCCAAACCTTATCCCGTAGGGGGCAATACGCAAAACCTCGCTCCCTTTAAACAGCGACGTCAGAGCGTGACGTCACTTTCTCTTCGAGCGCGACTTCATGCGACGTGGACTCTTTTTATTTTATTTTTTTATCGTTTTTGGCGGCGGCCGATGGCTTCGCTCCGTGCGCGAAGCTGGGGCTGCGGCGCTGGGGAGCTGACGCAGATTTAGTAGAAGGAGGCCCAACCATATGCAGCGTACTTTCGGCGTTTTCTCGCGTGGCAACGCGAGCTGACGCGCGAACAACGCCGAATACCTACGCTCGCCAGATATCGGCGTCGACGCAGCGCGAGAAAGCAGCGGAAAGCGGGCCATCTGGCGCCATCTGGCGGCACGATTTTGCAACAGGTGCAACTCCTCGATCGCGATTGAAACGTGCCGTGTAACAGCGGGAGTGCGTCGAGCGCGTTCGAAAACTCTATCGCGATTCACTTCAATCGCGATCGAAAGGGCCCCTGTCTGCGCGTTGTCGCGGAACGACGCTCGCGCGACGCATGATTTCGCGTCCATGTGGTTAGGACTTTAACCTTTTTGTACCTATACGTTCCCGAAAGCACTCTCATTAAAGTAAAGAAAAAAAATTTTTTTGGTCTTTTGCGGTCGCGCTGCTTCGCGGCGGTCGATGGTTTCGCTCCGTGCGCGAGAACGACGCACGCGCTGGGAAGCTTCAACCACGAAATATACCTTTGCATGCCTGTTCTCGCTTCTCACTCTCCGCACTCTCTTGCGAGCCTGCAGACGCTCGTCTTCCATCCTGTTCCTAGTTAAGCTAGCGCTGGGCGCGTTGCTCTAAGTGCGCGCGCAGGCGGACGCTTTTAAACGTACATGTGGTCATTGTTTACGTTCCTGAAACCGAACAGTCTCAAGCATTACAGTGAAGACGAAAATGTTTTTTTTTATCTTGGGTGGTATTTTGGATTCCGTACCGAAGCGCAGAACGTTTGCTCCCAATCGGTTGAAAGCACACGCGTACGTCGGTCGCTCATCTGCTGTTAACATCAGCGAGCGTGTTGATCCGCTTTTATAATTGTGTCATTTCCGTCAAATCTGAACCAAGTAAGATAGGTGGGTGAACGAAGAACCACTTAGCAAAACTTTACTTGCTACTTGATTTAACCTTGATGTTATGTACCGACCTCAGCTTCATGGGTACTCAAAGTGTGAGCAAAGCAAATTTCGTGGCTGCCTTGATACTGAGTGTACCGTCGAACGCCACTTGTAGGTCAACGGCAAGGCACTCTGGCACCATTTGTTTAGCTTGAAAAAGAAACGAAAAGCCGGTGAAACCCTCGTTGCAAAAAAACGAGGTTTCGCCAAGATTCGAACTATGGACTTTCAAAACAAAACGCCAGCACGCACGCGCGCAACCGCTCGACCACGCGAGGAGTAGGCGCCGGTTCCAAGAATTTGGTACCTTATCAGATGCTGCCAACGCATATTGTCAGATTTGCTTTGGTCATGTTTGAGAGATTTGAGCCGTGGTAACGCTTGTTTCTTACGCACCCATCTTGGATCCGAGGCAGTTATGCGAACGCCGGCATCAAGGACATCCAGCGGGAGCGGCTACCAGGAAGTAGCCGCAGAGGAAACGTCATGACGCGCGGAGGCCACGCCGTCACGTAGTGACCGCGCGCATCGAACGCCGGCACCGAAGCGAGAGGAGGACGGCTACCACCGGGTCGCGGCCACGCAACGGGTGCGACTCGTCAGCGCCGACGACAGCGGGGTAGGCCAGTCCAGTAGGGACGTAGTTGTGAGAGACATAACTAGGGAGTTGTGACACGAGAGAAATGAACTAGAACTTGATTAAGGAGTGTATTTGACTGATAGTGTAGGACTTTATGGTAGATTTGGGTTTTGATTTGAATTGTATATTGACCTGTTAAGTTAGGGGTTTGTATGTGAGTTGTATTTGGGATTGTAGAGGTTTGAGTGTTTATCGTTGTGTGTAGTTTAAATATTGAGTGCTTTGCCTGAGGGTTTTTGGTGTGTGCATTAAATGTATGTTGTTAAACAAGTCAAGTGCTTCCCTGTGTCCATTGCTCCGAGCTGGTTAAGACCACCCCACCATCCGTTCACGTGACAAATAATTGGGCCTCCCCTGCTCTCTTCGTGCGCCCCGCTTTTATATCCTCCGGGCTCTCTCGTGGCGCACTCCCATTGGCTCTTCGCCTCTTGTATGTCCTTATATGGCCATCTCGCCACTTGTCCCTGCGCGGCCTTCCCTGATTGGCCGACCAGTGCGCTGCCACCTTTGCCATGATTCCTCGGTGGGTCGGCGCTGGCGCTTGTTGATTGGCGCGCTCCTGGCGCGAACTTCAACTGGCCGTTCCTTTGTTCTTTTCTTTACTGTTTTCTGGGGTTTCATGCATCCCCTCTCGGGGGGGTGCCCTGACACACGACAACCATACACCTAAGATATACAAGTAACACTAGCACCATGCTGATTTTCATAAATAGGGTCCTTTCGCTCCTGCGTGGATTGTGTTCTGTGGATTCGATCGTGAAAACATTCGCGTTCCCTCCTCGTTGCCGTTTTGATGCGGGGGCAGTCGATTTTTATTCGGGCGAGAGGCCCGAATTCGCTGCTCACTTGAGTGAGGCCGCGCTACAAGGGCCACTGAGGGGAGACGATGGCAGAACCGGAAGCCGTGTTGCCAAACCTTCTCCCGTAGGGGGCAATACGCAAAACCTCGGTCTTCCCTACGCAAGCCACGGTAGCAACGAATGGAATGGCGTGCGCGGCTAGCGTTTCTGCGTTGATAAGGCTTGGTCGTCACGCACCAATCTTGCAGCCAAGCCCCATCATGCTAATACTACAAGCGACGTAGCTAGATTCCCTTATTTAACTAAAAAAAAGCTATCGCAAATACCCGATCTCCCCGATTAAAACCAAACAAGCCACAAATGAATGAGCGCTTTCGAGCAGAAATAGCTTGCAATTTGTTCCTCAAGGCAGCCGATAACCGCAAGTTAAAAGAAATTGATTCTCTTCTGCTGAAAGGAATGACCCCAAAGCACGAGCAGGGCGTGAAACCCAACCGCCGCTGCCAGCTTTACGCTTCTTTCTCCCGCTGCGTTGACGGATATCTGGCGAGCGTAGACATCAGCGTTGCTCGCGCGTCAGCTCGCGTCGCCACGCGAGAAAACGCCGAAAGTACGCTGCATATAGTCGGGCCTTTAACTTCTACTAAATGTGCGTCAGCTCCCCAGCGCCGCAGCCCCAGCTTCCCGCACGGAGCGAAGCCATCGGCCGCCGCCCAAAACGAGAGAACAAAAATCCACGTCGCATGAAGTAGCGCACGAAGAGAAAAAGACGTCAAGCTGTGACGTCGCCGTTTGAAGGGGGTGTGGTCGGCCTGGGCCCTCACGGGATATGGTTTGGGAATACGCCACCGGCCGTCCTGACTGCAACTTCACATTCCGGACTTCGCCGCAGTCGCGAGAAGTTGTGGCGACACTCCCCTAGATGCTGGTTTCGATAAAAATACTGTAAGTGTTTGCGGGTCAAAATTAGGTCACAGGATAATTTAGGGGTGCAAACCACTCGTTGAAACAATTTAGGGCAGGTAAATTTTTCATCGCAGTTGCTTTTAAAGCAGCATATTTGCTCCCCCCTCCAACTCCACACTCGGATGCTTGCTCATCGTAATGTATCCAAAAGCTACATCATGAAGTCTACATCCCCTACTAAATACGTATTTTTGGGTGTAATATAGAGCTGCGCAATGCTGAAAACGCCCCCTAAAAAAGACCTTGAGAGATACTTCTGCTCATACTTGGCGTGATTGCGTGCGAAAACCTGCCTTTGGAGAACCGTCGTTTACATAGTACGTTTTGATCGCGCAATGCTAGACATTCGATATTGTTCCTGAATAGAGAGTGCAAGATTTAACAGCGGAGCTGTTGTTCCTGGCAGCAATTTGTGCGGCATGATCAAAAAACTCTAGTTCACAGTAAAACCGCCGTTTACCGCGTACGGGAGCACGCGCCTCAGAAGGCCCGCTTGCGTCATGCAGGCTTGAGTGCAGCGCTCGCAAAAATACCAAGAAAACAGGTCACGTGCGTCCGCAGCTCAAGGAAGGAGCCCAAGACAGCTCGCACTACAGACGCCTAGTTCGAGAGACGCCGGTTGCCGCCTGTTACACAACGTTCTGGCGCGTTCCAATTTGGGAGAAATGTGAAAGCTTGCAGACAACATGATCCGCGCCCACAGCCATGCACATAGGAAGACTAGGATACAAAAGAGTATGCCAATGACTACTACTAGCACAGTGAAAAGTGACGACAGAACATATAACTAAGCAATTTGCCACATAATGCAATGTGTGGTGCTATGTCTTTTACTTCTTAATTGAAAGAAATCCCCCAACTACGTTATCCTTCAATCCTTGCGCGACTTAGTGCAAGCTTCGCCAATTTTTTGACGTCTTTTTTTCGGGTGCTCCATCCCGGACGATCAATACGGCCATATTGACCTCCACGGTATTTTCCTAAAAAAGACGGAGTGGTAGAGCAAACTAGCATATTACTTGGTCTGTGCGTAGATCGCAAGCAGAAGGTTCATCCATTGTATACAAAGCAGATATTACAGTCCCAATTTCGAGTGATATTGTTCTATAGGATAAAAGCTAATCTAGGCGTAGCCGATTTCACCTGGTGTAACGACTCCAGCAGTTTTTGTTTTCTGGTGCCGATCAGAAGGGGTCAAACACACGTGTCGTATTCCTACTTGTAAACGCATCCTCGCTGCTCAGTGTTGCTTAAACCAGTTCTCCAAAATGTTTTCCTTTGATAGAGCCGGAAACGAAACATTTTTTGATCGTTCGAGAACTGCCACTTTTGGGTGGGAAGCGCACGTATTCTGTAAAGCTCTTATTGAACAATATTGTTTAGAGCGGCGCCATTGAACTTTTGCGTTATTCGGCTCTATTGTGTGGCAGTTGCCGGTTCTAATGAAGTGGAAAAGATGTACAAAATTTAAACTACTAGTACGCAACAAGTTAAGAAAGACATATCTATGTTTTCCCGCTCACATGTGTTTTCACATTTACATTCGCATCTGTTTTCAAGAAACGCATTCACCGTTGCTCTCCGATAAAATTTGAATAGCCTCATTGTACGAGGTCGTAACTAAACGGTCGTCCAACGGCCTGTGGTGGGATTTCTTGTCGCCGTTTTCAGGAAAGTACTGAAAGCTTCCTCCCTGAACGGAATGACTCCGGTCACGATCCCCTCCCTCAAATTGAAAGCTGATTTTGGAGAAGTGAACACTGCACAGACAATTTTTGAGCTGACACCATCAGAACAAAATAAATTACAGTGGTGGTAAGTGCCAAAAGAACGACTGGCGTACAGTTTTATTGCTTTAATTTACGAAGAAATACCTACACGGTCCAATCTCGCCACATACAAGAATTTCACGCACTACATAATCTTGTCAGTGTCCTCCGCTAAAAGGGATGTCGTTTGCATGCATGTAGCAGCCACTCCTGGTATAAACCACTGTGTATTACAAAACCCCTTTTAAGCCATAATGTAATGCGCTTGATCGGCGCGTTATGTCTGAAGGAAAATGCCAACGCAAACGTCACAATGAAACAAACTGTAAGTAGTATAAATTCAATAGGATAGCGGGCGCGATATCAAACATGCAAGTAGGATATCAGTGCGAGTTTCCAGTGTAGAAAGAGAGTCGGTTACGTGACTTACTTCTAGTTCCAGTTCCCCTTCCAGTTGCCAGTTCCACTTCCACTTCCGTAGTTGCCTTTGTTGTCTTCCTGCCGCCTGCCGAGAACAAGAATCAAATGGGATAACGGCCTGCATCCTGCGCAGCAGGTTTCTTCTACACGAATAAAAGCAATAAAGCCAAGTGGGGTACGTTCTCTCAGTAAAGAAGACCATATGCGCAAATGTGCTGCGACACCACAAATAGCAGCCGCGTTCTATGGCCAAACTACTCACTGGTGCCGGCACGCGCTTGCGCTCGCATGCTGCTCAAGGAAGCACGACTTTAATTATTTTCCACGTCAACATGTCCTGCAGGGGCTTTCCGTGGTAACTGTCCTACGCCACACCATAATAACAAACAGATGAAATATATTCCGCTAAGCGTCCGCTTGCTCTTGCAAACTCTTCAGCCTCCTCTAGGGCCTTTTCCGACGTCGTTCTGATGTAATGAAAACTAACCTGATATTGCTGCATTTTCGAGCCGTTTTTCTTCAGTTGCCAACATTTCTACCGATATTGATAATTGGGCAATTCGGTTCACTTATGTAGGTCCTGCTTAACAACACTCAATACAAACGAGATTACTTCTTAGGGGTAACCGGGTGATGTACACTTCAGCGAATCGTTTATTTGAGAAAAAAAACTAGGGCCATTTCATATAATTATTTGGTGGCATCAACAGTTCTGCACCCTTCGGCAGTGATTTTGCTTCCACTTTAGCGTTCTGTGTGTCGTGAGGGGCACAACGGCGGAGCTGAAGTGCCGACGGCAGTGGCCACAATTCTTGAATATGGCACATTGCCCGAACGGCGAGCGGTATTTGCACCCGGCGGCTAAAGAAAGCAAAAAGGGCTGCCCGTATGCTGTCTTACCTCCGTCTTTCGGTTCCTCCGATCCTCCTGCGAGAAAATAAAGAAAATAGTTGCAGCCAACCGGGGAATGAAGCAGGGTTGGTAGTTGGGCGACTTCTGCATGCCAAAATGTTGCAATGAAAAAAAAACCTTTAGGGGATCTAAGCTTTTACTGTAAGTGGGGAATGGGACAGTATCAATTCCCCGTTCGATGGCCGTCTATCGTTCCTCCGAGCTCTACGCCCGCAAAGTAACATCCTCACGTCCAAAGCTAAAACTACAAAAACTACAACCCTTTCCCCGTTGCTTAGCAGCGCGGTCATTACATTGTATCTTTATTACTGCGAGTCAGCATACCTCTACCCAGCCAAGAAACTTTTGGTGTCCGCATCATCAGAAAACTCCAATTCTAATACTGGCTACACAAACATACATCTCAGGCTACTACTGCTAGTGCATACACCCTGACTACAGAATTCAATCAATCAAAATGTTTGTATTTTTACCATTACAGCATTGAGTAAAAAATGGGTGTGGCCGGAAAAAAACCCGATTGTTTACGGCATGACAAAGCTCCGGTCTCCAACACCGTCTTGACAGGCCGACTGTAATGGTTGCAGCGCCGATGATCCCCGTCTTGACGATGACCCCCCTCCCTTCTCGTGGCCTTGTTCGGTTTCCCCATCCGGTGGCGGAATGTTGGGGCGGCCTCCGCCAACGCCAGCCAGTCGCAACCCTTTGTATGGGCCTCGCCGGCGGATTTTACGCCGCGTCGGGGGAGGCTTTCCTTTTATCCTGACCATCGGGGACGGCCAGGGAGGGGAGCGGAGGTCAAAACCCTTATTGGCATGTGCGCTGCTGTGGGGGAGGCGGCAGTGCTCGCACCCTGCTCGCGCGTGCTTCAACGAGTTTGTTCGGAGCTGGGGCCCAGAGTGGTCGCACCAAGACTTGCTCCCGTGGCGGTTTCTGGGCGCCATAGCCCCACGAATTTCTCGCCAACCGTGCGGCGGTTTGGCACCTTTCTGGCCTCCGGGCCCCTCCAGGGATCGCGCCGCGATACCCCCTTGCGCGCTGCGGCGCCTTTTATTTTAATCCCGTTTTCCTTTTGTCTTGTGCTATGCTTCGTCGTCTCTGGTAAATACGTGTAAACAGACTTCTTTTTCTTCATCACCATCCTCCTGCGTCAGCATCATCGGGTCCTTCACCACCCTCCACGACGACACCAACCACCTTCACCAACGAACCAAACTTTACTGGCGCAGCCCGACAGCGTCGTGGACGTTACCTGTGGTTCAGTTAACGAAGTGGTGACTTAGTGCGGGCCGAGAGGCATCTTCGAGAGTAGGAGAGAAGGGGAAGTCGACAACACGCAAAGACGAAGATGAAGCAGGGCGGCTGCGAGCCGCCTAGAAGACAACGAATGGATTAGTTTTCCTGCCGGGAAGACTACACTGCAGGACCTTCCGATCACCGCGGGAGATGAGTGGGACTGACGTGCGTGGTGCAACGGGACGGCCGGATCATCGACGGTGAGTGGTCCGTCTCTGCACCTTTTCTTTTTTTTTTTTGGTGGGAGATCCTCATTGCCAGTGCCCAGCATGGCTAGGGACAAAGTGCTCGAAGCGGAACGCGCAAAAACGCGAGAGCTCGAGCGGCTTGTAAGGTTGGCCGAAACCGAAATACCGGGCGCGTCCGGGAAATAATGACGTAGTACTGCCGTGCTGTAGTTGTGGGCAAATCACGCATTCGTCCGCCGACTGCCGCCGTTATCGTTACCTCGATCGTGAACGTGATCCATCCCCGCAGAGGGAACAGTGGGTTGAGGTGGTGGTTTCGGAGCCGGGAGAAAGACCTCGTGTAGTCACTGCGGCGGTGTCTGGCATCTCCAAAAAAACGACCACGCAAGGTGGGCGGCGGGCTAGTGGGGCACCGCTATGCCGTTCAAACTGAGTCTCGACACCGTCAAGGCATTTGCGGTGTTAAGAAAGATCATCACCCCTGATCAGCTGAACAGGTCAGCAAAACCTGACTCGCTGGCAGAAGCTTCCCATGAAGGGGTGACTGCGGATCCCGCTATTCTTCCGGCGCCTGAGCCTATGGCCGTTGGCACCGGGGCTATACAGTTAGGGGCAGCGGAGTCGGCCCTTCAGGCGAGAGGTACGACAGGTACACTCGTCTCGACGGCACGCACCGTGGAAGGGGTGGGTCTGCTTTCTAGGAAAAGCAGATGAGCCGGGCAAATGGAAGGCATCTCCGCTGAGCGCTGAGGCGGGCGGTCAGATTGCCAATGTTTACTTGGTTTCAACAAAAGATCTGCCGTACCGTGACCAGGCCGGCCAAAACCTTTTGCTGGTGGAAGACACTCCCGCGGACATTTGCGGGGGCCGAAATACGCATGCACAGCGGCGGGAGGCAGAGGGCTGACGCAAAGGGGTGTTGCCTTGACGGGCGACATGGACTCGTACAGAACTGAGCTGCTGTCCGCACAGGCCGATACGCGCCCACAACAGTGTCCGCCAGGGCTCACTTGCGTTGACAATTTGCCAAAGGGCTCTGACAACGGCTCGAACGTTGCGCTCGACGGGCTGTTGGGGCCTTCCAAGTTTGGGTGCAGCTCCGAAGCGCCGAACGGGGAGAACCCGCTGCTTGCGGGCGCAGCGAATCAGCAGGGGTCACAGGGAAGAAGAGGGGCTGGTGCAAATGCGGCGGAGAACAATTTGGCTTGCGCTGAAGGGAACATGGTCAACCGCGGACAGGAAAAGGGAACCGGCTTAAAGCCTCGGATACTGGTAATGTACGTGGCTCTGGCATTGTGGACTTCCCGCACGGGCTGCAGAGGCGGATCACCTGACGCCGCGGCGAAAGCCGAACATCGCCATTTGTGCAACAACCAGGTGAACTCTCACCTCGAGGCTGCACCCGATTAATTCGAGTGCTACTGGCGGAAGGAAAAACTGTGGTGCACTGACTGAACTCTCATCAACGGTTTTTTTCTTTCGCTGCTGTGGTTTTCTTTTTTTCCCCATAAGCTTGCGGGGGCTATAGCGTTCACCTTGCGTTTTGTTTCATAATTGCATTGTTCTTGTCGCTGCCGTTTTCCTTCTTCGCTCCCCATGGTGCTCGCGAGCGAGTACACTTTTGTTGTGCCTTTGCCGTTGGGGTTATATTCAGCACGCGGTATTCTGCTGGTTTGCATGATATTCCCCGGGAGTGTTATGCATTATTTGTTCCTTCCCTTTGTGTAGCAGTTCACTTTGTGCTTTGCTCGCACGCGCAAATTTTCCTTGACCGCAAATGCATACGGTCCTCAAGGGATATTCCTCGCGGTGTTTTTTTTGTTTGTTTGTTGGGTTATCCGCGCTGTAATCACTTTGTTTTGGAGCCTGTAGAAGTCCAACCAGTCCTGACACAGGCTTTTGATAGGGGAGCTGTAATGGTTGCAGCGCCGGTGATCCCCGTCTTGACGATGACCCCCCTCCCTTCTCGTGGCCTTGTTCGGTCTCCCCATCCGGTGGCGGAATGTTGGGGCGGCCTCCGCCGACGCCAGCCAGTCGCAACCCTTTGTATGGGCCTCGCCGGCGGATTTTACGCGGCGTCGGGGGAGGCTTTCCTTTTATCCTGACCATCGGGGACGGCCAGGGAGGGGAGCGGGGGTCAAAACCCTTATTGGCATGTGCGCTGCTGTGGGGGAGGCGGCAGTGCTCGCACCCTGCTCGCGCGTGCTTCAACGAGTTTGTTCGGAGCTGGGGCCCAGAGTGGTCGCACCAAGACTTGCTCCCGTGGCGGTTTCTGGGCGCCAGAGCCCTACGAATTTCTCGCCAACCGTGCGGCGGTTTGGCACCTTTCTGGCCTCCGGGCCCCTCCAGGGATCGCGCCGCGATACCCCCTTGCGCGCTGCGGCGCCTTTTATTTTAATCCAGTTTTCCTTTTGTCTTGTGCTATGTTTGTCGTCTCTGGTAAATACGTGTAAATAGACTTCTTTTTCCTTCATCACCATCCTCCTGCGTCAGCGTGATCGGGTCCTTCACCACCCTTAACGACGACACCAACCACCTTCACCAACGAACCAAACTTTACTACGACGTTCAAAGCGAGTAAAATAATTACAATAAAATACACAATCACAGACGCATGCGTCTTTCTGACGAGTCCTCAAAATAAAAAAATATAATTGCGAGCACTGCATAACAACAGGCAAAAGGAAACCTAAAAACCGAAAGAAACCTTTCTTGTATCCTAATGTTATTTCAAAACAACAGACATATTTGCGCGTATGTTATTTTTTTCTTAGTTTTTTAATTGCTGGAAGCGCCAGGGGTCGAGCCTGGACCTACGTAGAGAAGAGGTGCGAGAGCCCTTTATCTTGCCGACTAAGCTACGCCCTTTTTTTTATTGCCTGGATTCGGAAATTCACAACACATTGCAGATCCACAGCGTAAATAATATATAAGAACCTGGTTATGCGGCCCTACTTTGGCTAGTGATGTCCTTTAAAATTCTTTCAATTTGGTAAGCTGCTCTATTTTTGGCCGCCGCACCAGCGAGACCTCTTGCGAATTAATAACCTCCACAAAACGAACCTACGCCCACACGTGTAAAAGGAGGAGACCGACTGTTGTTTGGATTCAGCGTCTAGGGCGTGGAATGGCGCTCTTTGCCGGCGCCCATGGAGGAAAGAATACTCAGGAGAGGCCCCTAGCATCTCAATGCATTGCAAAAAGTGTGGAGAAAGTGACATTTTTTTGAGCCCATGGACAGTGTTGCTTACTTCTTTACAACTGCGTGGCCAAATTTGGGCGAATAGAACGGACAAATTTTAAGGTGCTTGGTATGTGGCTTCCTCGCTACGCTTGCAAACCAGCGTAGTCGCTACGACAAACGTTTTAATATTAGGCCAGTTTGAAACCTCCACCGTCGGAGGCGGCCTTAACTCGTACCCCGGCCGCAGAGGCGCTTACGTCGCGTCGAGATCGGCGGAGCGAGCCGCTGCCGCCGCCGGCGACCTGCCGGGAAAATCCCCTTCGCTCAGCGTTGGCGAGAGCCACAGTTCGTTATTTGCTCACTTTGTGTTTCTTTGTTGTGAAGTGAAGTGAAGTGAAATTCATTGCTGCTGAGACGTATCGCGCAAAGACCGCCGTGCTGTACGACCACAAACACTGCTCCCGTCGTCTGCGTTCGCCATCCCGCGAGCCTGTTGCTATGACGACGACAACCGCTACTTTGCCAGGCTTAAGAGCTGAAAAATCATCCTTCTATCTCGAAAACGAAAACCGTTTTTCGATTGATTTTCGCTTGAAACTTTGGGTGAGGGTTAGAATGGGCAAATTGAAGGCAAAATCAACAGCTTAGAACATGACATCGCACCGAGGAATTAGCGACGAATCTGTTTTCTCTGCGAAGCGGGAGGGAAGGACGACGCCATGTTAGTCAAATCAAATCGGAAACAGCAAAGGATGATGGGATAGAGTGCTGGGCTCCATGGACTCAAGTCATGGCGGGACTCGGCTTCACAAATGTGACGTCAGGGCCTCTCCTAACCTTTTCTTTCCTCCATGCTGGCGACGCATGAAGCAAGAGTGAGGGGGACGCAGTCGGAGAGATGATGCCAAATACACGGTGTCGCGGTCCTCCTCACCCTCCGAAAGACGCTAAAAGTGGCCGCCAGAAACGGCGCGGTTCAAACTGCAAAGTGCCGGCACGTGCGAAATTAAAGCAAGCAAAGAAAGAACAGAACTCCTGCTCGCCCTATTCAGGCAGGGGGCGCGCGAGCACTACCAAGGCGGGAAATTTGAATTGCATTGAACAAACCCCCGCTCAACTCCTAAAGGCAGGAGTGATTCAGGGAGGCCAGGAGCGTGATGGGTGGAAGCAGAAAGCGGACGCCACGTGCGTGAATTCAAGTGACGCCGCATGAGTAATCGTTATGGGTGCCGTTTACAGCTTAGCAGTCCAGCCACCTTCGTAGCGTGAACTGGGGGAATTTTTTTATTGCTAATGTCGCAGTTCCCACAGAAGAAATGTAGTTGCCATGTTGCGGCAGCGTGCGGGATGGAAGGCTGTGAAAGCTCTGAGCAAAGGTCAGGAGCTGCGCAGTGCTTTCGTAAGTGGAATCGGAGGCCTCGACATAATTGCTCACTGTGCCTTCGGTAACAGAGGAGCGGCCCCCTAAAGCACAGATCCACTCTAGGAGCTCTGGTGGACGCTACTATCACAGGCGGTTCCCAAGCATAGAGTTTTATACTAATATACACTAGAGGGAAATCTGGCGCCACGGTCTAGGGGAGCCGCGCTTCGGCGAGCGTTCCGACATGTACCGGGCAGGCAAGTTCCACTTGTCCTTGACATAGCTCATGAACATGCTAATAAGTTAACTCTAGCTGCGAAAAAGCAAAAATATTACTGTAGAACGTTCATAAAATTTGTTTTTTTTATTATCAAATTTAATATCCAAGAAGCTTAATTTGTCAGTGACTATGTAGAAGCTTCATGCCCGACCAACAAGCGTTACCCTTTTTTGTTGATTTTGGCTTCGAGACAAAATAGAAGCCATATGGCTAGCTAAGCCAAGTATGCGAGGAACGTCGCTAGCGGAAACGGCGCCGCCCCCGGCGTCCCGCGACAGCAGCGACAGATTTTCCTGTGGTATATATTAGTATGAAACTATATGGTCCCAAGTCGTCGAAGCAACATCGTCGGCGGCTTTAGGCAGCCTCACGGAATCCGAGGGCAGCAGCAGGTCAGTGGGTCTAACTTTGGTCGCTGTGAAGACAACCCGCCCCTCCGCGCCCCCAGCGAGCCGCTTTCGCATACCCTCCCGAATAAATATTGCATGTTCCTTGCCGTCCTCGGTAAAAGTCATTGGTTCAGCTACTTTACACTAGGCTTTCTGGTCATTTTAATTGGTCCCAAAGAAAGGCTTTTCACGGATCGGGTATTTGATTACATTACTGAGACAGTTTTCAGTTTGCAAGGCGTGATAGGCACACTTTTCACGTATTGGCTTACATATACACGTGTTCGTGCAATGTTCGTAACGCTGAGACTTGAAACATGCACGGGAGTTTCGAATATATCGGCGCATCAGACAATTAATGAAGGCTGCACTGAAGTATCCCGCATGAGTGCTTCTTTTAAAGGTCAAGCTACCGGGGTTGGTTTTATTATTTTGGCCGCCACGTCCAATGGTTATTTCCTTGATTGTTACGCCAACTGTGTTGCGGAAGCCCACAGAGGCCTTCTTTAGTTTAGTACGAATTGTTTGCTTCTAACATTACTCCCTGAAATGCGTCGAGGGTGCGGTGTGCGGATACAGCCGCATCGAGGTCCCACATATTCGTCTGACTCAACAGCTTCTCAGATTGGTCTTCAGTACACGCTTTGATGAACATGCGTCCAGATGAGAACATTTTGGCATTCTGATTACAGGCTGTAACGAAATAAGAAACTTGGCTATTTTATTACCGGCTTTCCGTTGACAATTGTTTCAGGTTGGAGAGGTAGTATAACAACGAACAGATGGAAGTCTTTCGCCTGTAGTTAAACGCCAGGTTTAAAACGTCTATGGTGCTTCTGTGTGGGTCTTTTTGGAGGGTGGTGTTCCGAAACAGAATTGTTTAAAAATATCATACGGCATAATTTATATGACTGAAGGGGGCAGCAGTTAACTGCCCCCCGCGGTAGATAGGCAGCCCGTTCTCCGGACCTCGATGAAGGCATCGACTGTTACCGTTCCCGGTTCCTAAGCCCCCACCTGAAGATTTCCCTCCAAGGTAAGTAATCGCATAACAATGGCGGGCTCAAGGCGCGCGGTGCCGAACCTCGCCGTCAAAAAGACTGCTTGAGGGAGCCCGCGGAGGGAAGCGCAATCGATGGTAATACCGTGTGGTTTGCTCGGAGCCGAAATGTATTGTTATATTTTTAAACACGATAGTCATTCCTGGGCTGCTTGAACGCGAAAAGTTTGGTTTGGCTGTATGTCTCTCCGTCTGTAACTCCATTCACCCAGCCGGCCAAAGTGAACATAAGCTGAACAATAGGTTTATACACCCACAGCCAAAACTATTCGTCTAATTCGGGTTGCAATGTTCATACTTGTCGACATTTTTCAAGAAGAGCAATGCATTACGAAAATATGAGACAAATTTTTCCTTATAACAAATTCATAGACGCTTGATTCAAAGGAAATATGGCACCTCCTGCATAGAAACCATTCACTCTGTCGCCTGCTGTCGCTGTTTCCACAATGGCTTCTAGCGACATTTTAAAAAATCAAACGGAAACAGCGACGAAAGGTTCCACATTCCGCTTGGAACGCACTTGGGGAACGGCAACGTAGTTGTATCAACGTGAAGTAGGGCACCCCTATTCACGCGTGTCTCTGCCGTACAACATCAGGGACATGGAGTCAAGCGGCCTGGAGCAGTGGAGTGCGGTAAATTTAAATTGACTTTAGCGAACTTCTAGCGTGTTTACCTTGGGAGGAGCACGACGGGAGAGGAGCAACATGAGAGGCAAGCGGGAAAATGAAGGAAGGCATTGATTGGCAACTGTTGACGAAAGGCCATTGTCTTTCATCGACGTTTGCTCCAAAAGAAGCCCAAACGGGTGCGATTTTTCTGCTTTTCTGTCACCCCTCGACGACAGCGTTTTAGTGTGACGTTTATGTTCGCTATCGTGAGAACCCATCAAATGCTTATTCGCAAATAACAAAAAATGTCCGCGTATATACTCCTTTCGTTGCAAATGTGGACAAAAGACGACAGTCGACTGGCGCCCCTGCCAATTAGATGCCCTCCCTTTCGTTCCGGCTCACCCCCCATGCTGTTCCTCTCCCGTCTAGTTCCTCACAAGATAATACGGTAGAAGTTTGTTCACGTCAATTTACATTTACCGCATTCCACTGCTCCAAGAGGAGACGCGCGTGATTCGAGGCACCCTACGACAACCTTTATAGGACCGCGTTGCGCTACTCCACGAGCGGCTTATTAAGGGGAACGCGGAACCTATCTAGCGGAAACTTTCGTTGCTGTTGCTGTTTGATTTCCTAAATGCCGCCAGGAGCTATACTGGCGAGGGGAACAGCAGGCGACGGGTTTCTGCAGTCCATGTAGTATTTTATTTGCCAATGGCAAAAACCAAGCACGCCTATGTTTTAAAAAAAGGAAAACGGCTAATATTACTTATGTATTGATTTCATGCCTGATATTTGCGTAATGTCCGGTTCTTATTCTACTATATTTACAAGTATGAACATTCACAACGTACTTAGACGTTGAGATTTAGCGCTGAGTTTATAAGAATAGTGCGCAGCTTCTCTTTCACTTTGGCCGGTGGCTCATTCGTGTCACAGACAGACAGACAGACAGACAGACAGACAGACAGACAGACAGACAGACAGACAGACCAAATTTTTTGCGTTTGAGTAGCCAAAGAAAGACTAGCGCCTTTAAAAATTCCGGTGCAGTTTTGTCATGCACATGTATTTTGTATCAAATAAGCCTGAAGTTAATTTTGCACTAACAATGTAAATACGTGGACGTATATGAAGCGTAGTACCGATTTTAGTAGTTTTAAACAGTCTTGTTGATACATATTTCTGTTTCCGTATTATTACCCTTGTTTTGGGTACTAGCGTCAAGTGGTTGAATGGAAATACAATGTTCAGAACGCCGAACCTAACGTGAAAAATTTTGTTCTTGAGCTGTGTTAGTCATATCTGCCATTAATGTTAATGTTGAGATTGCACGCAAGTGAGGGTCTTATGCTCGAGGTATTTGAGAAGCCCATGCCTCCAGGGCGCCACTGGAGGTATATTACCCCGAGCCCATATTACTGCAATACAACCTAATTGTACAGCACCATGGACTCACCCGACAAGCCTTTCCTCCTCCGCACAAATTCTTAACAAGGGAAGAGGCGACATTCTAATTTCAACTGGAAACAAACATCTTCCCTCACCTTGGTAGGCTCGACGCAATTTACCCAACAATACACCCTCCAAACAAATGCCCTTACTTCACAATAGAATATGCCTGAGTATACGCTATTACGTGGGCCTGCCTCAGAATTCCTTACATTCCCCGAATACCGAAACCAGATCTTGAGCAGTGGAAAGCTGCGTTGCGCAGCTCGGGCCCGGAAGACCAGTGACAGCTGGTAGGACGGGCCACGATTGCAGCCAAAGCTACAGGGGCTCTGGAATAGTGGCACCTCCCACCGCAAGCACACGACATTTTTTCGGAACAAGCGTAAAATAAAGTTAATCCTCCTGGCCCTCCTTGAGGCTAAGTAAATAATAGGAAGAGAAGAGTCGCTCGAGGGAATAAAGGGGGTATGTCGGATAGGCAGGGACGCAATTTGCCATACGCAATTTATTTACGATATATCCCCGATGTGTCAATATAGACGTAAAAACCACAGTTGTCAATTATGCGGACGACAATGAGCCTCTTTCTTACAGGAAAACACCTCGGCAACCTTATAGAAACGGTACTGCGGCTGCTAAATAAATTGGATGCTTGGAGTAAGGCCAGTCCTTGACCATAAATGAAAAGAAAAGGAAGGCCCGATCTGTTCCGTGCCATGCGAAACCTGCTGAGATAGATGTCGAGCTGAGACTTGGGTCAAAAAATATTGAGTTTGTTCGGGTAGTAAAAAGTCTTGGGGTACTTCTAGAAGAGCACATGTCTTAGAACGACCAACTAGAAGCTGTTCTGAACAAACTGTCCAAAGCAGCAGGTATCATGTGCAAATTAAGATTTTTTCCCTCAAAGAAATAAAACTGTTACTTTATAACACCCTTTTTTTACCATGCCTAACGTACTCATATTTGGTTTGGGGTACAACAACGATAAGCAATCTAGAAAAATAGTGAAGAATTCAAAAGAAAGCCGTTCGTACAATTGTTAATGCCGCGTATGACGCCCATACGTAACCTATTTTCAAGTCCGTGAACCTATTACCTGTAACGGAACTTTACCACTCCACACTTTTAAAACGACACCAACTAGCTATTAAGAATAATGAAGCGTTCATGAGCCAACTTTCCGGGCTGCAGGCAAAATAACAAGTGCGAGAGTTACGGGTAAACGAACGTTAGGAAATTGCAAGGGTTGGAACGAATTATGGGTACGAAAGAATTCAGTATGAATTCCCTGCCCTAATAAATGCCATTCAATCGTGTTGTAGCAATGTATAAGTGGTTATTTTACTCATCATAGAGCGTTTAATGTTTTGTGTGCATTTTATTTATTTGCATTTGGTTGCTTGCTTCTTCAGTTTCTTTTTTGCGTTGATTTTTGTTAATATTGGCCAATGCTGCTTGCTGCCTGTCGCACCAGGGGGACTGGGGCTGGTGAAGCTCTTTTTACGGCTTTTTTCCCGGCTCCCATAGAGCGAAAGTGATTTGTTTTTTGTTTTTTTCGCGCAAGTATAATAATCAAATCAAAATCAAAGGGAATGTGAGAGTAGAGCGGGCAGAATTGGGTAAGAAGAAAGAGTAACGGAAGAAAGATTGGGACGGAATGATTCAAAAGCAAACGATGCAGTAAAGAGAAGGAGTGTAATTTTAATGAGGTAATTAATATGAAGGGTGGAATAATGAGAAAGTAAATGCAGAGGGGGCCAATGTTTCTCTGAGAGGAAGGGGAGAGGAATGTAACAAGAATATGAGTGGGGTATAGAGAGAAGGAAGAAGGGAAGAATGGGTGGAATGCATAGCATACGGAATGGGGATGGAGTAAATTGGGCATTGATTAGATAAAAACGTCATCGGGAGACAGATTGCGTAAGCGACGGACAGGGAAATCAGTGTTTGTAAAGGTAAGGAGATGGCCGAGGGGGTAGGAGTCTGTCCTTAGACAGAACGAGAAACACTGTGCTGGAACTGAAGTTTTAAAGACAATAAAGAGGATGAGAAAGTGGATGGAAGGATATCGGGTCCGTGGGGACGGAAGGAAAAGATGAGTGCGAGAGGAGAAGTATTGGTTGTGAATAAGGGAAGTTCGATACGGGCCATCCAAAGAGGGGAACTCAAGCAGGACGAGGAAGGTAGGATTGAGCCAGCCGTGGTGTAAGGCAACTCGTGACATCGTTCGCATTCAGCCACGCCTCTCTGAATACAATACGCTACCCATACAAAAATGCCTTATGGGCGTCTATAGAAAAATGTATGGTGAGCTACGGCCGCCTATGGGTCCCTATGGTCACCCATAAAAGTGCATAAATTAGGCTATAGCCAGCTATTGAAGTTTTTATGCATCCTGCACTAAAGAATTTAAACCATACAAGTCTCTTTAGACGACTATAGAACATCCTAGTGTGTTTAGTCTATAGAGTCAAAACTATTCAGGCTACTGTAGCCAGCTAAAGAAAAATCTATGGCTTTATTTCTAAAGGCTAGCCGCGACAAAGCTCTTTTGGCTGGCTATACACCATTGTTTAGCTTTAAGTCTACAGACTTGAAACCATTGAGCTGTCTTTTACCAGCTATTGAAAAGAGTTCGTGCTAAAGCTAAAGGGAGAAAGCCATAAAAGCTCATTTGGCTGGCTAACGGCCGTTGTTTAGCTCTAACTCTACAGACTCAAAACCATTGAGCTGTCTTTTGCCAGCTATTGAAAAGGATTCGTCCTAAAGCTAAAGAGAGAAAGCCATAAAAGCTCATTTGGCTGGCTATAGGCCGTTTTTTAGCTCTAACTCTACAGACTCAAAACTATTGAACTGTCTTTTGCCAGCTATTGAAAAGAATGCGTCCTAAAGCTAAAGAGAGAGAGCCATAAAAGCTCATTTGGCTGGATATAGGCCGTTGTCTAGCTCTAAGTCTACATAATTGGAACCATTCAGCTGTCTTCTGCCAGCTATTAGAGAGAATCTGCTCTAAAGCTAAAGAGAGGCACCCATAAAAGTTTCTGCGGCTGGCTACAGCGCAATATATAACTGTAAACCTTTAGACGTGTGACAATTAGGCAACATTTACCCGGAATTAGGAAAGCGTTTGGCGCAGAATTTAGAGGTTTGCATCCATGAAAGCTTCCTTAGCTAACTACATAGTGACATAAGCCTCTAAGTCTCCAGCCACTAATAAAAAAGTGTTAGCCTATAAAGGTATAATTCGACGAACCATTAAATTCTATTCCGCTGGTTCCAATATGACTTATGACGCGTAATTTATACACTCATGATTTACCTAGCTACATCTACAACACAGAATGAATAACGATGATGAGGTTCATCGGCCAGTTATATGAAAGTTTTTGTTCAATAACGTTAGGTACCTCATATACCAACAATACGAGAAAAGTACGATTAAAGGCAGCTACAGACAGATTAACGCTGAAATTCAGGTTGCAACTTTGGATACTGTGCGTCGGCAAAGTTGTGAAGGAATGTCGACCGAAAGACGTATAAGTTCGGAGAATTCTTCTTCTGCGGCCCTTCGCTGCCGCGGACAAGTGGAAAAGCGGGCTTCTCTGAAAACGGCCTTCTCAGCGTGGAAGCAAATTGGAAAGAACTTTTGCGGCCCCCGTTCCTGCGTACGCAGTCGGAAATATGGTGGCATCTGCGAACAATCGCATTCCTTCTCCCGCGGAGCTCACTTTGAAATTAGTCATTGAGAAAGGGGGAGAGCTACCCAAGCCGGACCGAAGGAGACAGGGACAGGAAGTTCTGGGGAGCGTTGAAAAGGTAGAGGGGACCACGACTGGCCGGGGAGGTGCGGCGTGAGTGCCGCGCGCGTCGACGCTGTAGCCCAGTCGTGCGAAGGGAAGTTTTCGTGCAAAAGAGGGTCAGGCGTTCTGTGCTGTGTTAGTATTCGTGCGCGCAGCATTAATAGTGGCAGAAAATTTTCCCTGAGTACTGATAACAGATATAGTTTTTTCGGATGAAGAAAACAAAACGTTAAGCTATGTTGTATTTGCCACATAAAATCATTACCAGAAAACAAGTTTGAAAAAGGTCGAAAGATGGGCACGTATCTCCGCACTATTTGCTAGTGTGATGGACCTGCTTATACCAGGATGTACTCAGTCAGCGACATCTCGTCTCCTTGCTCATGTGCGTGGGCATGGCACGTGTTGCCTGGTGCTGGGAATTTACGACTCGACTGCAATGTGTTCGTGTTGATGGTGTGACGCCAAGCAAATGTGCCGCTTTTCGCTGTCGGAAATTTCGGTGTTTATGGTGACAGTGTTACGATTAATTCAACATCAACTCGAAGTCATGCGAAAATGGATACCTGCGATACCACGACAGGAATTTCATCGTACGCAAACCACCAGGGTAAGTGATCTTACGAACTGAAGAGGCTGTATTGTGCGAGAAATGCAGGACTTTTTTTGGTGTTCAAGAATACGTTTCCAAGCTACCCTGCACCACATGGGCATTGCAATCTACTCAGAAGTAAAGATTTTGCCGCGGTGATGAGACAAATATAATTATTTTTCCGCGAACTGAGAAAACGTACAAGGAACTAATTTAACGGACTTGGAAAACGTTTTTTATTATTGCATTAAGTGCGACCATCTTCCTTGTTTAATTAAGAGTGCATTTCCATTTCAGCCACCATATTTGCAACTTCGTGCATTGAGTACTGAGTGAAATGAACGACTTCTGAGTGTTCTATTTTCTGTGGACTACCCAGCACCTGTAGGTATATGTGTCTCGGTGGGCGTTCGTGGAAAATGTGCCGCGTAGTGTGGCTGTCGAGCGAATGACGTAAGCGTGAGCCAGAGTGTTGGAATGCGTGTGCTGTGTGCTTCGATCGGTGTATGTGAACAACAGTTTACTGGCGGCGAAGTAGCGTAGATAGAAGCTCTTTATGTAATGAATGGGATGAATAAACCCCTTGGTTTTGCTTTTCTTGTTTGCCTTTATTTAAGCCTTTTGTGAACGAAAACTGGCGACGTGTTTGCAGTCGCAACCTTGCACTCCCCCTATATCGCTGAAGTGTTCATGGAGCAAATTGCCGCGAACCATACCCCGAACCCTTGCCGCGAACCCTTCATACCCAGCACCTCCACCAGATGTCACGAAGACAAGGACGATGCAGTTGTGTTGAATGAGAAACACGTTTATTGGAGCGAACTTGTGCTCCCCTAACAACTCAAAAGAATACAGAGGCGGCGAAGCAGCTGTCAACAAAGTGACTTGCACAGGCGAGTGTCGTCGAATCGAATGCCCCGGCGTCCGCACTGCAGGCTTTTTATCTTTTGGCGCGCGTGGTTCTCGAAACGTCGATTCGCATCGAGAACATAGTAGATCCAAGAAGATTATTCTGGGCTGTTCACGTTAGATCGGAATGCTCTACCTATCACAACAAATAACACATGCGGCACAGAAAGAAAGAATGGAACACGCGCTTCCCTTGGCGCAGAGATAACACAGACCGGCGCAGCCGGGCGGTAAACGCAAAACACAAATAAACAAACCCAATGTATGGTTCGCGGCATTACCCCCCCCCTCTAAGAGTGCACCGACCCGATGCTAACATAAGCGACAGTCCGAACAAATGAAAATAAAAGTTCGTCATCGTCCGTAGAAAGGTTTTAAGCGAACCACGTGGACGACTTCAGGCCGCGTGTGTCGTCGTGATGTGCCGGAGTCACCATCGGGGATCACTTCGTAGGTAAGTTGGCCAACACGTTGTAGAATCTGGTAGGGTCCGAAATACCGTCGCAGGAGCTTCTCACTGAGTCCGCGTCGTCGGATGGGAGTCCAAACCCACACACGATCCCCTGGTTGGTACTCGGCGTCTCGGCGTCGGAGGTTGTAGCGGCCCGCATCCACCAGCTGCTGGTCCGTTATACGAACTCGAGCGAGCTGGCGGGCCTCCTCCGCACGTTGAAGATATCCGTGGACGTCGGCGTTGAGGTCGTCGTCTTCTACGTGCGGAAGCATGGCGTCGAGCATCGTAGTCGGCCTTCTACCGTAGACAAGCTCGAACGGCGTCAGCTGTGTCGTCTCCTGGATAGCCGTGTTGTACGCAAACGTGACATACGGGAGCACTTCGTCCCAAGTCTTATGTTCAACGTCAACGTACATTGACAGCATATCTGCGATTGTCTTGTTCAGACGTTCTGTTAGTCCGTTCGTTCGGGGGTGGTACGCCGTCGTTCTTCGGTGATTTTGTTCAGTCGCCGGTAGTCAACGCAAAACCTTAATGTGCCGTCTTTTTTCTTTACGAGTACGACGGGCGCAGCCCAGGGGCTTTTCGATGGCTGTATAATGTCATCACTCAGCATGTCGTCGACTTGAGTCCGGATGGCTTCCCGTTCGTGTGAAGAGACGCGGTACGGTGACTGTCGGGTAGGTCGGGCTCCATCTTCGGTTATTATTCGGTGCTTTGCTAGAGGGGTCTGACGTAGTTTTGCGCTCGACGAAAAACATTTGCTATAGCGACGCAGCAAAGCCAATATTTTTTTCCGTTGTTCTTGCGGTAGCGCCGGATTCACGTCGAATGCAGATGGCCACACAACCTAAGAGCCACAGGAGAAGTTCTAGAGATCCGCAAGGCTATATGCCGGCATGGCAGCGTGTTAATAATTTCCCAGAGGCTGCTGCTGTCGCTGTGTTTCAAGTAGTGGCGATTCTCTTCTGGCTGCAGCCCATGCAAAAACATCGTATGGTCGGCTATTGAAAATCCTTCGTATGGTTGTCTTTAGCTATTTGGCCCAAAATATCTTTAGACATTTCTATGGCTGACTTTAGCCATTTCTATGGATATTCCTCTGGGTGTCTTTAGCTTCTTCTATAGCCATAGCGATATCGAAAGAAGACCTAAAGAAAGCCATAGAACCGGCTATAGAAGAAGCTAAAGACAACCATAGAACCGGCTATAGAAGAAGCTAAAAACACCCATAGGAATGTCGATACGAATATCTAAAGACAACCACAGAACCGGCTATAGAAGAACCTAAAGACACCCATAGAAATGGCGATACGAATCACTAAAGACAACCATAGAACCGGCTGTAGAAGAACCTAAAGACACCCATAGGAATGTCGCTAGGAATATCTAAAGACGACCACAGAACTGGCTATAGAAGAAGCTAAAGACATCCATATTGAATGGCGATACGATTCGCTAAAGACACCCATTAAACGTCTAAAGAATATTGGGCCAAATAGCTAAAGCCGACCATAAAAAGAATTTTCTATAGCCGACCATACAATATTTTTGTATGGGTAGAGCCCCGTTTTGTATACCGCGGGAATGTCGGGAAAATTACGTTCGAATATTTGGGATTTTATCGCAGAGTCTGGAGGCGTCGGTTCGTCTGGAAAGTGTGCACGCCGGGCTGGGGCGCCCCGTGGCGGTCCAAGCGGCTACGTTCGTGTTCGTGCAATATGCCGGGAGTGGAGTAAAGGAGACCACCTATTCCCACAGCGCTCCTGAGTAACTGAGACTTTTGTCGTGAGAATCCACTGTTGTTGACTGCAGAAGAAATGGTTATTTCTCGTAAACTGCTTCCCCATTCATCACAGTTAGCGGGCGTTCCAACCACCCCGTGCTTGTTCATCTGCGAGGATAATGCACAAGCATTACGTCCGTAAGCGGTGGTGCCTTATTCATTGTTCGGCAGACGTCTGAGTGACAGCTGTTTAAGTACGTTTTGGCGCTGAAATACGCATGTGCGGAAGCTGGAGTTGCGTGCTCAAAAGAGAAAAAAAATGCCAATGTTTTGCCAACTCTGGCAAAAATTGGCGTTCTTGTCAGACCATTTGAGCTGGGAAGAGCCAAGGGAAACGTGGAGTCTTGACCTTTAAGCCTATAGCAAAAGACTGACTTGGATTTCAGGATTGCGTCGCAAGTGTACAGCTGTGTACCGCGACTGGCGGGTCCTGCTGCGGTAACCCGGTCTCGCCTGCTGTCGCTCAACTAGATTGTGTACACATGGGCAATAGCGCAGCTAGGCTGGGAGAGCGAAATGCTCAAGTGACTTGTACGCACTTGGAGCTAGACTCTAACGTCAGTTTCAAGGTCTTCCTTTTTATTTTTGTAAAGACGAACGTAAAGAGTTGTAAGTACGTATGCATGTAATCACATTGTAATTGCGTTATGTAGCGCATTCGCTTCACTTTATCATATTAAAAACATTCCGAGCTCGTCAATTTGGCAATATCTTCGACAACTTCAACACTATCGCCCTGCTCAGCGTCTTGTTGAATCAACGGCAGCCATGGCAGTTGCGTTCGTGATCGACGCACTATTCCGGAGGAACAAATATCTTATCTTCACTGGTGTTAGCGTGGTAAAAGTGCAAGCAAGACAGGAGGATGTTAGGCGAATGGGATTAAGAAGTGGGGGTGATAAAAACGGGGGGAGTGAAGGCAATATCAGGAACAGTTTGAGGAGCCAATTTTGAGGATGATAGTTTATCTTGAGTTACTACATGTAAACGTTTGGCCTGTTGGGGGCTGGAATCAGGCAGAAGGGTTACTTGCGAGCCTACTTATCGGAAGGAGTATGTTTTGAGTAGGACGGTATGACGAAGAGGGTGAGGGGCGAAGGCGAGGTGCAAAGGGAAATGGTAGAAGGGAAAGGGCATAGGAGTAAAAGGGGAAAAGACGAGAAAAAGGAAGTGAGACGAAGAGAGGGCAGAAGAAGGGGATAAGAACAAGTGGGGCAAAAGGAGACGCAAATGTAAAGAGTTCCCAGGGCTGCCACACGACGTGTAAAGATGGGTGGGCTTTTGTCGTGGTGTTGATCATGGTGAGTATCGTCTAGTTTTTCTTCTAAAGAAGCAAACTTTGGATGGGAAACACCCGCTGTCAGAAGCTCGCTTCACGTCGGTAAAGCATGTGATTCTCACGCGATGCCTACCCCCGCGCAATTATCAAGTATCAAATTATCGGCCTTTTAGAACATGTTGGCGCACCTTTTTTTTAAATTAGTGTTCAAATTTGACACAGTTTAACCCGCGCAAAACTTCAACCAAGTTAAAACGCGCGTAGTAGAAGCCTAATAAATAATTTAAACAACCTTTTCATCTTTAGGTGCACCAAAATTTCGTCAAGTGGGAGTTCTTGCTTTTTTACCTGTACAAGTGGCCACCACGGCCGAAATATCAAGGGCGTCCATGGAATCACAGCACAATGCGTTAAAACATTTGGCCTTGGTGCGGGCTCCTTGCGTCCGCCTTTTTTTGGCTGCGCGTCGCACCGAATATATAACTGGATCAACAGCAAGACGTTAGATTACGGCTTTAGATTTCATACAATCGACTGACACTGCGACCTCAGCAACACCTTACCTAAAGCACCTGTGAGCACCAGTCCTCCAACGATGCCCAAAATCAGCAAGGTGACAAAGACCGCCACAATCGCCACTCTGCTGGTTCCTTCATCTCTGCGTGCAAAGACAGTTTTAATATACCACAGTTTCTGTCATTACATACCTTGGCGTCTTATTGGATGAAAGTTCGCCTGAAAACCACGCAGTGACTCCATACGTAAAAAACTTAGTTAATCGTGTCATACACCATGCAAGAAACGCCAGTTTGTTGAGATTGACAAACTGGGAGCAATTTATTGTGGCATTTGACAAAGTCATTTGTCATATTGCATCGAATGTTGCGGTAATACATATCATTATACGCACAGTCACACTTCGTCTTGAAAAAAGGGTCATCCCTTTTAAAACATTAGCACACTACACTGCATATGCAAAAACCGTTTCCAAAGATTTTAAAAATCAATGCCTTTGAATGTCTAACACAAATGGACTTTACCAGCACATAGGCCTATTGCTGTTTACTTTTGCCCTGCCCGCCGTCTGCTTTCAAGATTTCGTGATCTATTCTGAAGTGCTGCTAATAATAAACTTCCCAGTAGCTAGAAATAAACATGCGTATGGAGACAAAGAGATACAAAGTACTAGGGTTTATCATTTGGAATTTTCTACCAATCGATAAAAACTCGCTAGTAATTTTTTACTCAGACCGAAAAACTTAGTTTAACAGCTATTCTCAATGTTTATTGCTGAAGGGCGATTCAATCAAAACTTTTATGATTGACCTTGCGGGTCCACCGTTAGTCGTTTTATAAAATGCAGAGCATTTCAGTAACTCACTATGTCACCCGCGTTGATGTCCGTAGTCGTAGTCCGCCACCCCTCCCCCTACACTTTATAACAAAATACTATCCGGCGCCTGGTTTCGATCCATCGACCCTGCGGGCAGAACGCAAAGTACATGGTGCTCTACCCACTGCGCCCACAAAAAGCCGACACAGAATGGGGGGCTACGAACGCGCGTGATATCCTTGACTCATTCAAACTACGTCAAGAAGCTGCTGATACAACGCATTCACTACCACCAATCCCCAAACACTAAACCGTTAACGCAATACACCCACCCCCTATGCGACGCATTTACTCGAGTCCTCCTCGCGGGGATGGGCCCAATTGTTTAACACTGTCAATTTATATAAGAAAGTATGTATACACAGGTGGGCATAGGTCTCTATATATGAATGTGTGAAGATAGCTGTAGGTATATAGGTGTATACGTGTATGTATACATGTATACCTGTATAAGTATATTTATTTACGCGTATATGAACATCTATTTATACGTAATTTTGTGTATTTCAGTTATGCGGTCTTGTACCTTGTTTTACGAATTCTTCTTGTTGTTTTATTAGGGTTTTATATGTACATGTCTTTGTAATCAGGCTTTCTCTTGCATGAATTTCAACTAGCCCTAGGGCTAGAGATTCAGGTATCCTGCGTTATGTCTTATATATGCCTGAACGCTGTAAATAAACAAATGTTCTTTTTCTGCTTAAAAAGCGAGCTCACAAACGCCACTTTCAGCACGGATACCGAAGTATCCTGTAGTGTTCCAAAATGTAAGATCTAAATGGAATCACGCCCAATGATGTGTCCTTGGGAACTGAGAATTTCCGGAACGTTTGAACGTAACGGCGCAGAGTCGAAGGGCACTTCAAAAAACCTTAAAACGAGGACCATCAGGGTTGAAAAATCTCAAAACTCTCAACATCGCCTACTTAAAGTGGTATTATTCGCTGTTCCGTAGAGTTCCCTGGACAGCTGAAGGAGTAGTCGGAACAACGTTGCTGTGGCTCCCTTGCAATCACGCATCTAGAAACGTTTTGCAAATGCGAAACACGCGACTTGTGGTTAACTTAAAGCTTTGTACAATGTAACGCTACAATAACATGACTGACGACCAGTTAATAATAGTTTAGGAATACGTGGCGGCGCACGAATGCGTTCAAGAAGCACTCAGGGAGGTCTGTCCACTGTTATGCGGCTGACCGACCTGACTTTGTCATGTGGAGGAGACTATTACGGCGTCTACCAACATCGTGATGGTGAGCATTTTTTAAAACCCAACCGATGCGTTTTTGCTCGGCACATACCGAAATGGGGAATCGGAATGCGGATTTTGCCTTAAAATTTTTCGTGTGTTACCTTTTAGGGGCGAAGCCACTCCACGGCTCGGGCGGTAAGCGTTTCCTGGTGTCGTCATTGTTCGTCTCATGTAGTCACGGTCCCAAAACACCGGGACACTTTTTTTACAACGCCTCGAGTTAGAATTCAATGCGTAGTAAAAGAACACACCGGGGCACTCGTTTTCGAACGCCTTGCGCTGGAACACTTTGTACTTCAAATACACGACATTTGTACAGCAAAGCTGTGTACCTGTACCTCCTAACGGTTTCATCTGCGTAGGCAAAAGCGCGAAGGCGACAAGAACACACTTATACACTGCACCCTTCGCCCCTCGACCAGGTTTCACGATAGTAGAGGTGGCCCTGGATTTTTAGGGTCGAGCTGTCGGCGTCTCATGTCGACAAAAACATCTTCTCATGTAGTCACGGTACTAAAACACTGGGACACTCGTTTACGTCTCAGGCTATAAACACTTCGTAACACGTACTAAACAAAGACAGGGACACTTGTTTGCCCCTCAGGCTAGAACGCTTCGTGCTTCAAACGTAGGAGGCTTTTACAGCAAAGCTGTATACCTCTACCCCGGATGGTTTCATCTTCGCTGACAAGTACGCCAAAGTGCCATGAATACACTTTTACGCAGCATGCTTCACCCCTCCGCAGGTTTCACGTTAGTGGAAGTGGCTTGGGATTTTTCTTTCACCTTACTATTGCGCAACGCGCAGCAAAGAAATCGGGGTACTCGCACTTGAATGTTCACATTCGTGCTCTTAGAGCAGGAACAACACCAGGGGCTATAATGCGTTTCTCACATGAACAACTATGTCTTGTCCTCTGATTGTGTACTGTTTATGTGATAATTTCGACTACCGTTTACATCGATTTGGCAGAACTGCGTTTACCTTTGGGCCTCTATTGTGTTTCGCACATTAACAATATTGGCTTATCCTCTGGATTGAACTGTCCTTGATTGTGAGTACCGCTTGCTGGCACATCACTATGGCAGAACTGCGTTTTGCGTTGGGCTCTGCTGTGTTTCGCACATGAACAACATTAGATTGTGCTCTGAATTTGAACAATCTATGACTTTAAGTACAGTTGACTAAGACATCAAAGTGGTGAAACAGAGTTTAACGTTTCATGGCACAGCGTTTTGGCATGGTTTCACGTTACTTGGGCACCCCAGTCTAGTTATTGCCCTTAAATCGCTTGTATGACTGAGATACCGTGCCGCGGATTCATTGTTAAATAAAAGCACATTATCTGGTCGGCTGCGCTTTTCCAGCAAGTCATCTCAATATAACTTACACATTGCAGATACATTAGCTACCTAGCGTAGATAGCGTAACAGTTATTTTATTTATAGTTAGGGAATAGCTCCCGAAAAAACCATGGTCACTCATGTAAACTATCGGTCAAGCAAATAGGTCACATAAGTAGAAAAGATGGTACGCTACGAGAACATCTTGCGGGAGGAAATTGAACCTTTTGAGCACCTCGTGTAAATACTCGAAAACCATCTTGCGCCAATATCGCTCATACACACCAAGCTCAACCGAAATATAAAGTGTCCGCTTAAGACTTGCTTTGTCGAACACGACACCAAAATACGCCAGGTTTTCTACCGCCACCGTGACTGGCTCTTTAGATAGCGATCCTGCCCATGCTCGGTGATTCCACGTGCCGAATTTCTTCCGCCATTTAGGTGTGGTGCACTTCAGGGGCCACTCGCCCAAACAGAGCTTACGAAAAGATCACGTCTTTCCCCCGTCGGGATGGAACCTAGGTCCACCGCGCTACGCAGCCGACGGCCAAATCCAACGTGCCACAGAGGCTAACGTAACTGATGTGCAGTGTATTGGGGGTGCTGTTTTCGCTGGGCCGTTTCCATCAAGGCTGCCGTTACTAGATCACAAATACGTACACAATATTAGAAAATGAAGAACCAATCACGGATTAGCGGATTAATTACGCAAATTATTAAAAAAATTAAAGCCGTTCCATTCAATGTGAAAGCTGTGGGATGTGCAGAGCAGTGATTCGCCATAATGAGCTGTACCGCCGTTATACGCTTACTGCTACCACCTCATGCGATTCAAATTTCCCGCCTGCACAGTGCTCGCGCGCCCTCTGCCTGCAACTGCGCCATGGAGAGTTCTGTTCTCTTTGTGCTTTTCTCCTCGCCCGTGCCGGCGTTTGCACTGCCTCATTTTGCGTTTACGTAAAAACCAACCCATCAGGCGTCCTGAACTAAAGGAACGGGGGCGCTGCCGGTTAATTACGTATATTTTTCCTCAAATGTACCTAGTCTTCTTTGCGCTAAACAAAGGGGAAAATGTATGACAAGCGGCACCGTTTCACGAGTTTCGAACGCCTATGACTATTTGCAACAATTATGATGACGATGATGATGAAGATCATTGTTATTAGCGGCTTCCCCTTTGTAACGGGGTGGCGTTTGCAACTTTTCACCAACAGTGGCGCCGCCGCGCGGTGGTCGCCAGAACCAGCCGAAAAATTATACGCCGCTGCGTCGACTGCAAGCGCTGTACCCAAACATCGGTTCTTCTCTCTACGGTGTTTTACGTTTTGTTGAGTGTGGCTTCGGGCTAGTTGTCGGTGGTCCACGGTCTTGTTTAGAGAAAAAAAAACGCATAAAAACAGGCGAGAGAAGCAGAAACACAAGAAGCACAAACGTTGCGCGTGCGGTCAGTCCATGAAAGTAAATGTGCTGCGTACCGCAGTGCCGCGACAACGCGAACTCCCGCTCGTTTTCCGATTGATGTCCGCCGCAAGAAGGAATGGGTTCTTATGATTTGAATTGGGAAGCCTATCACGCACACATAAAAAAAGACCACGCTACGTTGGCAGGCGTTCAGAAAGCCTGCTGTAGTCGTGGCGCGCTGCATCGCATCAACCCCGCCATGAAGGGAGGCGCTGTGAAAGTGCCGTATTCGTGTGATGAAAGTGTACCGTAATGTTACAATTGTCACACCCTGAAAGCGAAGCGCTAGTTGTCGTCTCGTCGCAAGCTGCGGTCGACTCATCGATCCCACCACGAAGGTAGGCACCGTGAAATGTTTGCTGCTGTCGCTGCGCACTGCCATTGTCGCGTGCGCCACGTCAGAAAAAACAGGCGTCAGGGGACGGCACCATAGTCGTCACGTGTTTCTAAGGAGATCGCAAATTTACTGTAGTAGTCGCAAGCTGCAGTCGTAACGCCGAACCCGTCACCAGGGCAGGCGTCGTGCTCGCGCACTGAAAGCTTAGTACAATATATGGTACACTAGTCGTCGCGAACTGCCGCAGTCGCGCCGATTTTGCCACGGAGGCAGGCGCCAATAAAAGCACCACAAATTCGCGACGCCTGCCTTCATGGCGGGGTCGACGCGTGGGAGACGCGAGGTGATGCGCTGTCAGCGCTGTGGGCAGGACAGCACTCTGGCGGCACACTCCACGGAATTTTTTGGCGCCAAACCAGTGCGCCAACAAATAGATAAACCATAGCCGAAACCAGAAAACGTGGATCTCCAAATAATGAATAACAACCCAACAAAGCAGCGGCAATTTGCGGAGTGTGCGAAAAAAGCAGGCAGAAGCACTCAGTTGGGGTAAAGGAGAAAAATCTCAACGGAAGCCAGGCCACTGCCGACTTTGAGTCAGCAACATGCGTAGCACCCCGATTCACAAACTTTTCGGCTTCTGCAAAGCAGCGTTTCCTTTCACCCGCCACATTGGCGTTAGTTGTGCGTCTCTACGGTGAACCGGTGGCACACCCCTCTGTGCACGACTAGCACTCCGTTCACCCTTATAATCTCTCGGACGGCAATATTGGATTTCTCGTAGCGCCCCCTATAGGTGCTGAAAGTTGCGAATATAAACCGCTTGACTTTCGAAGCTTCTGGGGTACGCAGCGTTACCCCGGGACGCCGCCTTGATGATCTATATACTTGAGCCGAGCGAGCGAGCGTAGGAGCACAAGGCGAGCGCCTAAATTGCTCTGCACTTAAAGGAGCCATGAAGACAAAATACAAGTTAGGTTTATTAGAAAGACTGCTTAGTCACGATAACAATGATACCAATAGCATCGCAATCTTCGAATAAATAACGGAGATATTAAAGAAACGTGTGAAGCAGTCGCGACCCCCTACCCAGTTTCCAGCAACTTTTCTATGACGTCACGGAACTTTGGGCGATTGGCGGCCGCCTAACTGACCTGTCGCGACGACACATGACTGTACGTCTGTAATGGGGCCTCTAGTTCCGTTTGACCGCATCACTTGAAAGCTAACGTGCAGTTAACGCACAGAAAATTATGTTGTAATGTTGGCCCGTATGACGTCAGTCTTGCTCATAACACGTCACTGTGGCGCAAAATTTGAAAGTTTTTAAATTATTCTTGCTTTTTTTTCGTTAACAAAACATCTTTTGCGGCTGTAATGGAGCTGAGTGAGATACTGAATCCTAGTTCCTTCAAATTAAACGAAGTCGTATTTCCTCTTCATGGCTCCTTTAAAATGTTCTAGTCTCTTATATTCCTTTTTAAGGGCTGAGCCGCCCTCTTTTGACTACTTTCGCTATCAGCGCCAGGCTGATACTGAATCTGGTCAGGAGATGGCCCCACACCTCCTCTGGGGAATCACTCCTCTGCACGTGACAGCTGTCACGTTGAGTGGGACTGATTAATTTTCTAGTTCTTTCTCGCTCCACGGCAACTGCTTTCGCTGCATTTGATCCCCATTTATCTTCTGTATAGGTTGAATTCACAGGCGAGGCATGCATGCAGACAACCAGTGAATGCGCCGTCACTGGTTGCGTCGGGCCCCGTGGAGTAGCGGTACTTGTCCGTGCAAAACATGTGCGTTGGACGTTCCGAACACTACCCCACCGAACGCAAAGTAATGACTCGACTACAATCTGAGTGAGGTTAATTAACATCTGTGTTGACACCCCCGTTCAGAATCGGGTTGAAACGGCGCAAACGACGCACGCTGGGGCTTGTAAAGGCGCGGTCGCACTAGCCCGACCATCGGCCGATTCGGTCGGCCAACACCACCGTGTCGGCGAGCTGTCAGCGGCCATGTCACACCGCGCCGACGCCGACCCTTTCCCAACCGTCGGCGCCGGTGAGAAATCGGCGAGGCGTCGGTGTCAGCGCGATATCGGCCGACGCGCTTCTCACACCACACCGGCAGCCGCGCAACGTCCCATACCGACGGCCCCGCGACGGCCGACTCCGTCACCTTGCCTCTCTGTCGGGGATATTTCTTTCTCTAGTCAAACTTGGAGTATCGTGTCGCCGCAGCACGACTGAAGCCATTCGTGTGTACTGGCGTGTGCGCTGCTTGTACTGTATGCACTCCTCAACTTCTTGTTAGATCACGGACAAAGAAAAAAGAGCTGTGAGCCGCTGCCGCGGCAGTAATAGTATAGATGTTAAACTCCCGGCGAATAGACGTAAAAGCATGTAAAATATGCATATAAATTAGTGCGTACGTCAGCAGAAATTTAAACTGCTCTAATGGAGAGCCTTACTTTTCACCATGGTACCGCATTTTCGAGAAACACGGTGCGATTAAGGAAAGAGAAATTAATTGTTGTGGCTCAAGACGCCACTCGCTGTGTCGAAGGAAATTTTCCATTGCAAGGGTACTTGCTCCTCAAAGTCACGCGATTCACAAATTGGATACGCAAACCATACCCCTTAAAAAATCGCTCATAAAAAAAACTGACTCCGCCGGGAATTGAACTGCGCGAACGCCCAAATGCTGCCCCGCTGCGAAATAGCGTGGGTAATAGAGGGAGGCCCATCCTTCCGTGTCATACGTCGGTGTTTACTAGCTGGTTTACCGAATTCCTGGCTGGTAAACTGAAATGTCTTCAATAGCGCTTGCACAGCAGGGTTCCCCGAAGCCCCCACAATAGCTTATCACCATCAACTCCACTGCTTTGCGAAAGCGCTCGCAAAAATGTGTGTGCGCGGCTGCGACTGCGATTTCCCACTGCGGGGATAGTGCTTGCCGTACTTTGGTTTTACGTTTCACGTAAAAAAAACCTTCGCCGATATTGATCCCTTATTACCCAAATTACCCTCCGTAACTCTTCTTCTGCACGAAACTGACCTTACATTTTCTACAGGCGAGCCGATCGCACATGCATTTGAAGTATGCATCTCCGGGGTAACGGCGTCGCCGAAGAGCACAGCCGAAGCGTCGAACGCCAAAATACGGATTGCATCAGGGCTAGTTTTGAGTTGTATGGACTTCATGGATGTTACTGAGTTTATTACACTCCAGAAACAATCAAAATAGAGCAGCATTCATTGCGGCACGAATGTTGTCGGGGAGCAGTTTTCGCTTCTCTGTCGATTCTTTACGACGCGTCCGGCGACCGGTCGGGCGACCGGTTTTGTTGGCGTCTTCGGTCGGCGGTTCAGTCACACTACGGCGGCTTTCCATCGGCCGACGTGTTTGTGTCGCTGTCGGCGTAGTGTGACAACGCGGTCTGGCAACTCGGCAGTTGAAAGATGATTTGGCGACTCGTCGGCGTCGCCGTCGCGTCGTCGTCGCCGTCGTGTCGTCCTAGTGTGAATTCGCCTTTAGTGCATAGCGCTTTGGGGGCTCGCCTTGTCATCGTAGCTCGCTCGCTGGAACCAAGTAGGGGCCCGCGGCGTACAAACGTAGTGGAGTGCTGTCGTAGCGGCGTCCCTCAGAGGCTTCGAAAACCAAGCGGTTTATATTGTCATAACCGTTCGAAACTCGTGAACCGCTGCCGCTTGTCACAGATCTCCCCGTTGTTTAGCTCATTTAAAACTAAGTGCTTTTCAGGCAAAATATACGCAATTAACCGGCAGCGGCCGTGTGCATCTAGTTAGGAACGCTCGTTGGGTTGCTTTCGTGGTGTTCCCAACAGTAGCAGCGAAAGAAAAAAAAAAATGGGGCGTTCCAAACTGCGCAATAAGGCGGTGGTTGCGCAGGCACGTTCACGAGGAAAAGAAAGCACAAGAAGAACATAACTCCAACTGGGGCATTTTCAGGCAGGCGGCGCACGAGTACTGCGGAGGCGAGAAATTTTAATTGCATTAGAAAAACATTCGTGCCATTCATGAGGGGAGGAGTGAGACCGGACGGTGAAGAGCATGATAGGGGTAGCAGTGAGCGGAAACGGCGCCACATCCATTATGGCGAATCACTGATCTGCACTTCCGACAGCTTCCGAATTGCGTTGAATGGCTTGAACTTTTTCTCCTGCGTGCGGGCGCAGTGGCACAGGGCGCGCCAGGTGCGTGGCGCTCGGCCTTATCTGTGGCCGTTTCCAGTGTTGCCAAGCAAAGAAATTGACAGCTAAAGTTTTCAGCAAACCCCACCTATACGTAGTTGCTCATCCTGCTGTCGTTATTTCGATTTTTTAGTTGCGTAGTGCTTCGTTTTGTCCGACTCACCCTTGGAAAAGTACAAATCTTTTGCCAGCTTAATGGTGCGTCTAAATGGAAGGTTTTTACAGGAAAATGTTGATTTCTGAAGTAACGAAAGCAGGCAGCCAGCCAGCTTCCTCCGAACCCGTGACCACTCGTATATCGTCTGCAAAAACGCGTCCACAGCTGCTAACCATTTGCTAACACATTCAACAGCGTAACACACGCTTCATATCGAGCGCATATGAGAAGGAATAAAACATAAAGAAATGTTCAACGCCTCCTGTTCCATAAAATTGATCCCAAAAAATAGCACTAATAAACGCTTGGAGTGCAGTTTTCTACAGTGCAACTGAAAAAAAAAACTGAAGGAAGCACTCGGGGCATGGCCAATTCCCGTTGGTTTAGGACACATTTCGTGCGACGGCAATAACACAAAACCACAAAAAAAAATCCGTCCCTTCCGCTCTGTGATAAAGGATGCCTAGCAAAGCTGCGGTGCCAAGCATCAACGCTCAACGCGTTTGCCGGACGGTGTCACAACTGCTATGGACTCGTCCGACCACTATGTTCAACTTCTGGCAGTCCAGCGGCTCGAGGCTGCTCTTGCAGGGCACAAGCGGAAGGGAGGCGCCGACGGGAGGTCTGAGGGATCACCCGACGACCCTCCGCGCGTCGACCTCGTAGACGCCCGCAAGGCGTTGTCTCGGGGACGACTTAGGAAACGTCAAGGAGGGGGCAGGCCCTGAGTGGCTCCCGCCCACCTCCCCCCGCAGGACAATTCAATAAAGTCTTTCTCTCTCTCTCTCTCTTTCTCTCTCTCTCTCTCTCTCTCTCTCTGAGTGACCACGTGCTTTCACTGGTTTGTTGCTCAAGGTCTGCACGAAGATGTTTATGTACAATTTGCGAATGAGCATTATTCCTGAATAATTATCGTTATATTGCTTTTACGAAGTAGAGTTCTATTCCAGTCGACAAGCATAGGGGCTGTCCGCTTCCCTCCCATAGAATCTCATGTATTGATATCGGACGAGAATTCCACAATATTCACAACTTCACTGTATACTATCTATTTTTGGAAAGTAAAGAAAACGCCGCCTAATGTTCGAGTCATCTTGGCGGCTAATTGTCGTTTCCTTTGTGTCTGGAACATTTCAAAAAAACAAGAGCTAGAGCCCCTTTCCGCCGTAATACTCCCTTAAAATTGATTGATTGTAGGGTTTAACGCGCCGACGCAACGCAGGCTATGAGGCGCGCCGTAGTGCAGCGCTCCGGATTAATTTCGACTACCTGGGGGTCTTTAACGTGCGCCGAAATCTCGTACACACGGGCGTTTTGCTTTTCGCCTCCATCAGAAAAGCGGCCGCCGCGGCCGGGAATCGAACCCGCGACCTCGTGCTCAGCAGCGCAACGCCTTAGCCACTGAGCCACCGCGGCGGGTAATACTATCTTAAAATATGGACGGGCTTCACTGTGTAACAATAAATGTGGGAAATCCATCTTACAAAGGCACAAGCTTACAACGATCTTGTTAAAGTAGGATTCACCTCAATGCACCATTGCATGGCAGGGAAGACATTTCTCTGTGGCCAATATGTGCAGCATGGTATTAAAGGTTGAAGGCCCCTAAGAATTTCTTTTTTAACACGAAAGTGTTTTATGCCCGTGTACACCGGGTACGGCAGCGGCGTCATATCCGTCATTGAAATCACATCGCCAGAAAAAGCTCAAATGACGCGGCTGCGCCAGGATTCGAGCCACGAACTCTCTCGCCGCAACGGGAGGTACACAGCGCTGGGCGCACTGCGCATGAATTCAAGCGTTAGTCGGTCTACACACACGCTAGTAGGTCTACGAACAAGCACAGTGTAGTACTACCGTCTAAGATGCCAAGCTAAGTAGTTCATCGTGACCGTAATGAGCTCCGACACTTGGCGTCTCGATGCCAGCGTCTTGGTGTACGCATGAAGCGGGTGAATTGAGGCACCCTTCGGTTTCGGTTTCGGTTCTGCTTCGTTCGCATGGTGTTCAAAAGCCTGTGGTTTAAGACCGATTTACAGTGTTCCGGCGCATGCTACCCCAGGGTCTAACGTTCTGAGTTAACGGTTCCAACCGTCGAAATGTAAATAGCGACATATGGATCCACCATAGACATTTAAATGCTCCTGTGAAGGCGCATTTCTCTTTCGTGTTTTACCGATTCCTATGAAAGAGGCATCAACCGCATTTTTTTTAAACATATTTGCATACACTGAACGTGTGGCGCGCAGTACTGGAGATTATAGTGGGCGCCGGAACATGGTGCTACGCTCACGTCCGATTCTTGTTTACAGCGCTCTATTGACGGAGACAATCTGCTAGATCCTCGCAATAGACGGCTTTAAAATTTCACCTGCAGCTTTAATGCCCTTCAGCTTCTGTGGTAGCAGCGTCGGTGAATCACGGATAGTGATTCTGAGAAATGGGTTACCAGACAAAAGACACCGAGATTTGAGCACGAATAAAAAATAGGCAGCGTCTGGAACCCCGCGCGGGGCACGAGATTTAGCCCCCTCGCACCCCGCGTGACGTCATAAATACGTCATAGTGACGTCATATTAACAGAAATTGTTATTATATTGCGTAGTAGAATACAAAAAGCACATTTTTTTACATTTTAATAAAAAATTAGGATGCCACTCATTTGCTAGAAGTTTTATAAAAGAATTTTTTTGTTCGTTCTTGCGGAAGCCACCGATGCTGCCGCTGCTGGCGGTATGGCGTATCCGAAAGTGCCGAAAGCCCTGAATGCCTGAATTTCTTGGGTCGACAACGTAGATGAAGCAGAGTTGATACAGTTAGAAGCACTATCAGAATGTGCGAGAACGTTGCTGTATGCGGGGACCAAGCCAGCCTTTCCACACGGTAGCGAAATCCGCTCTCGAGTACTGCTGACCTGTGAACGCCTGCTGTATGCCGATGGTACCTGCGTTAGACGACATCGCGCAGCCCAGTGGCCCCGTTCGAACAACCCACGTCCCACGCAAGAAAAGACACCGTCCGAGCGTGATTATGTGAGCCTGCTACGGCATGTCCGCGCGGCGGCAGCTGCTATCAACAGTTTGCACCACGGCAAGTTCAGAATGCTTGAATGGGTGGCCTGAAATCGCGGTGTGTTTTCAAAATGACAGCAGCGCGGAACTTACAGTGCTCAGGACGTAGGCCAGACAGCAGCGCGGAACAGCTGATATTTTACTGGTCGCATGTGCGCATTACAAGTGCAAACCACGAATAGCTAGAAAACGTAATCATTGGTGTTCCCACACGTGTACCGCGTACAACCCAGCACAGTAGTTTCCCCTTTAAGGAGATTAGCAAAAAATACGCGAAAATCGGCACTTTGTGGCGTTTTTTGTATATATTGTCGCGTGGATTGTGTGTTAAGCAGGGCAATCCCCTGTTTAAGGTATGTAAGGGTCATTGCACTTGGTACAATCTCCAAGTGATGGATACGTGCCGTGTTTCTAGGATAGCCATCTAGTACGAAGACGAGGACACAAACGCGTGGCCCGGGCCCCCCGCGCGCTTCTCTCGGTCAGCCATTTTTGCTGAGACTTGACGTGCTCTCTCGCCTTCCCATTTTAGGCGCCCTGCCCCTAATAAATCGGTGCCACCGTACAGCCGATTTTGCCTGCGTCTATCGGGACGCAACACTGGTGGAGGTGCCGGGTAAACCCATGCCTGGATCGCAGTCGGACACCAGCCCCGAAAGGCCTCGTCTCGTCGACACCCCCGTGCATCGGACCAGTCGCCGCACGCTCGGTCTGTCCCCAGAACTCTCGGGCCTGCCGGAGTCAACCTCTCGGGCCGGAGTCAACCTCCGGTGTTAACACCTCAGCCTCAATCTCGACCGCCTCCGGTGATGGCCACCTCACCTCCGGTGTTAACACCTCAGCCTCAATCTCGACCGCCTCCCGTGATGACCACCTCCCAGGTGATATTCCAATCAGCCCCGCACCCCGAACGCGTTCCATGGTGAGGTGTTCGAAGATGTTGAAGACTGGCTCGCGCATTTTGAGCGTGTTGCCGATTTCAACAGATGGGACGATCGCGAGAAGATTCGGCAAGTGTACTACTCGCTGGAGGACGGTGCTCGCACATGGTACGAGAATCACGAGAGGAGATTGGACACTTGGAACGACTTCTGTCAGGAGCTCCAGGAAACCTTTCCGAACACCGATCGACGAGACCAAGCGCTGCGTTTGCTGGAGTCACGTTTTCAAAAGCCCAACGAGAGTGTCGCCATGTTTTCAGAGGACATGGCTCGCCTTTTCCGCCGCGCTGATCCAGCCATGTCTGAGCCAAAAAAACTCCGATACCTTATGCATGGAGTCAAGGAGCAGCTGTTTGCTGGGCTTGTTAGAAACCCACCACGCACGGTGCAGGAGTTTATCAAGGAGGCCACGGCTATCGAGCGGGCTGTGCAGGAGCGTAGCCGGCAATATGCCCGTATTACAATCAGAAGTCGCGCCGATGTCGCTAGTATGACCTGTGACGAGAGCTCCTTGCGGGACCTAATACGGTCAGTTCTTCGCGAAGAGCTAAATAACCTTGGTATTTCGTCCCAGCAGTCGGCTCCTTCTTTGGCCAGGATGGTGCGGGAGGAGATACACCAAGTGTTCTCACCACCCGATCCGCCGACGCAACATTTCCCTACAAGTTACGCCGCGGCTATTCGTCAGCAAGCTCCAACACTGCCGACTCCACCACCCCCGCCACGTCGCCAGTCACCTTTGCCGGTACATCCTTGGCCCGCATAGGAACCTGCTGTCCCGCCACGTCGCCAGTCACCCCTGCCGGCACATCCTTGGCCCACACAGGAACCTGCTGTACGTCCGCCAGTACGAAAGACGGACTTGTGGCGTACGGCAGACGGGCGGCCGTTGTGCTACCACTGTGGTGAACCTGGCCACATACAGCGACGCTGCCCCTATCGCGATATTGGTCTTCCGGGATTCTCTCCTACAGCTCCTCGTCCGCGGTTGGGACAGCGGCCTGCCGAAATCGCCGATTATCTTGCCGCACAAAACGCTACATCTCCCGACAGTCGTCGATCACGCTCGCCGTCTCCCGCAGCCCACTTCTCGTCGACCCGTCGTAACCCTCGAGACAGCCGCCCGGGGAGGTTTCCAGCCCCCAGCGGGAAAACTAGGCGAAGCAACCTCCGGAGGCAAGGTTGCTGAAGATCGCAAATGTAAAGACCTTCAAGCGACGCAGACGACGACTCAAGATATAGCGACGAAGACCCGACGGATTACCGACATATTACCACCCCAATGCAAGTACACGACGACGACGCCACTGAATACTGACAGAGTCGCGAATGCCGACCTTCCTATTACCATCGATGGGCATGAAGTGACCGCGTTACTCGACACCGGCGCGGATTATTCAATCATTAGCCAAGAACTTGCCGGCCGTTTACGGAAGGTCAAGACTCCGTGGGATGGTCCGCAGTTTCGATCTGCGGGAGGTCACCTCATGACGCCAGTTGGGAAGTGTACAGCACGGATTGGTTTGGGGGCGCTGACTTTGTTAGTACTTTCGTCGTTCTTCCGCGGTGCTGCAAGGACCTGATATTGGGCATGGATTTTCTGCGCGAGCACAATGCCGTTATAGATCTCGGAGAGCGCCTGGTGAGATTGTCCACAAGCCTGCCTCGTGAACAGCTTACCGACCAGCGCCGTTTGCCCCTTCGTATCGCCGATGAAGACGTGAGCCTGCCACCGCGATCCTGCGCATTCGTTTCAATATCGTGCGACGATCCCTGCACCGCCGACGGGCTTGCCGAACTGCATACTGAGCTCTTTTTCGACCAGGGCTTTGCCATCGCAAGAGGCCTTGTGCGCCTGTCAGGCGGCCGCACCAATCTCTTGTTGACCAATTTCTCCAACGAACGCCGGCACATCGCGAGAGGGACTACAGTAGCATTTTTTGAAGGTATCGACAAAGGGGAATGCTGTTTTCTGCTTCAAACCAGCCCAACCACAACGACGAGCGCTAAATGCACAATCGACGTCAACTCCAACCTCTCGTCGGAAAATCACCGAGCGCTCCTTGACCTCCTTCAGCACTACGAGGATTGCTTTTCGTCCACGTCTGGTGTCCGTCAGACACATTTGACAAAACATCGAATAATCACCGAGGAAACGACGAGACCCATACGCCAGAACCCTTACCGTGTGGCTCCCAAGGAGCGCGACGCGATACGGAGGCAAGTACAGCAAATGCTGGAAGACGACGTCATCGTGCCGTCGAACAGCCCCTGGGCGTCTCCAGTCGTTTTGGTTAAAAAGAAAGATGGGACATTGCGGTTTTGCGTGGATTATCGCAAGCTCAACCAAGTGACAAAAAAAGACGTTTACCCGTTGCCTCGAATTGACGACTCGTTAGACCGACTGCGAAGCGCCCGCTATTTCTCGTCCATGGACTTAAAAAGCGGGTATTGGCAGATAGAAGTCGACGAAAGGGACCGCGAGAAAACCGCTTTTGTGACGCCGGATGGACTTTACGAATTCAAGGTTTTGCCCTTTGGATTGTGCTCAGCCCCGGCTACTTTTCAAAGACTTATGGACACCGTGCTGTCGGGCCTCAAGTGGCAAACATGCTTGGTATATCTGGATGACGTGATCGTATTTTCGACCACGTTCGAAGAACACCTCGAACGTCTTCAGTCGGTCCTCGAGGCCATAAGATCTGCCGGACTTACGCTGAAACCAGAGAAATGCCACTTTGGATACGAGGAACTGTTGTTCCTTGGCCATGTGGTCAGCTCTGCCGGAGTTCGTCCTGATCCTGGCAAGGTAGAAGCGGTCGCCCAGTTCCCCACGCCCGTCAACAAGAAAGCCGTGAGGCGTTTTCTAGGCCTGTGCTCCTACTACCGGCGATTTATTAAGAATTTTGCCCACATTGCGGCGCCCCTGACTCGTCTTACGCGGGATGATGTCGCATTCCTCTGGAGTGACGGAGAACAGAGAGCGTTCGACGAGCTGCGGCAACGGCTGCAAATGCCACCAGTACTGGGCCTATTTTGACGAAAACGCCGCCACCACGCTCCATACGGACGCTAGTAACGTTGGACTCGGAGCTGTCCTTCTGCAACAGCAAGACGGTGCCGAGAGAGTTATAGCGTATGCCAGCAGAACACTCTCACGGACAGAAGCCAACTACTCGGCAACCGAAAAGGAGTGTCTCGCCGTCGTATGGGCGGTGCTGAAATTTCGACCGTACCTATATGGTCGTCCGTTCACGGTGGTCAGCGATCACCACTCACTCTGCTGGCTAATGAGCTTAAAAGACCCGTCCGGACGCCTAGCACGCTGGAGCCTTAGGCTTCAAGAATTTGATGTGACTGTCGTGTACAAGTCCGGTCAACAACACGCCGACGCCGACTGCCTCTCGCGAGCACCAGCTATTCCAGCGTCGTCAGATGACTACGGCGATGACGACGCATTTCTTGGCGTTCTGGACGCATCCTCTCTGTCGGAGCATCAACACGCAGATCCGGAGCTGCGGCAACTCATCGAATTCTTGGAAGGACGGACCTCCACCGTACCGAAGCTGTTTTCGAGAGGGGTATCATCCTTCGGATTCCGGAATGGAGTTCTTTACAGGACAAACTTTTCCCCACGTGGCAGAAGCTACCTTCTTGTGGTTCCCGCTGCCCTCAGGAACGACGTTTTGCGGGCTTGCCACGACGAGCCGACAGCGGGTCACCTAGGCTACACCCGTACCCTGGCCAGGATCCAGCAATCCTATTACTGGCCCAAGCTGGCAGCCACGGTGCGGCACTACGTACGCACGTGTCACGAGTGCCAACGTCGTAAAGCACCGCCACTCCGACCAGCGGGTGTACTGCACCCTGTTCAGATTCCAGCAAAACCTTTTGAGCAGGTCGGAATGGACCTTTTGGGGCCATTTCCGACGTCATTCGCTGGTAACAAGTGGATTATAGTTGCCACGGACTACCTCACTAGGTACGCGGAAACGGAAGCCCTGAAGCGTGGAACAGCTCACGAGGTCGCCCAGTTTTTTGTTACGAAGATTCTTCTCCGCCACGGTGCTCCTGCTATCGTTATTACTGACCGAGGAAAAGCATTCACTGCTGCCCTCGTCGAGGAAATCATGCGGCTGAGCGGTACCTCCCATCGTAAGTCGACCGGGTATCACCCGCAGACAAACGGCCTTACTGAGCGCCTAAATAAGACAATAGCGGACATGCTCAGCATGTACATCGACGTGGAACACAAGACGTGGGATGCTGTGTTGCCATACGTCACGTTCGCCTATAACACGGCTCAGCAAGACACGACAAGAATGACGCCGTTCTCTCTTCTTTATGGCCGACCTGTCACCACCATGCTGGATGCAATGTTGCCCCATGACACCACCGGCGACAACACGGAACTGCACGAATTCACGGAACGAGCAGAGGAAGCGCGGCAGCTGGCGCGCGTTCGAACAAGACGGCAACAGCTGTACGACTCCCACCGCTACAACCTCCGCCACAGGACTGCTGTGTACAAACCTGGCAACAGAGTCTGGGTATGGACTCCCGTCCGACGTCGAGGACTCTGTGAAAAACTTCTTAAACGGTACTTTGGACCATATCGGGTGCTGCGCCAGGTTACAGACGTAACGTATGAAGTTGTCGACGATGGCCTCGTGTCTCGACGCCGCCGTAACCGCTGCCCTGACGTCGTTCATGTAGTGCGCATGAAGCCATACTTCGATCGTTGACGGACTCATTTTGGGCAACACCATAAGTGCATCTATCATTTTAAATAACTCTGCGTGCATCGGGGCGATGCTATTTCGACGGGGGGGCAAAATGTCGCGTGGATTGTGTGTTAAGCAGGGCAATCCCCTGTTTAAGGTATGTAAGGGTCATTGCACTTGGTACAATCTCCAAGTGATGGATACGTGCCGTGTTTCTAGGATAGCCATCTAGTACGAAGACGACGACACAAACGCGTGGCCCTGGCCCCCCGAGCGCTTCTCTCGGTCAGCCATTTTTGCTGAGACTTGACGTGCTCTCTCGCCTTCCCATTTTAGGCGCCCTGCCCCTAATAAATCGGTGCAACACCGTACAGCCGATTTTGCCTGCGTCTATCGAGACGCAACAATATTTTCGAGTAGATTGAATTGTGGCTTAAAATTGTTTACTCGAAATACGTTTTGTGCGTGGAAAAGTCTGGTGATCATGAGCTTCTTGCATCATAAATGCATGGTATTCAGCGCTTGAAAAGATTTTTCAGAAGAAATTATTGCAGCTGTAGTGGTGAGCCATTTCACTACAGTAAAATGTGGCAGAAATACATCTGCGATACAAGGTTGTGAAAGAGTGAGAACATTGGCAGTCTCGTATCCCGTGGCCCAGATTGTGGCTGGGTAGTTTCTATCATGCATTCAGCTCCTCACATTGGCACACACATGATGCTACGACAAATTAGGAACTGGGTCCTCCAAAAGGTACACTAGCTAGACGCTTTATGCCATAGCTGCTACATTGGCATAACCTTCACGTCTCTGTATATGTGGCTATGTTGGCCAGATTTTACCGATTCCCCTCATGCAAAGGGACTTAATTCAGGACACCCAGCCGATAGGGTCAGAGAAGAAGCTGTACAGACAGTAACAGGAAGGGTATACACTTGGCCGACCATCATGTCTCCAGCATATGAAAACCAATGGGTTCTATGCAGGCTCAATAGTCAACGTCAAAAAGAATCTGAAGATGTGCCTGGAACGTGAAAGCCTCAGCGGATGGCTTGTGTCCATGGGTATAAGCAGCGACCACACTGCAAATGTAATTGATAGGCAAAGTTCAAGGCTCTAATGGTGCGAGTTTAACCAAAAGAAATGGTGAAAAACATCCCAATTTCAAACTGCATTGATGTAATATGGGCACGAGTGACGTCATATGGACGTGCACTGTAAATGCAGTTATCTGTGTGTTAACTGTACGTTAGCACTCATGTGATACGATCAAACGGAATGGAGTCCCCACTGAAATTGCCCAGTTATGCTTTTTTTGCGGTGGGTTAGGTTGGTGGCTGTGAATTGCACAAACAAGATTCTGTGATGTCATAGAGAAATAGCTGGAAAGTGTGTATGGAACTTCCACTGCTCTACACATTTTCTGTACTATCTTATTTGTTTGAAGTTTACCATAAAATTGATGCCATTTGTTTTTTGGGCAAAGAAGTCTTTTTAATGAATGAACCTTGTATTTTTTCTTCGTAGCTTCTGTAACAGCCTGCCTACTGTGCCCCTAAACAGTGGTTGCTAAACAAATGCCCACTTGCCAGCCAGCTTCAGGGGCTTGTAACGATTTACTAGGATTTTTCATGGCCAACATAAATTCCAAGGAATCCACGGTGGTACACTCCAGGGCAGTGCAAGTCTCAAAGAAGTTTGACAGCAGGACTGGACACTAACACAACCAACAGGCTTCATAGGTGGAAACCAGAAGCCCACCCACACAATGCCATGCAATAAGCCAATGCAGTGAGTCTGTAGTATTAAGAGCATAGGTTTTCATTGATTTTTATGCGAGGCATTCAACGTGTGGGTCGACTAGTGAGGTTTAGCTGGCCAGTTTGGGCACAAAATACTCTTGTGATTTCAGACAGCTCTCAGAGGCCTATCTAGATGTCTTTGTTTTTTTCGCAAATAAAAAAGTGCAAGCTCACAGTTGGGGATCTTGAAAACATTGTTTAGCCTCTCCAGCAATTGTGCGAGCCTGAGGTAATCATGCCTATAGGTGGTCCTCATGTTTGCTAGCTCCCACAGCAAGCACATGAATGCAGTGACTGAGAAACATGGTGGCCAGAGGGAGAGAAGGGGGTGGTTCCTGAACAAACGGCCCTTGATCATCAAAACAGCAGAAAAGAGCGCTGATGACTCCGAGTCCTCGGCTGGGGTGTCAGTGCATTCACAAACTTTTCTTTAAAAAAATCTTGCGATTACACACACTCCCTCCATGGAAGGGGTTTGTTTCCGGCAAGGTGGTTGAGTTGAAATTTGTGATTAGTAACAACATCAACTCGCCATTCGTCCCTTTCATTTAGCATGCTTCCGAGCTTCACTTCAAAAACCCTGCTTTTTCTAATTTACGTATAAATGGATTGATTATGGAATATTCTCTTATTTACCTCTGCTCAAATAAAACTGCGTTATACCTTAAACGCTGCTGTGTCCATGCAGGCGTAATATTCTTCAATGGTGTTGTGTGGGGAACATTAAGCTCAGTACTAATAAACTTAAAACCAGGGCAAGTGAAATTTCCCCTATTGTTTCAGGGTGTCCAAACTATTTATAAATTTTTGTAAGCATTCTAACTGTCTACCAGTACTTTGGGGGTAACTCAACTGAGCTCACCCTTTTTTCGCATGCCTTTATTATTGTTGTGCACTACAAACACATTCCCAGCTGGAACATGCCTGCTGAATTTAGGGCCCAAACCATTCTTTTGCTATTTCACATGATTGCAGCTGTATGAAACATTGCTTCTGTTTAGTTTTAGCCTACGATTTCCAACAGGTCACTTAACTACTGTCAAAAGCATATTAAAACATTAATTGCTATTTATAACAAGCAGTATTCTAACATGGTATTCTAACAGTATTCTAACAGTATTCTAACATAAAACGTTTGGTTGTTACCTCACTTGACATTTTTGTTACACAGCCGGCCTGGTTCATATTATCTAGGTATGAAGGACAAGTACACAACAAATGCCTTACTGCAATACATTCATATGCCCGTCTTACAGCAAATCAGCAGTGACAGAAGCCACACGTTTTGGCTTTCCAGCAGAGCTTTGGTGTCAACAAAAAAGGAATCTTTCTTGGCTTCTCTGCAGAGCTTTGCACTCAAGCAAAAAGATCACTTGGCTGTTTGGCTTTCCTGCAGGACTGTAGTGTAGTGCTAGAAGGCATCACTTGCTTATTTGGCAGTTTTTCTGTGTATTGTGCCAAGAAACCCTTGCATTTTGTTTGGAAAAGGAACTTCACACCACAGACTGTGCAGAGAAAGTAGAGCTACTCACTGACTTTTTTCGCAGCCACGGAATTTTGGTAGAATCACTTGTCATTGACAAACACCATGTTTGCTTTCTGTCTGAAGGTGTGAATCTGGGAGAGTAGGTTTCTATTTTGTGGAAAAATACAGCGACAATAACAGTACTGAAGTACAAGGAAAGGTGCTGTGATGAACAGTGTCCATGTGTTCGCAGCTTTTTTGTCCAGTTTCTTTCCTGTGTTTTTTCATGAAGACTTGCTACAGTGCCTGATCAAGCCTGTTTTTGTCTATCAACAGCGAAGCACTTATCAATGCTCACATGCTGCCCATTGACACCAAAGCAGAAGTACGTTCACTGGAGTCATTTTATTGTTGAAGCCTTCCAGGATACATACAGCTTTCAGCTGTACTGCAATATTCAAAAACACCAATAAAGACATTCACGTCCACATATATGTCCTCGGCTCCAGTTCCTGCACAAGGTATTAAGTACTCTCGGGAGAGGATAATGTCAAGCTGTACAAGAACCATTCCCTCGTAGATGTGCTCCATAACCTGTTGTTTAGGCTTGTTAGCTTAAAAAATAGTTTCAGTGCCCTTTTTTTCAAGCTAATTACCACCACCAGAGAATGTGCTTTCTAGTAGTTGGGCTCTGCTGGGTATGCATCATTGCAAACAAAATATGGGACACTGCATTACGGCCCTTACGACTAAGCATAGTCACTTAAGCAATTAGCCGAAACAGTTTTTTACACAGCACAGAGTTAAAAAGCAAAAGAACATGAAATATCTCCTTGCAATTAGAAACTTTTACTGTTCACCCTCCTCCCCCAAACACAGAGCAGACAATTACCAGCTGTCAACACAAGTATTAACGTCAAGTTGAATTCCACAGGGTGCTCCGGATGGGTACATTGATGTCACAGTCAATCAGAAATCGTGAATCCTCTGTAAGCCTTCGAGAGAAGCTGTCACCATTACTGGCCATCCAACTGAGTGGGCATGAAAGTATTGTTGTTGGTTATGTTGACTTCCAAGCCAAACACGAGTAAACAAAAAACTAGCGTACCAAAATACATAATCAGAACAGATGCAGGATGACGTTTGTTGACTAACCAGATTGAAGAAGGCAGAAGGCAGTGGGGCAAAGGTTAGGGAAATAAAATCCATGCGGTAATTGTGAACGAAGTTATGAGACGCTGCCAGACGATCAGCTGGTGAGGAGGGAGGGCTATCCTATCTATCCCTTGCTACCTCTTTATTATAATTGAGCAGATAACAACCTTTCATTAAACTTGCTAGCTGGCAGTTCCACGTACCCTATGTAGAAAATGTCAAGGTAGACAAAACGTTGTTTCCTGTGCATTCAATAATGGCTGCCTAAAGATTGCTTAGAATTTGCAGCTCATTTGAAGTCTTGCATATCACGAAAGCACAATAGTATTATTCGAAGCAACAAATTCGAAAAACATAGATGAACAACAAGAGCCACTTGTTTACCTTGAGCACACCAAACTTGAAAGCACTATTTAACACAAGTGTCAAGCTTGGCACAAACGGTGATCTTATCGGCTTGACTTCTCAAGAACTTGCACATTTGGAGCTTGAGCCTCCTTGCACATGAAGCCAGCCAGTGAGCGGCTGGTTTCAGCGATAGCTGAGTACCTATGCTGCCCATGGACGGGCGGCTGCTGGGCTCTCCCATTCACCAGGCCACCCACGAAAGTGGAGCTGCGCTCCCTGCATGCAGCGTGCACGAATCGTTTCGCGGGGTAGTAACGTTTCTTGCAGTGCCCCGCGAGAAAAATTGCAGAACAGGCTACATGCGAGGACGGATTGCGTTCGACGATGCCCTGCGCTACCTGACGATACTTGATTCGTGCACACTGACGCCGCTGACACTGCGTTGCTCGCGTTATCACGTCATCAAAGTCAGCTACCTCGTTAGCCACGGCGCAAAGCGCTGGAAAACTGATCCGCACGTATCAAAATACAAGGCTTGGAATGCAAGTAGCGATCGGCAACAAGTAGACAACGAATGCAGGAGCATAAAGCCGATGGCACGCGAACTGCAAAACAATATGAAGCTAGCAACATATTGAACGGCAACAAATGCTGCACGGAAAAAAGCGGGGCGAAGCAGCTAGCCCAAATAGCACAACATAGGATGCGTTAGGCTTACCAAGACTAGCAGCAGCAAGTTCACGAAAAATACTCAATAAAATAACTGCAAACAATCCTCCCAACAAGAAAAAAAGCGCCGGCGAGGGCAGCCGCTGTGCAAGGCGATAAGGATGTAACGTTGCGCAGGCTTGCGGTTGGAGCCAAGGCCGCAATCCCACATGGCGCACACACGCCGTCAAACAACGTTTTTCAAACATGTCTTCAAATGTGCAAAAAAAAGTGACGTCACAGAAAGTCACGTGACTAGTTTAGTTTGACGTCACTTCTGCGGGGCAGGAGCCACCGCAAGGGGGCTAGATCTCGTACCCCGCGCGGGGCACAAGACTTACCCTAAAAAATAACAGCCATTCCAGTCAATGATAAAGCCGTCGGAAGGTTAGAGCAGTGATTCGCCATAATGGGCTGTAGCGCCGTTGTCCGCTCTACACCCAATGCAACTCCAATTTCCCGCCTTCGCAGTGCTCGCGCGCCCCTCGCCTGGAACTGCGCCAGCAGGAGTTCGGTTCTTTTCGAGCTTGCTTTTTACCCCCAGACGTGCCGGCGTTGCACTGCCGCTTTTTTTCGCTTACTATCGTAACAACCAACCCAACGAGCGTTCCTAAGTAAATGAGCGCGGGCGCTGCCCCTTAATTGCGCATATTGTAGTTAAAATGTACCTAGAGGTTTTTTTTTTTTTTGCGCTAAACAACGGGGAGATCTATGACAAGCGCCAGCGGTTCACGAGTTTCGAACGCTTATGGCCATATAAACCGCTTGGCTTTCGAAGCCTCTAGGTTACGCCGCGACGACAGCCGCTGCGACGGAACGCCGTGTGGCTCTACTTGAGTCAAGCGCGCGAGCTAAGACGACAAAGCGAGCCCTAAAGTGCTCTGCACTAAAAAGAGACCAGACAAACACGAGCTTTGATCTTTTCAGCGAGCATAAACGAGCTTCGTGTAAACAGAAAGTTGTTGCATCATTTCGTTTGTAGTACTAAGTTGTCAGCGGCTGAAATCACGCGTTCGAGACGCGTCTGCGTGCCGTGTGCTCCGATACTGCAGGAGCTTTTCTGCTTTCGCGCTTTGATAAAAAGCGTCTGCTCGCAATCTGCGTTCACACCATCAAATTAGAACCTTTGATATCCTTCTAAAAGAACAGTGTGCGCTTTTAATCGTTTTCATTTGCGATGTTTCACTGCATAAACGCTAGCACAGATACGCCTGGGGCGAAGAGCGCATAAGCGCGCCTTTGCGGGCGTAACTTTTCTTTTGGTAAAAATTTAAGCAGCAGAGAAAAAAAAATTCTTGGTGCGTCGACTGCCCTAGCTGGCCCCGTGCCGGGTACTACGCAGAAAGGGGGGCACTTGTTAAGTACAAAAAGAAAATAAAATTGCAATTGATTTCAACGCTGAAAATACCCCCGACGGTCCCAAGAGGACACACCCTAGGCGAAACAGAAGCCCACTGGAAAATTTAGTTATATCGTTCCAGTACGAGTAGACCGATACAAAAAGTTGTGGGCGTGAGCGTTTTGGCAATATTAACTGAAATAACACGGACGCCTGGTAATTTGATAGATGACGTTGAAGAAACTCGGAACCCATTTCTTATCTAATTAAGCGTCCGATAAGACATTGTCATAACCGCTAAATTAACGTTAAATTCTTATAAAATTGAATTTACAACTTCGACGTTCGAACTTTTACATACAGTACACCAAATGTCTTGTAAGGAACATGTGAGAGGTCTCCTTGCTGCTGTGCTATGCACGTGAAAAATACATTGGGCTGGATCATAAAGACTACATAACAAATATTTTTCCGCTAGACATGTTAGGTCCTTCATTACGACCGACTGTTTTACCTAGCCTCGATAAGGTCACGTGATCGCAATATCTCCCAGGTCGGTAGCGTGACAGCTGCTGCTGGCTTAGTGACTGTCTACGTGCAGAAGCTCGCTACCTGATTGGTAACTTCAGTTTTTGGTAAAAAGAAAACAAAACTAAAACTAAAAAGAATCTGTTTTCTTTCGCTACTCGTAGCCATATTTGCCTGTAAAGAACTGACACTCTAGACGAGTGGCATATGAATGTAATGCATTAATAGACAATTCTCTAGATTTCAGCAGCTTTATTTTTATATCTTCGCTTTTGGCGCCAGACATCCAACATGCAAAGCTATATTCGCCATAATTATTTCGCCTTATAAACTAGTCCATCCCGTATATTTCGCTTAGCAATCCACCTCAAATAACTGCATCGCACACTTTATTCGCTTAGTAATCTATGTTATATCGTGGGGCTGTACTCTTGATTGCTTTACTCACTTATTTTAAATCAATTTTATTCACTTCACACAGTTGTAATCAATTTGATTCAATTTAATTCCCCATAATTCCCTATGTAATTTACTTTGCGTAAGTTGGACAATTCCATACTCTCACTCACTTTGGTATATTTTATTTTTACTCAGTCGTTCATTCATTCTACTTTTACTTTTAATTCTTACATATTTCATCTTACCCTTCTTAACTGAGCATGGCCCCTCTGTTTGTTGGATTCTTCTTGATTCGCTTTGATGCCTGTTAGTTCACCTTGGTCCATCCTAAATCACTTCGATTCCAGTTAATTCACTGGGGTACCTCATAATACAACTTGCTCAGTCCTAATTCGCATGGTCATTCTTCCCGATTGCGTCTACAGTTTCATTAGTGCTGATTTACGTTGTCATATTTATCAATTTACTAATGCAAATTTTTAATGCTGGAATTGTGCACTTATTCCAGATTGTATTTGTTATTCCTCTTGGTACGTTTCTTCATTCCCGTAACTCGCGGGACGCGTCCGCAATCATCTTTATACGGTATGTGTTGACGATCGGTTTTTTCTCGGGTGCAAAAAGCGAAAACGCCCGTGTGTTCGAGATTTAGATCCCCAGGTAGGCAAAATTAATCGTGAGCCCACAACTACAGTGCGCTTTATCGCCTGTGTAGCGTCGGAGAGTTAAACCCCACAATAAATCAATCAACGACCGGTTTTCACTCGATGACTTTGAACGTCGACTGAGCGACGAGCCGAATCAGACTTTTCCCTTTATAATTTTTTTTTCAAAGCGAGAATATTTGGTGTGTGTATGGGGGGGGGGAGGGAGGGGGAGAGTTATCAGTTCGGGGTTTCCTGGTCCTGGCTGGCTGCCGGGGCTATCGCAACTAATTCTTCTTGAGGTTCAGGGTCCCAGCTGGTATGCGGGGCTACTTCCAGCAATGACGTCAAATGTTGAAGACGAAACTAGGTTCAACTATTCAATAGGCGCTAGACGGGCTATAACAATGAAATCCGTCGGCGTTAAAAAACACAAATGAGCCATCTCCACTAAACTGAAACCTGCGGAAGTGCGAAGTATGCTGTGTATAAGTGTTTTCAAAAATTGCATGTCTCTCTCTAGCCCACGGCGCGCGCTGATTGTGCTCCTAGATGCGCCGGTGGGAGGCGCGATCGCGCGCTTGCTGGGGCGGTGGCGCCCTCTCTTGCATTGAACCGCATTAAGGAAATCTGCATGCCCTATTTGCCACAGTTTGGGGCAGTGGCAGAGGTCTGCAGCGAAGTGGCGACCACTCTGACAGCGAAGCGCCCGAGGGTTGCGCTGGGGGCGTGTCCGCTGTGATCAACGAGGCCCGGGATCAGGTTAGAATGCCTTTTCTTGCTTCTCCGACCACTCGACCCGATAAGGCCTGGCGTCGAGAGCCGGTGGATACCTGAGTGTTAAATAATAGCCCGTCTACAGGCAGCTTCTGCTTCTACCTGACGATTGCTGAAGCGGACACAGAACGTGCCACGAATCTTTAAATCAGGTTGATTTAGTTTGAACCGGTTTTACCCATGATGCACTTTCCTTTTAGTACACGTTACGTTCTACCACGAGGCGTTGGAAAACGGGTGTCCCGGTGGCGTATTTACAAACGCTTCGCTGCACAGAGCACCCACGTGACATGTCTGTTCGCGCGATGGAGAACGCTAATTCAACGTGGTCATTCCCTGCGTCCCAAGCCTAAAGCGACCTAAAGCATACCAAATCACCATTATTAACAACAACGACGCGTAGATTTGAGTTTAGAAAAAAAATTATTTAGGAAAAAGATAAGCAATGTAAAAAAAAAACTAAAAGAGAGACCTGCTGGGGCTCGAACCCAAGCCGCCGGCGCCAGTACTCAGCGCTCTACGTGAAGGCTACAGAGCGAGAACGGTGGGCTTGTTTTAGCAGGCGCTGAAAAGAATAACGCGCGCAGTGACATCACACATGTCACGTGCTTGCTCTGTGCAGCGAAGCGTTTGTAAACACGCGTCCCGGTGTTTTAGTACCCCGGCTACATGAGACAACGATGACAACAGACGACAACAGCCCGAACCCCTAAGGGGATGCGCCCAATAAAAAAATTTCCCCCCCCCCCGTTTTTTACGACGAGTATGGTTGAACGCGAAGCTTTCTCGTGATGGAGTCCTTGGCTGGCCAATCCCACTATGCGAGTATGCGCTGCTCTGGAGATGCACAGCACTTTTCCAGAATACCCAGTGCAACTCTACGGTGTACGCTTCGTAGATTTAACATTTGATATTGGGCAGTACGGTGCGAAACGGTACCTGCTGCTTGGAGAGCGCTTCGACCATGTCTAAATGGGGCAATCGGGTGGACGCCGGCTTCATATAACGCGAGAGACTCAGATTCGATTCCGCCCACGGGAAGCGTTTCTTTCTTTCACCTCACCCACGATCACTCATCATCATCGTCAGAGAAATATGGCTTTCCTGCAGGGCGTATAGGCGTAGAACGGCATCACTGACCCCATTGGTTGATCGATTGATTGATTGATTGATTGATTGATTGATTGATTGATTGATTGATTGATTGATTGATTGATTGATTGATTGATTGATTGATTGATTGATTGATTGATTGATTGATTGATTGATTGTAGGGTTTAACGCACCGACGCAACGCAGGCGATGGGGCGCGCCGTAGTGGAGGGCTCCGGTTTAATTTTGACCACCTGGGGATCTTTTCAGGGAACCCACTAAAGCCGCGCATTCGAAGCCCACGTCGTTGAACGCGTTCTGCGATAGGCGTTCCTTAGGCGTTCCTTAGATTCCTTAGAAGATGAGCATCGGGAAAGGAACGATAGGGGGGGGGGGGCGGTGAGACATATCCGGGCAGCTGAGAAAGAACTAGTTCGCGAATGTTCTTGTAGAAGCAGATGGCGGACGCACGGTATTAACGTTCGAAAGAAAAGTCGAGAAGGGAATACGTGTAAGAACGACGAGGGTGCTTACAACTTTCTGAACATGTAAAGTGAAAGCTCAGTAGCACGTTCTCCCGGTCTGCTCTTGAACTTTCTGTTGAACTTTGCGGACACGCCTTTAGACCCCGCTAAGCACCTTGCGAAGCTTTCAGATCGCTAGGTGGCACCACGAGCATACGGTTGGCCCCGCCGGTACCTTCACCTCTGAATTCGCATCGCATTGCACGCGCGTAGGAAGCTTACATTCCTTTGGCGCCGCTGTTTCCCTTTCGCGCCAAGCTCCGCCGCCTTTTCTAAGAGCGCTCCAGCGACGCCTGCTGTTTCTCTTTCCTGGCGTGCGAACCCGGGCTGGCCCACCACATTTCGTGGCGCGTGATCCATGACTCACGCTAACTAGCTCGCCCATTCGCTCCTCATTAGTGGCCACTGGAGGGAGGACGCTTGCCGCACTGCGTGCGCGAGGCCTAAATACCAATATACATGAGTGAAAATTCAGCGCAAACTGACACAGGGACGAGAAAGGGAAACGAAACTAGTGCTTACTATCAAGTGAAAGATTTATTAAAAAGACCCAACAATCAGGCACGTGTGACCGTGGCACATGCGTACGGCCGCAGATGAGGACAACCGCCCTCTTTCCTTTTCTTCTTTCTTTCATCTTCTACCCCCTCTCTTTAACTAAGAAGTACCACTTCTTTATCTAGAATGCTCAGTGACGGGTGACTGATACAATCCGAACCCCTGATCATGTACGGCCGTGCGTACGTGCGACGGTCATCATCATCACCATCACCAGCCAGGGCAAAGGCCTCTCGAATTAATCTCCAGTTACCCCGGTCCTGCGCTACCTGCGACCAATACCTTGCGACCAATTGGGTCTTGACATGGTATATATGTGCTTTCGATTTTCATAAATCTTTCAGTCGATAGTAAGCGCTGGGGTTGTTTCTCTTTCTCGTCCCTGTGTCAATTTGCGGTTAAAGGGTCCATGAAGACAAAATACAACCTTGGTTAACTGGAAATAGTTAAGCTTCAGCACCTCACTCAGCTCCATTCCGGCCACGAACAACGTTTTTTCACCAATAAAACCGCAAGAAATACTTAAGAACTTTCACATTTTGCGCCACAGTAACGTGTTATCGGCACGAGTGACGTCGAATAGGCCATCACTAAAAACATAATTTTCAGTGTCTTAACTGCAGGTTAGCATTCAAGTGATTCGATCAAACGGAACTAGTGGCCCACTACAATCGTCCACTCATATGTCCTGGCGATTGATCAGTTCGGCCGCCGTCAATCGCCCGAACAAGATTCTGTGACGTCATAGAAAAGTTGCCGGAAACTCGCTAGCGAGTCGGCACACCTCCACGCGTTTTCTTTAATATCTCCGTTATTTTTCTGGAGTTTGCGATGAAATTGGTATGGTTGTTATCACGACAGAGCAGTCTTTCTAATGAACCAAACTGGTATTTTGTCTTCATGGCCCTGTAAGTTTCACTCATGGATGTCCAACTAGCTCCTCTCTCCGTCGTCTGCTACACCATTTGGCTCCTTCCTATCCCACCATTGCCTCCGAGATTCCGCATGGCCTCCGAGATCATGGCCTTCGTGATCGCGGAGGCCATGATCCCACACGTGCGTTTCGCTCTGCACACCCCAGGTGGCGCCGTCGTTCCAACATGAAGTTGCTCTGGCTCGCGCGTCCAAATCAGCCGCCATTTTCGCATTGGCGAAAATCGTTTTTATTTATGTTCTGAATAAACAGGTAAGTACCGCCGTTGTTCCCGGTGTCAAAACGAAATGTACCCCGAAATGCGACCTTCGTGTGAGGGTTTAGCGCAACAATGCAGCGGTTCGCCCAGGAAAATGTTTTAAAGGAGTACTGACACGAAATTTCAAAGCTGAGATAAGTATGTAAAACGCTTCCTTTTTATCAGGAGATATCTCCGAGCAAGTTTCAACAGCAACCATTCAGCGAAACATATTTAAAATCAATTTTAATCTTCGCCCGCACGAGAAAGCCCAGAGCGGGCCGACGTGACATCATCTGCTACGTGCCCCAAACTGCCGACGTCGGGGCTCCCGTGACGAAGCTGACGCGCTGGCTGTGGTTGGCGCGCGCTGCTCGGGCGTGTGTACACGTCATGGTTTCGGGACTGACGTCATGCTGCCCGGGCCTGTGGGGACGGCGAAAACCTCGGCCGGTCTGGGCGCGCGCGTGAGCTCGCTCGCGCGCGCTTCCAGAGAGGCAGCGATACGGAAAGAATGGTGACGTCATGTTATACATGCTGTCATGGCGGCCGCTCGGCGTTTTTCAGTCGAAACCGAAACTGGCACGAATAAACGACGCCGTAAATGAATGTTTACGCTGCGCTCGACCGTCTAATCTGTCATTCTATGATTAGTGGGCTGGTAGGCACGCATAGCAGCGAAAAAAACGTAACATAAAAATTTCGTGTCAGTACTCCTTTAAATTGTTCCAGTTATCGTTGCACCATCCTGTACACCCAGTCACAAAACACGTCAAGGCGCCAGTGTGGCGATACCCTGTGCATTGATGGCCGTGCACATGGCCTCCTGTATTTCTTCAATTCCACACGCATCACCCACTTCACCGTGTGGTGCAAAGAGGAGGCCTGTTTCGGCCACATGCGGTAAGGTCCCGAGCTTTCGGCCCCGAGCTTAAGCGCACCACAACCCGCTAAAACGGCGCTCAGGCTACCGTCCGCAAATTCTACAGCGGCTTATGCCTGTTTGCGAAGGAAACCGATCCTTCTGAATAATCAAGTAGCGGTGCCCTGGCAAGCGATAGAAATATAAGCGCCGCTGCAAAGCACGTTTTTCATACATTACCACACCTCGTCGTACCTCGCGTCGCCCCAAGAGTAACCGTTCACGTGAGTAAAGCACTGGGAAGGCTAGATATTGGGGGGCGGTGGCAGAAGTAGCTGGAAAAAGCTTGAGTGGATGCTGGGGGGTTATGCGTTCGAACTTGAAAAAATACCGGAGGCCATGCCATGATCAATAAATCGATCGATCTATCGATCAATCAATCAATCATCAATCAATCAATCAATCAATCAATCAATCAATCAATCAATATATGAATAAGTCAATCAATCAATCAATCAATCAATCAATCAGTCAGTCAGTCAGTCAATCAATCAATCAATATCAATCAATTCATCAATAAATAAATAAATAAATAAATAAATAAATCGATCGATTGATCGATCAATGAATGAATGAATGAATCAATCAATCAATCAATCAATCAATCAATCAATCAACCAATCAATCGATCGATCGATCATTACGCTGCTAATAACGCCCGCGAATGGTGCCCTGGTCGACAGTTTCTCTATTTGATTTTCTAAGTCAATGAACTTAGCAGCTAGAATTGTCATATTAGCAGGGCTATTCCGAATGAGAAAAAATGTTCATTTGTAGCCTACAATGTTTTTTTTTGTGGGGGGGGGGGGGCAAAGGAATATTTTTGCTGTAGTTTTCTCTTGGACCCAAAATTTGTGGTTATATTGCTTTTTGGTTTTGTAAATTGCTCTTTTTAAAACTACTAACAATGCAAACAGGAGTTGCTATTGCACATTTCTTTATTATACATGAACGTATTACGCATTACGCAATTCTTGGGACCAGAAAAAAATATTAGCAGGACTACCCTAAATCTCTATTTTCCTGTTGTCAGAAAAAGCTCACCTCCCGCTTTACGACTTCTTGGAACTACCCTCAGATTTTTCCGAGCAGACGAGCACACCAGAAATTCGCCTCAAAATTCGGTTTCGCTTCGTGGCTGCCGAATTGATTTGAAAAATGCACAACCTTTCGGGAGATATAGCGCAACAAACAGGGCACGCCATTTGCTAGTTAACCGTTTTCTTCCATGGCAATTTTTTTTTTTTTATCGGGACGCAACCAAAGGAATACTCACAAGCATTCTGCGCGTCTGCCATCCTTCCGTAAAAGCAAACGGTACACTAACTGTGTATGGAAGGGTAAACGACATACAGAATTGCTTGTGAGTATGGCTTTGGTTGCATCCCTAGACAAAAACAAAATCGGGCCATCTCCACTAACGTGAAACCTGTGTAGGCGTGACGCAGGCAGTGTATAGGTGTATTCCAAGACTGTGAGTCTCCCTCTTTCCACATGGCGCGCGCTGATAAACGCGACATCAGAATTACAAAGAGGAGAAGGGAAAATCGAAAGGAAAAGCTGCAAATGTTAAAGTTAAAAAGAGTACCTAGCGAAACAGAAGCTAGCAAGCAAGCGTGAACGAAAAACTAGCGTCCGGGTGTGTTCTGTTAGTACGCGTTCTTGCCAATCAAAATGAAACGTTCTAGGGGGAGGCGTTCGAAAACAAGTGTACGTGTGTTTTAGTACCGTGACCGCATGAGAATACGATGACTCACGACGACGATGAAATAAGACGGCGACAGCACGAGCCCCGAAGGTTCTTCGCCCCTCAAAGAATGCAGTGATCGAACACAAACTGCGTTTACCGAGCGAAAAGGGGACGCTCGCCAAGAGAGGGCCCAATTGAGGCGCTTCCAATTGCACCACAACAAAAATATTCAGCCTTCTTCGTTTCTATGAAAAAAGATGACCAGCAAAGCTATGGGGCCAAGAAAGCCTCAGTGTGAGCGGATATGGGCTTTGAACAGGGTCGTTGCCCAAGGGGTGCACGAAGCGAAACGCGCTTGTTGGTAATTTGCCGCCGAGCATACTTACTGGTTAATTACCCGAACGAAACCCTGACAAAGTAGTTTTATTGCAGTGCACAAACATGCGGCTGTCCGTTTCCCTCCCATAGAAGCCCACGTATTTACATCAGACACGACTTCTACAATATTTATAACTTCCCTGTGAACTATCTAATAGTGAAAAGTCAAATCAAGCTCCGCGTAACTTTAGAGTCGTCTTACTTTTATTTGTCGTATAATTTGTTTCGCAGTAGTTAAAACAAAGCAAGAGTTACGATCACCTTCTTTATTGAGACTCCCTCCGAAGATAGACGTGAAATACGCAAGGTGGAAAAGCTATCTTACGAAGACAAAGCTTACATCGACTCCCTCAAAGTCGGCTTCACCCCGAAGCAGAAATGCATTGGAAGAAAGACATAACTTTAAGGCATATATAAGTCGTTAAAATATGAACTTCGCAGGACTTCTTTATTTTTGATACGTTCTTCCTAACGCTGAAGGTGTCGAGCATAGTCTCATGCTACCCGCCGCCGTGGCTCAGTGGCTAAGGCGTTGCGCTGCTGAGCCCGAGGTCGCGGGTTCGATTCCCGGCCGCGGCGGCCGCTTTCTGATGGAGGCGAAAACCAACACGACCCGTGTGTACGATATTTCGGCGCACGTTAAGATCCCCAGATTGTCAAAATTAATCCGGAGCCCTCCACTACGGCGCGCCTCATCGCCTGCGTTGCGTCGGCGCGTTAAACCCTACAATCAATCAATAGTCTCATGCTCCGGGGTTAGGTGGGCGCCACGATGTGGCCTCCGCTAACGTCCGATTCCTGTCTAAATCGCTCTGTTTACGGAGACGATCTGCTGGATACTAGCCATAGATAGCTTGGCTGTAGAACATGGATGGTGCCTACAGCAGGCGTAGTTAGGCACGCGTCCTTATTCTTTCGCGATCCCCCCCCCCCCCCCCCCCCCCCTGTTCTCACAAGTCCCCCTTGAAGCGGACTTAAGATTAGACCTTTCCCCGCGCAGGCGCTCGAGGCACTGGCTTGACCTTGGCTGAGGTTCAACGTCAATGTACGCTACGAGGAACGAGCCGTTGTTCTGGGGTTTGTACGTTAAGTAACAGGGTTTTGGTCTCGAAGATAACGTGTCCTCTCGGCGGCATTTTTTATGTTTTCTCTTGCCGTGCCGACTGCCGTCACCAAGTTTTGGTTGTGGCAAGACCCTCGAAAATGCCGCTTTGCCGCGTATTGCTTGCGAGCTGTTTCTCAGGACATTTCTTTGCGGCAGCGAAGCTGCGGCAATACTGTCTTGCTTTCCTGCACTTTCCTCGGTTAGGCGGTTTACATCCTTCATCCGCATCTAGTAACTTACTGCTTTGATTCACGCTGTCCTATTCATCCGCCAAGCCACACTAAACGTTTATTGGCAAGGACAGATAATTTATAGACAATGTTAGATGCTTCTACCCTCACTTCGACGTGCTCGGGTGTTTTCTGAATTGTATACACGGACTGCCACTCCTACTACTTCAGCTGTAATCTCGAGGCATTTTGCATGACAATATTATTACCAATAGTACAAATGTATTCAAAACAAATCGGTCATTTTTTCTAGGCTAGGCGAAAACGTTTCCAGCCACACATTGTTGGGGCGATGCCAGAAATTATGGCTTTCTACTATGCACATGAATGATCATTATGTAGCAAAAATAATTGCACAAGCAGGTGTAGGGATCTGATTTACGACCGGCGACGGTAATCATTTTCCCTTTGTCACTGCCCGACAGGGCTGGTTGAATAAGTACAGAGCATGGGCAGAAGTTTTAAAATGCGTCACAGCCGCAGTACTTACCCTTCCGCTGCCGCTAATAACGGGCGAGAACAGGCAAGAACGGATAAGAAGCAGTGAGACGGGACGCTCTCCCAACCAGTGTTGTTTCCTAGCCACCACGTACTTCGCAAGCATCAAAACAGGATAGGATACGTGGTAGTAATTACACTTAATGAATTGGCAGGTAAATTTCGCCTCTCCATCTTCTTCGGGAACTGATGGAGACGAAATAGTGTTCTTTTGATGCGCGAGCCGAGAGGACGATCTCGACTCGCTCCGATGACCGACGACCGATGCTTGGAGCGGGTGAGGGATGAGGACTGCCTTCCTTGCTGGATATTAGGTTTATTTACACTATTTACATTACTCCAACTTTACATCAGGTCAGAGTGACGGTTACATTGTCACTCTGACAGCAGCAGCCTGTTCGGCCGAGATCTATACTGAACTAGATCCCCTCTCGACCGACCCTCGAGAAAACCCAACACTCTGGTTTTGATAACAAAAACCCCGCCTCCAAAAAGGGGGCGTACAAGAAAGAGAGAAAAACCCTTTAAACAATTAATAGAAACCCATTGATTGGCCACAGGAACCAGCCAATAACACATGTGTCCCCACCTGCGGTCACGTGACCCAACCCTCTCTCTTATGCACTCATAGTGCGTTTTCCCACGCACGCTGTTGCACCCGACAAGCAAATACAGGACATCTGTGGCCTAAGTGGACGCACCATTACGTTCAGCGGGCGGCCTCTGCTCAAAGGCCAAGCCGACGGCTTGGAACGGTATTCGCGCGGCTAACCTCCCCCGCGTCCTCGCCTTGGCGCCTTGTCTGCGCGCGCCCCGGGACAATGCGGGAGTCCCCGCTAATCCCCTCCTAGACTAAGGACGCCGCCGCCTGCCGTCTGTCGCCAGGGAAGAGGTTCTTCAAGCCCAAGCGATCGTCTTCGAGGCGAACGACCCGTCGACGAAGAGCGCCTCGCGCTGGCTTCGCAAATTCTCAAAAACTTACACTGCGCGCCTTTTCGACACTATGAGACACACCGTCATTCAGCTTCCCGTCAGCTTGTCATGCCGAATGACCCACCCACCTCCGGCGTGACAGAGGCACTCAGGCTAAGCACCCCGTCCTTTGACACACAAAAGGAGGGGCACAACACACGCTCTCCGCGGCTCCGAACTTCGCGTCCGTGCGGCTACATGAAAGGGACACAGGATCGTAGCTACCAGCGGAGGCGACGCCAATACATCAGCCACCGGCGGCCCTCATTAATTCCATGCGGAGCCCCAACTTAACACCTCCGCACTAAGAATGTTGTCCGTACACTAGCTGTACGTACAACATTAATTCTCACTGGACGGTATGTCTTACTGCAGAGCGAGAAATAAAAAAAAAAAAAAACACCTCAAGCCATTACGCGAGTACAATACAAAATGCAATACAATACAACAATCCAAAATTACCCCGGATCACACCAACCTAACCAGCACAACGCGCCGGCCAACTGCACCAAAAACGGATACAACACGGCATGCTTAGTGCCCTGGCCTGGCCGTGCCTTCCGCAACATCAAACAATAAACGAAAGCGCTCAAGTACCGGGCCCGTGAGAACAAACTCGTGAAACCCTCTACCATTTGAGGCAACCAAACCAACCCCACGAAGGGTGTAAATGTTCAAACTTGACAACTAAATGAATGATACCATCCACTTTTAACCGTTCAGCGCATGTAGGAACATTATTTCACTCTATGGAAAGAAACAGACACCCAAACATACCTAAACGCACAAAATGAGGCTAGTCCTGCACCAAAAAAAACTTTTAAAGAAAGTTCTCTTCACGCACTCACGGACGCCGGTTCTTTCGGAATGCGACACAGATTGTTCGTCCCGGTTGAGGTTCACTTGTTGTCCACATGCGATGTACTGAAAGTGCAGTTTTCAGTACCTCAGACACTAGTTCGCACACAAGCGCCACAAGGGGGCCCCACTTGCACATTCCATGGCCCACCATGGCCACATGCCAACGAGCGCAAATAATGAGATACACTCGCCTTTGTGCCCCAAGGTAAACTCCCTACCGTGCTGTAGCAGTGGCTCTACCTCCAAAGAATACAGCACTCAAACCGCCCAGATGCGCTACTCGGAAATTACACTCCTTACGACAGCTGAACACAACCAAAACAAGCACACACAAAAAGAACTAAAAGGGGGAGAACGAAAGTACAGGTAAAACTAACAATACTTCTCATCTGAGCGATCCCTACACACCCAGAGAAAGACACGCTAACAACTACGTGTGCGCCAAACAACACTGACCTGTTCTATCTAGCACTGTACACTATTCAGCGCAAACACCCCTTTCCACGGCGGCCACACACCGACCGTCGCACGGAAGCTGACTCCGTTTCATGCGCCACCAGCTGATCCTACACGAACCCTGGTTCGGCTCGCGGTGTCCTCTGCTCCCGGGAGAGAACGAACACCCTACCCGGCGGTAACGCATACGACGATGTCGCACCTGCGCCGCCACACCTGCCCCCGCGTTCCGCGTTCTTGGGCCCGTCTGAATCGCTCTACGCGCAAGACGCCGCGGGCCGCCTGCACTTTCATGCTTTGCGCACGGAAGCTCAACAATTAGGCACGCCGTTCCGCTGCCCTTGCATGCCCCTTGTGCTGCCTCGGCGACAGACGGCTGCTCATTGTCCGCCTCCACAGAAAGAAGTTCGGCAGCTAAGACATCTGCCTCGCGAGGATTCCACGATCTCACCTGTGGCAGTGGGAACGCTACGGTGTTGCTCAACAACTGGGGTGGCTTCGGCCACCTCAACTGCATTCCCACTCTCCTTATCTCGTGGCGTCCGAAGCGCCCATGAGGGGACAAAAACTATGAAAACATTGGTATCCTCCTCGAGTTTACCTATCTTGCGGAGCTTCGCTTTTTCGTAAGCGATCTCCGCTCTCCCTTGGGCTAATTGAGCGCGAAGCTCTTCAGCTGTCCATTCGGACCAGCTACCCGCGCCCCTGCTACCCGCCAGCCTTGCTTTTTCGAAAGCGTGCTGCGCATTCCTGAGAGCTAACTCCGCTCTCAACTCCTCAATCTCGAGCACAATGGCACTAACCTTCCGGCCGGTGCCGTGACATCCCGTTAGCATAGTGGCCATGGTGAACCCGGAGAAAACAAATCAGGGCCCACCTGTGCTCACTCCGGGTTCGGCCGGGTCGCAGTGTCGCTGATGCAGCAGCTCGTGGACCTGATGCGCCGCTGTCGCCGCTGGGATGGGGCCGTGCTCCCTGGGCCGGAGCCCAGGAGGTCTTCCACTGAAGTGACGCCCCGTTGAACCGCGGCTTACGCCGCCCTGGGCCGGAGCCCACGAGCCCTCCCGCTGAGGTGTCGCCTCGTTGAACCGCGGCTTTCGCCGCGCTGGGCCAGAGCCCACGAGGCCTCCCGCTGAGGTGTCGCCCCGTTGAACCGCGGCTTTCGCCGCCCTCGGCCGGAGCCCACGAGGCCTCCCGCTGAGGTGTCGCCCCGTTGAACCGCGGCTTACGCCGCCCTGGGCCGAAGCCCACGAGGCCTCCCGCTGAGGTGTCGCCCCGTTGCCGTTGAATCGCGGCTGCTGCCGCACTGAGCCGAAACTCACGAGGCACCTCATGAAACCAGGTGGGCCCAGCTTTCGCTGACGCGTTCCACTTTGGGAAAGCTTCGCATGCGCTCCGTCATTTTTCACTGATTTCACTGGTTAATTGACCCGCAGCTTTATGAAAGGGCATCGACCAGATGTATGAAGTTGCATGGAGCACCGGAAACCCGAATTCCGAGGCAGGGGGACCATTTTTTCGGAAATTTGAGGACTTTTTTGTGCCCGCGAGTCGCTAGGCCTAACGACAACTTCGGCCCTGGCCGAGGGAAGCGGTAGGCCTAGGCCGAGCCCCGGCGACGCCGAAAGCCGATCACCGATTCATCGGTTGCTACGCAAGCGCGCAACGACCCAAGATGTCTACCGCTATGCGAGTAGAAGTGGATGGCGTAGAATTTCGCCGATCAGTTTCACTAGAGCGCAGGGGTGGGAAAACCGCTGGCGAAAAAGTGAAGCAAGGCGGCGTAGGATTGCTAAGCCTAACGCCCGTACTCCAAGTGAGCCAAGATGGCGCCAAGGCCCCGACTGACGTCAACGGTCGGGGGCAACGACCTCGGTGGCGCCACCGGCAACGATCTACGTCAGCAGAGACGAAGAAACGAATATAAACAAGGGCAAGCTGCTGAAGGGCGCGCGCATGCCAGACCTGCCGCGCGCAGATATGAGATTGTCATGCGGCCCCGAGGCGGGCTCCGCGTAAGCGCGGTGGCCCGCGTGGAAATAAGCCGAGCTTTAACAGCGGCGGCGCAAGTCGACGCAATTGCTGCTAGAGAAGATGTGATATGCCTAAACCACCAACAGAACATCATAGTCGTGAGTACCCTCGAAGAGGGAGCACGCCGACAGATTACGCCATGGTGGAGCGAATCGAGATTCGGGGAACGTCCACGAAGTCAGCGCGTACGAGTCGGCCCCTTACGGAACAGTGAAAGGAGTAATACGGGGCATCTTACTGGAGGACACCGCCCCAAGAAATACAAGATTTAGTCGTGCACAAGCAACACCCCACGGCCTTGCAGGCGAACCGCATCGGCAAGACCAGTCGGTGGTGGATCGCCTTCGAGGGACACAAAGTGCCCAACTACGTCCGGTATGGGAACCCTGCTAGTTGAGTGCACCTGCAACAGGAAGCAGATTGACGGGGTGCTACGCATGCGGCCGAGTGGGGCACAGGATGGACGTGGTGCTCCCAAATCCTCAAGACAAGATTTGCCGGGGCTGCGGTGTCGCCAACCCCGGAGAAAGACCACAAGTGCGTACCCAAGTGTGGCCTGTGCGGGGGGAAAACATCTCACCGCCGACAAGGCTTGCAAGGCAAGATTCAAAACGCCTTATGTCGTCCGTCGACGGCGCTTGGGAACGGCGCCGGGCGGAAGAAGACAACGAGGACAAAAAGCAAGGCAAAAGAGGTCCTACAGGGCGACCCCAACGTAGCGCCTCTTCGCAAACGGGGCTGGTCCCAGACGCCGGTCCGCAACAGCACCGGCGGCGGCCGCCAGAGCCGCTCTCGATCGAAGTCACGATCCGGGGGCGCGGCGGCGACGGCGGCAAACCGCCGCCGGGAAACGGCGGGTCGAGTTTCGAGCGGAAGATCCAGGTCCCGGACCAAGTCCCGTTCGAGATCCAGGGCCGGTTCGAGATCCAGGGCTGGATCGAGACTCCGGGCCGAGTCTACCAGACGACGAGGAACAACCGCCGAGAAAAAGGTGGGCTGGACCGGCAGGTCTTCTGTCGCTTGGGTTAGCGAAACCGAATTCCCGCCCCTCACCCCCTCCCAACCCCCTTAACTAAGAGCTAGACCCGCAACGGGATTGCAATGAAGTAAAAGAGCTCAAGAAAATCATTAGAGCGGCAGAAAGCTCAGATACAAGAGCAGAACGCCCAAATTAGGGCCTTAATGAGAAAAATCGATGCGCTAGCTAGCGGCCAGCTCAGCAAACACGAGACCCCAAGGCGATAACAACACGGTGGGAGAACGCCGGAGGAATGCGCAAGGTGCCGCGGAGGGACCCCCGTCGCCCCGCTTAGGGCGGGATGCGGGATGGTGGCACGGCCGGCGCAACAAGCGCCGAGCAACCAAGAAGGCCAAAGCAATGGACTCCGAAGAAAGCACCGTCAACGCGAGACGGCGACAGCGGCGGCGCAGATTCCATAGGGAGGAGAGCTTACAGCGATCCTAACGGCCATCACCCAAATCAACGAGAAACTGAGCGCGATAGACGCCAGATTCGAGGCCCTCGAAGGCCAAGTGCGGACGCTGTCAATCAAACACGAACGGCTAGCGACCAAAGTAGCAAACCCTTACCGCAAGGAAACGCTTTGCGTCCCTGAAGAAAGAACGGGCGGAAAAAATCAAGGCATCGATCGCGTGTAGGCGCGGCCGCCTAGAAACATCCGAAGAAGATGAAGCAGGGACCAAATAAGAAAAAGAAGACCAACGGGGGGGACGTTACAGTAATTTATCTATGGAACTGCCGGGGGATCCGCAACAAGGAGGCGGAACTGTTACTCCACATTGACGGGCTCGAACACAAGCCCGATTTAATAGCACTACAAGAAACGAACAGCAAGCCCAGACTCCCGGGATACGTGACGTACACGGACCCGACGGAGGAAGGGACAGCGGTGCTCGTCCGCAAGCAACGTGGGCGGCTACTCAACACGTCACGGCGCAGGGCGGATGCGAGCACACGCTCGTCGAGATTCACGCAAGAACAATTGGCAACACGGGAAATCTTATACGTCATGAGCGCGTACTGCCGCCCGTCACAGAGGCAGTACGACTTTGATCGAGTAGTGAGCCAGGCGAAAAGGTTGGCGTGGAGCAGGCCGCTCCTGGTCCTCGGCGACTTCAACGCCCCTCACACAACGTGGGGGTACAAGTACCAATCGAAGAGGGGAAAAGCTCTAGCCAACACCATGGAGGACCATGAGATGGCCCTGTTAAACGAGCCAGACGTGGCCACCAGAAGGGGCAAACAGTGCCAATAGGGACACAACTCCGGATCTGTCATGGCTATCGGGGGCACTGGACGTGTCCTGGAGAAACGAAGACGTGGACCTGGGCTCCGACCACAGCGTAATCCGGCATTACCATCAAGGGACCCCAATACCGCGCCATGCTGGGGACGGCACCGGCGTAACGGAGTGGGACAAGATGCGGAAATACACGTACGAAATCGCAGAGACCTCGGAGAACGATAAAGCCGACCGAAAGCAAACGTACGCCGAATGGGCGAGGGAGCAGAAAAAGGCCCCTCGAGAAATTCACGCAAGAAATAACGACGACGGCGCAGACACCTTCGTGGACGCCAGGCTGGCTCACATGTGGGCTGCCCGGGCACTCGCTAACACGAAGGTGGAAGCGCCAGCGTCACAACAAGAAGCTGGTCAAAACGTATCGCGGTCCTTAACAAACAGATCGCCGAATTACGCAGCCAAGCTATGCCAAGAGAACTGGCTGAGCACTTGCGATGGCTTGCAGGGTAAGCTATCGGCACGGAAGACGTGGTGCTTACTCAGGCACCTAATCGACCCGATGGGCAGCAAGACCGCAACCAAACGCAACCTCACCAAGATCCTCAACACGTACAAGGGAGACGGCCGCAGGCTACTGGAAGACCTGAAGACAAAATACCTCAAGACCGAGCGAGGCCAGTACCCCGACGCCCGAGAGGTACGGAGGCCCTGAAAAACGAAGAGATGGACAGACCGTTCACCATGACGGAACTCTGGTCGGCCATTGACGACAGCAACAGAAAGAGCGACCCCGGTAGGGACGCGATCACGTACAAGTTGCTTGGAAACATAAGTGAAGCGGCGGCCCGCGGCCTCCTGGGGCACATCAACGAAATTTGGCAGAGCTCGCAGCTGCCGAAAGAATGGAAAGAGGCAGATGTTCGATTCATCCCGAAACCCGGAAAAGCGCTGACGATTGACAACATGCGGCCCATCTCCCTTACGTCGTGCGTGAGGAAGGTGATGGAACGTATGGTCCCTTCGCAGACTTCAAAAACACTTGGAAGAAAACAAACCCAAATGCCCGAGACCATGTATGGGTTCAGACAACACCTTGGCACCCAGGACGTCCTGATCCAACTGCAAGAACTCGTCGTCAAGAAGGCGACGGGGAACGCGGCGCGGGGGATACTCGACCTAGACCTAAAAGGGGCCTTCGACAACGTGTCTCACGCGAGCGTGCTCCAAAATCTAAATAAACGGGATTGCGCTCGGAAGAGCTCTTCGGCTACATCAAGGACTTCTTAACGAGAAGAACCGTGACCATCAGGATAGGGGAAGAGAAGTCGGAACCCGTCGAGCTCGGCAAGAGAGGCACCCCTCAGGGGTCAGTCTTGTCGCCCCTGCTCTTTAATCTGGCCCTCCTGCCCCTGCCCAGTCTACGCAAACAAATCGAAGGCGTGGACCACGCGCTGTACGCCGACGATATTACGGTGTGGACGAACCGAGCCGGGTCCGATGCCTGGGCGGAGGAAGCCTTGCAGAGGGCGGCAACTACCGTGCACGAATATGCAAAGACCTGCGGGCTGAGCTGCGCTCCCCAGAAATCGGAGGTGCTCATGGTTCAGCCGGGACGACCCAAGAAGGAACTACCGCCGAACGTGACCATCACCATTGACGGCACAGCCATTAAACCGGCGCAACAGATCAGAATCCTGGGTCTGCTGCTGCAAAGCGACGGACGAGCGTCCGCGGCCGTCACGAAGATCAAGAACACCTCGGAGTAGATATTAAGCATGATCCGAAGGGTCTCTAACCGTAACAGAGGCCTGAAGGAAGACGACGCAATGCGCCTAGTGCGGGCATTCGTCGTGTCGAGGGTGACCGACTCTGCCCCGTACCTCCAGCTAACGAAGGCAAACAGAGACACCCTGAACACGATCCTACGTAAAGCAACCAAGCAGGCAATGGGCCTGCCGATCTACTCGTCCACGCAGAAACTGCTGGACATGGGGCCCACAACACGGCGGAGGAGCTGATCGAGGCTCACCTGTCCAACCAAAGGGTACGGCTAAGCCAAACGAAGCACGGCCGGGTCGTCCTGCGGAAAATAGGATGGCAGATAGAACCACTGCCAACCAAGGCAGCCCTTCCCGAGCAGTGGAAAGAGGCCATTCAAACCAAGCCACTCCTCAGGAACATGCAACCGGGGAAGAACTAAGGGAGGCGGACCGCGCGAGCCAAGGCCCTGGCTCGACAGCTGGAGGAGAACCCTAGGGTATTCTACGCGGACGCCTCGCTCAGAAAACACGACGACCGAGCAACGGCTGTAGCCACGTCCATCGACAAGCTGATCGTCAGCGCGTTGCTGAGGACGACAGACCCAGCCGTTGCAGAAGAAGCAGCCGTGGCACTCGAACTCGTGCAACCAAGCGTGGACACTGTGGTCACAGATTCAAAGTCAGCCTACGGAAGTTTCCGAAGAGGAGTGATTTCTACCGCGGCGCGAGCCATTCTCTCCAAGCACAAGCCTCCAGGACGAGCCATCGAGCTCGTGTGGGTACCGGCTCACTCGAAGGTGGAAGGCAATGCCCTCGCCGACCACCACGTCCGAGAACTGTCCATCCGGGTCGAGGACGAGCCGGCTGAGCTACCGCATCCCGTGACCAGCTTTAAAGAGATTACTCAGATGTATAGAAACGCGAGGTGCAAACTTCCCGAACCACACCCACAGTTAATCAGGCAACAGCAAACGATCCTGCGGCGCATGCAGGCGGGATCGCTAGCGCATCCCGTTCTGTTACAGCGAATGTACCCGGCGCAGCACGACACACTCTGCCCTTTCTGCAAAACGGAAAGAGGCACTCTGGCACACATCATAGCCGAGTGCAAAGACCTCAAGAACCCCCCCCCGCCCTTTCCCCCCAACACCCCCAATCCCCAACCCCCCGAGCAATGGGAGACCTTGTTGTCCAGCCCCGCCCTGCCAACTCAGCTAGCACTGACGGCCAGGGGCCGGGAGTTGCTGGATACATATGGGTCCCGTGGATAGGGAACCACCCCGTCTGGTGCCAGCGCGCACCATCGAATTTTCGAGCTCAGTAAAGTTGATTTCTCTCTCTCTCTCCCGCTGAGGTGTCGCCCCGTTGATGCTTGGAGTCTGGCTCGTCGTTGGTCGGAGCCGAACCTTGCTTTCAAGGAGTCTCTCCGGAATGCCCCACCAGCTTCCAGCCGATGGTCGTGGTCATCCTGTCGACTGCGCCAGTTAACTTTCGCCTCTCCAACTTGGCGAACTGATGGAGACGAAATAGTGATGTTCTTTTGATGCGCGAGCCGAGAGGACGATCTCGACTCGCTCCGATGACCGACGACCGATGCTTGGAGCGGGTGAGGGATGAGGACTGCCTTCCTTGCTGGATATTAGGTTTATTTACACTATTTACATACTCCAACTTTACATCAGGTCAGAGTGACGGTTACATTGTCACTCTGACAGCAGCAGCCTGTCGGCCGAGATCTATACTGAACTAGATCCCCTCTCGACCGACCCTCGAGAAAACCCAACACTCCGGTTTCGATAACAAAAACCCCGCCTCCAAAAAGGGGGCGTAAAAGAAAGAGAGAAAAACCCTTTAAACAATTAATAGAAACCCATTGATTGGCCACAGGAACCGGCCAATCACACATGTGTCCCCACCTGCGGTCACGTGACCCAACCCTCTCATGCACTCATAGTGCGTTTCCCACGCACGCTGTTGCACCCGACAAGCAATACAGGACATCTGTGGCCTAAGTGGACGCACCATTACGTTCAGCGGGCGGCCTCGGCTCAAAGGCCAAGCAGACGGCTTGGAACGGTATTTGCGCGGCTAACCTCCCCCGCGTCCTCGCCTTGGCGCCTTGTCTGCGCGCGCGCCGGGACAATGCCGGAGTCCCCGCTAATCCCCTCCTAGACTAAGGACGCCGCCGCCTGCTGTCTGTCGCCCGGGAAGAGGTTCTTCAGGCCCCAGCGATCGTCTTCGAGGCGAACGACCCGTCGACGAAGAGCGCCCGGCGCTGGCTTCGCAAATTCTCAAAAACTTACACTGCGCGCCTTTTCGACACTATGAGACACACCGTCATTCAGCTTCCCGTCAGCTTGTCATGCCGAATGACCCACCCGCCTCCGGCGCGACAGAGGCACTCAGGCTAACCACCCCCGTCCTTTGACACACAAAAGGAGGGGCACAACACACGCTCTCCGCGGCTCCGAACTTGGCGTCCGTGCGGCTACATGAAAGGGACACGGGATCGTAGCTACCAGCGGAGGCGACGCCAATACATGAGCCACCGGCGGCCCTCATTAATTCCATGCGGAACCCGAACTTAACAGTGGCCTCGGGATACCTCGTCACAAAACTTAATCCGTTAAAGAAGCAAAAACTTTACTTGCAGATAACGCAGCTGATAAATGCTTTTCGTCAGGTTGTCAAGTGTGTGGTGAATTTTTGTCTAACTCTCTGCCCCTGTTAACGCATCCTCGCAAACAACTTCCGTCTGACTCAGCAGTTTTTAACCAGCTGCCAAGAAAAACGTTTATTTGTATGTCTGACAACTCAAAGAAATTCGTAAAGGCAATTCCGAAACCATAACGACGCAGGTGGAATGGACAAGTATTCACCGGTATTAGTCAGAAATCTAAGGTACCGCAGAAACGGTGACTGTCCCGAGCCCGATAGGGTAGTCATACGTACTTGGATTATTGTTTCAGACTCGGGATTGCACTCTTGCAGTCTCCTTTTCGGTGAGTGCTACGTCGCGTGCATGATCGTTACGTCACCTCTCCCGTCACTTTTGTACGCTTTGAAAACGGTGAAAAAAAAACTAAAATTTCATGCACACCCGTTCAGTACAGTGAAACAGTATGTTGCAGCCGTTTGAGCGTCTACCTGGCGCCACATGTTTGGGAACCGCACGCAATTTGTGAAAACATGCCAAAAACACAAAAGTGCTCACCGGCAGCGGCCCCGGACTCCGCCGTTGACCCTGCTGCGGTCCCTGCAAAATAAAAGTGTACACGCGCGACCTGTATGAATGAGGCTGACTCAAAGGTCTGGCCAGGCACTTGCGTTTTCCGCTTATAGCGGCGCTATGGCGACGCCGTTTATCGCTCCTTCCTGGCCTCTCAAACCTTTGTCCCCCCGTCCTTTTTAGTTCTCGCTTTTTTTCTGCTGTCGCCGCGGCGAAGACGGCATTCTGGCGGGGCCGCTGCAGTTCGGCGCGTGCATGGCAAGTTAGTTTCTTTGAAGGCGAAGCCAGTCGGCAACCAGGAGCCTGTTGATGTCGCCATATGCACACATAATGGGTCTAGAATGCTCTGCTGTGCTTTATCCAAGCATTATATGAACATTATATGAACGCATGAACATTATTATGAACAATATATGAACGCATATATAGTTCATAATAATGAACATTATATGCGTTCTGAGGCATTGACGAGAACGTACCGCCCGCTTGACCCCAGGAAGACAACGTCAGCAAGAGACGGAGGTGGGGGAGTGAAAGCTGTGACGAGCTTCCATGTGGTATTTTTAGGGATGACGTCGGGAGCCCAACAGAGTAAAGTGCCAATGGCGACAACGGAGTCGCGGATATGCATAACAGATCTGGTAGGGGGAACGTCTCTTGAAACGTGAGAGCGGTGGTTGGAGGGTGGGTCACTTGGGTGGGTGAGGGGAGTTTGGGGATGAAGCAGCTGCACTTGAAGCTCGCCGATAGGCGAGCGCGGGACGACAGCGCCCCGTCTACGGGATCGAGCTCGTCTCGTCGTCGCGAGTCCGAAGGTGGACCAGGCTCCCACCCTGGACCCCGAAAAGCGTAAGCGGCTGCCCAGCGATGCCGACTCAACTTCGGCGAGATCTTTCGTAATTGGACTTACTGTTAACGCTAGCCACGTCAGGGGTTAGGATGTAGTCGTCCGCAGAGAGCATATTTTTTCGGTAGTTCTCCATTGTGTATTGGCTCTTTGCGCGCGAGCGTGTGTGTGAGCGTGTGCGTGTGTGTTTGTGCGTGCGCGTGCATCTGTGTGTGTGTGTGTGTGTGTGTGTTTGTGTGTGTGTGTGTGTGTGTGTGTGTGTGTGTGTGTGTGTGTGTGTGTGTGTGTGTGTGTGTGTGTGTCTGCGTGCGTGCGCGCGCGTGGCGTGTGTTTTGTTGTTACTGCTTGCGTAGTTAAGGCATGGCTTCCGCGGCCTGGCGCGCATTTGCCCCCATTGTACCGCGACCCTCGCTTAGTGGTACGCGCACGAGTGCAGATATATTTGCAGAGTTTTTTTTGTGGGCATTGTCTGTACCTGTGCAATATCGTACGTGCTTGTGCAGTAAAAACATTTTGTTTAATCGAAGCAGTGTACACATGTGACCGCTCTCAGTAACTCCAGCGACTTCGTTGCACGCGCACACGCACAGACCGACAACCTTGCTAAAATAAATGCCTTGTCGCACCTCTGTGTTGGCGGGAAAAAGCCACGGGGGTTCTTACATAAGACTGGCTTTCAAGGAAAAACGGGCGGCAGGGCTGCAGCTTCAAGCAGGCGTTGCACCGCTAGCCTACATTATGAATAATACGCGTCGCAAACAACGAGCGTACGCTTATGGGGCAAAACAGGCCGCAGACCTGACAAATGCTTCTTGAGGGCAACATTACGGCTGTAGAAAACATCGACTTCTCCCCGGTGGCATCCCGGCTACACGTCCGCAACAATTTCAGCGTGGTGCTACGGCACAGCGAACGTCGGACGTGTGTGCGCTACAGCTGTAGCTTATGGAGTTTTATAGTTTTATGTACAGTGGGGTCCACTGTTAAAGGGAAACGGCGAGTGCGTTAATGGTGTGCTCTCTGAAGCGCCGGCGCCTAGAAGTGGCGAGAATCGGAGACAGCGGGCGCATGCGCACTGACTGCACGAGGCCGTAGAAGCCGCTCTGTCGTCTGCTGCGGCGCTCCGCTGCGCTGCTCGGCTTGAAGCAGCTGAGGGATTTGGCAATCGAAGGATGTGAGCGGTGCGGCCGAGAACTGTAGAAGACGACATAGTGTCGTCTCCCGCCTAATGCGGTCAGTGCGCATGTGCCGGCTGTCTCCGATTCTCGCCACCTCTCGGCGCCAGCGCTTCGCGGAGCGCAGCATCCACGCGCTCGCCGTTTCGCTTTAACAGTGGACCCCACCGTACAACTCTATTGCCGCTTCTCAAAGTATACAAAATCATTTCACGTCTGTCTCAAAGAATACCTAAGCGGGAAAACGTACGTTTGGTACCATTTACCCGTTTTTACGTATTGCTCAATACGAGTTACAAGTATAGTGCAGGTAACATAGGTGTAGAGCCGCAGGGTACACCCGCTCAAGTGTGGTCCACGTGAACACATTAATCTGTTGAAAATGCTCCGCTGTGCGTATATCCAAGCATTTCTACTGGGTACATTCCACACGTTTTGAGGTACACCCTTGCAGTGCACTTTCGCTTAAAGGGGCCTTGAAGACAAAACACAAGTTTGGTTCATTCGAAAGATGGCCTCGTTAGAATCATACTGACACCACTTTTAACGCAAACGTCGCTCAAATGAGCTATATAATCAGGAATAGAAGGAATGGCCGTGCCACCCACGAGCTCATTTCCCGCAAGAGAACTTATGATTTCATAACATACCAGCTCTAGATTAGGCTGAGGCCGGCGAAACCAAACGCAAATTAGGTAGAGTTTATAAGCTTGCCGATCGAGCTATTTGCGCTTAAATTTGGGGCACATTATTTTTATAGCAGCAAGAATGGGGCGATAAACAAGGAAGTTAAGAAAACACACGTAAACATAGAAATACCGACCCGTACTGTTTTTGGCACTGCGCGCACTGTGCTTGTTATATCTACGCAGCAGTCCGCTGCTTTGGAGTTGTCTTACGCGCACTGGCCTATTGGCGTAAGCAACGTTGTGTTACGTAACCCTGTTGGTCAAGGATATTCCATGTTTTACGAAAAGAATACTTTCTACAGTAAAAAAAAAAAGCCAGGCGCAAATACGGTCAAAAAACAAACTAACGAAAGACACCCGTCCGGGCATGAGTATGGTAGCGCCATCTGGGAAGACTGACAGCAAGCAACGCTGCAGCCGAATCACGCAGTGCAAGTTCGCGTGCATACGCGCGCTTATGACTACAATGCTGACGTATCGAAAGCGCAGGATTTGGCGGGAGAATGAAACTTTTAACCTAAATTGATTAATTTCTCAGTCAATACGGCCCCATTTGCTGCCGGACAAGCACTAAGAGCACTATAAAACACGAAATCTTCCGAACGAAACAAACTTGTATTTTGTCTTCATGGCCCCTCTAAGCCATGGCTGAAAACCCCGAACAATAATTTACCTCCACTGGCTTGTTGCCTGACATGCATCTTACGATTTAGCTGGTACAACTTTCCCACATTTAAGGATGCGTCTAATCTCACTGCAGCCGCTTGAATTACCTCCGGGAAGTTCTCACGGCAGCTTTCATAAAAGCTGGCTGGCCAAACATTTTCTGAATATTAAGTCGCAACGTAATTTAACGTAACATGACCTCACCGAACCTAACGTAACCTAACCGAACGCATTATAACCTACCCAAATCCAGCCAACCTGCAACAAACCAAATCTAACACAAGCCAACGATAAAGAACACAACCCATATTAAACGAAATTCAACCGTTTCTCGAAGTCAGGTGTGTAGATCTCTTGAAAGAGTAAAAATCGGAGTAAAAAAGGCTTTACAAAATCACGGTGACCGAAAAAATCCGGAAGTTAAAAAAAAAACATAGCACTGTCGGACTAAAGCACTACCGGGCCAGCAGCGAACATAGATTTTAAGGGGTTACTTATTCCATCGAATCTCAGGGAAGCGTTCTCAGCCAATGAGAGGCTACTGCCGTGTGAAATTTCTCACGGTAATTCTCACGGTTGCCGCGACAATAGACGCTACCGACACTAACATTTCTGCAGAGTATTTTGTGGCCAAGATGTGCCACAAAAGAGGACACGTTAGGGGTCTTCTCTAAGATTTGAAACACCTTTGATTCTTCAGAAACCTGTTGACTGATTTTATGGAGTTTTGTATGTGGCAGTGTACACTAAGGGAGTGAAAAAGTATTTCTATGAGCGTACTCGGAAATTCTGCTTACCGGGCGGGGCCGCTGACGCCGGTGTTTCTGCGGTAGCTAAACAACAAAGAGAATATACAATCAGCCCCTTTCCGACAAACACTTCCAAGTATGCCGCGGGAACCTTCGACTAAGGCAAGGGTAATGCAGAGACGGGGACTTACACTGCTCCACCATGATGTGAACTTGTTTCCTGGTTTACGGAAGCTGCCTGAAAACACAGCCCCTTGGTAGGAACCGGCAAGCAGAACCGCAATCAGCCGAGCAGAAAGAAGCGCTGGCTGGAAGCGTAACCGCCCGGGTGAACTTTCCAACGGCCCTTCGCAGAAATTTCTGGAGGCGCTCGTGGTGAGCGCATGCAAATCCGCACGCTGATTCTTCTTTCTTACCGACAGCGACAACATTCCACTGCAAGGGGACCGGCCAGCATTTGTGACAGGTTCATGGTACTTTATACAGATCCTCACAGAGTATCCAACCTTCGATTCATTCGCGCGCCTGCGAAGCATGGCGACTCTACACGCGATGCTGTTTCTGGACGTACCGTCGCTCTACACCTAACGTTCCTCTACGGGCAGTAGGTTAGGTAAACGGTGTGATAGGTTGCGCCCCCTTCCATTAGATGACGCTAGGATTATCCGAGCTCCCGTACGTCAGAAACCATGTGCAAAACTAAAGTGTAGAGATATAGGAGAAATGTTCGTTGGTCATTTCACTATGTAAGCATGGTTGAGTGCGAATCTGTAGGCGCTGCACGACGCTACTATATTTGCACGGCAGTTTCGATTATTTTTCTCAGGCGCAAAGCAATCGCCGTCTCAACGTCGACTTGTTGGCTTCGCGAACGCGCCTTTGCTACCGCGCACACAGATCCATGCGACATTGTCGCGTGCCCTCGGCGTGCGGCGCCCTTTTGTTTATCGCGCCATCGGATCGGCCCAACAGTGACGGTTACATATGGCAGCACTGACGCACAGGTAACACTTGAACGACAGAAAATTCTACAAGCCTTTACTGAAATTTATGCATAAAACTAAGTTTCAGGGATTCCATTAAACCTGCCTTTTCAGTACATCCGTCTATTGCTTGCCATTTTATTTTACCCAATATTTCCTCTCTTGCCGACATCCTTTTTGTTCATGAACGCGTCATTTATTACGCCGCCCTAGAAATCCAATACGTAGTGATCGCTCAAGCAACAGTGATCGCTTGCCTAAAAGGTCGTCTCATTATCATCGCCCTCACCTTTGGTTTTCTTTTTTCTGTTTTCTGTGTTACTCTAACTGGCACATACCCACATTGCATCGAGAAGAAACAAGACTTTAGGGGCTTTTTACATCCTTCCGTTCGGATTCTCCTAATTCGGAGACCCCTCTTGGTGCAACGTTTTCAAACGATTACGGCAAGCGGGTGACAAAACACGACGCAAACAAGGACCCAAAACAATTTCTCGCCTTCAAAAATGCGCCATAACCTCACCCGATCCTTAGGTCTCCAAAGAACAACAAAGAAGTTGTCATAAGGGCGTCATCTCTCTTGTAAAGCGCATGCCAGACAACAGAGAGACGACGCCAGAAGTTTTGCCGCAGCGAAAGCCTGGTTTATTATCAGCGCGCGGCTCTGCTTCTTCCAAGACCAGCGCGATCGATAACGGTGGCGGTGGAACGCACACGATGATGGTGCTGAGTGTTACAGTAGTGATGATGATGCTACTGCACTAATATTCGCCAGAGCCTTCGGATTGAGGTCACTCCTAACACCTTCCCACATTCCATACTCATGGGAAAGCTGAGCCGCTCCTCCGCCTGATCTTCGCCCCATCCTTTGGCCTCGCCTCGCCCGGCACATTGCCCACGTGCGGGGCCCAGACACCTGCGGAATACCCGCTTGAACGAATCAGCATCTCATGGTCGGGGCTATGTCCCTCCCTTGTTGTTGTTGCGCCGTCCACACCCCCACTGCGCATGCTCGGCTCATCTCGGGCCGGCCCAGGAAGACACCGGTAACACTGTCGCTCCAGGGGCCATTAAAGGGTAAGACACCACCGGGCGTTCAGCAAGCCGAGTATGCGCAGTGAGGGTGCGGACGGCGCAACAACGACAAGGGAGGGACATAGCCCCGTCGCATCTAATAAAGTTACACCATCTTCCCAGGGATCAGTTAATCACGTACCACGATATAACCACGAATTACCGCCTCTCTCGCCATCGGTACACTCCTGCCCACCCTGAGCTAACCAACCACCAGGAGCGCTTATGGCGACTCCTGCAGACAAACTCTTTGGCCTGCCGAGCACTACTGCATCGCATTCACCCCTCGCAATTCCCCTCTCCAAACTGTCCACTGTGTGGGGACCTAGCCACACTGGTTCACTCCATCTGGGCCTGCTCTCAATTTGCCCTTTCCCTCCATAGTTAGTGACGAGCAGTGGGAGGGAGCGCTGGGCAGCTCGGACCCAGAGGTCCAGATACTTCTGGTCACCCGCGCTGACAACGTCGCCGCCGGCCTCAAACCGATTGGCCACACCGCTCCCGTGAACCCGGTTAAGGCTCAATAAAGTGATCTCTCTCCCTCTCTCTCTCTCTCTCCCGTACCGGAACCCTGAGTAGTATGCAAAACAGCCATGGGCTCCACGCAATTTCCCATTTCGTAGTCCCGGTGGTGAAAATTGTAGTAGTTACCGTGGAAACCAAACTGTAAATATAACGGTAGCTGCGTACCTCGACTTAATTGAAATGACGAACTGAAAACTAATGGGCACTTGAATCGACCCCATGGCTGCTTTGCATACTACTCAGGGTTCTCCTACGGGAAGATGGTGTAGTTTTTTTGGCAGCCCGGACACGGGCCGCTTTAAATAAAGTTTGATCTTGTAACGACATCATCGCCATCGTCACCATCATCGCCACTATCATCAGCCGCATCCTTTCACCATGATCATCATCAGTATACTGGACATGCACGTGGGAAATGGCACGCGGACACCGGGAGTTGGAACACGACTCAGAAGCTGGGCGCCTACTCGTTCTGGCTGGCCTACGCGACCTCAATAAATTGGGAAGCCGCATCCGCTTCACGCCTGCTTCCTAAAATCTCTCTCTCTCTCCTAACACCTCCAATTACGTGGAATTCGGGACCGACTCCAGGAGATCTAGGACCCTGCCGGAAGGGTTCGGGTTTGGAGGCTGAGGCCAATGTCAAGTATCTACTATGAATGAGCCCGGTCACGAACAACGCTCAGGAAAATGGACCCAAAGGAGCTGGTCTCTGGTTGGATCACCCGATGAACACGGCCGCTGGGTGCGCGTCCACACATAATGCAAGCCTTCGCTAAACTTTCTGCAGAAAACTAGATTTCAGTTGGTTTTATAGACCTGCTCTCTCAATATATATCCCCTCTTGCTTTCTGTACTGTATTTTGTTTTCATAGCTCCAATATCCCTCAATTTCCTATCTCCTTGTATAATCCTGTCTGCTTCCTTTCAATGCTTCTCGACAAAAAGCCATTTTGAGTTTGCAAAAGCACCAATGCCCGGTTGCCGAGCGTGTCTTCACGTTATTATCATCCTACAGGTGTGTTCCTTTTTCGGCTCCCAGTTAATATGTCTCGCCAAATACCTAGGCGGCAATTTACCGGATGTGCAGTCTTCTAGCCTTCTAATTACTAATTATGCATAAAGCGCATGCTCAACTCGCTCTCAAGGCCCACAAAAATATACGTAAGAGACCTTTTTAACTAAAAGTCTCCAAGGTATTCAATCGTTCCACCTCTTCTTGATTCCCTCCACGTCTTTCGTTTTTTTGTAATCGCTACCTCGATTCGGCTGAGGCGCGCATCGCCAACGTAGGACTTTTAAAAAAGATAATGCGCCTGCTGCTCGCCCATTGGCTACTTCACTAATTAGCATGCTGAAATACTCATGTAGGTGCGATTAAATATCTCCGCCACACGCTTCCAATTCGAAGGCTCCAGGGCATTCACTCGGCCTTGCTTCAGTTGAGCGAGGGACAGCAGTAAAGCACTTGCCTCCTGCTTTGGAGACCAATGTTCAATTTGCATGTGAAATCCAGTGTGTTTCTTATTTACTCTGCACTGCGCCGCCCATTTTGTGTAAAATAAAACAATTTTTGTGCTTAATGTGGCACTAAAGGCTTTCACCTCAGTATTGCTGATTTATATCTCTGTGGCCTCAACGCCGTAGGTAAGCGACATTGCGTTTCCAGGACCTTGCAGGCCGAGCGCTTCCTGTTACAACCGTGCGCCGTCTAGTGGTCGGCTTTGAATACGGCCCCAATCTTCCTAATCAACTGCTTACTCATTGTGGCGGTTTGGCCTGTATGGTTGAGCGGGGTAGTTACAGGTATTGTAACGTTATACAATTAGTTCTAGCTCGCGGGTAATTTCACGTTTTCCTTTACGGGGTTTTTATTATAAAAACAAATGGTGGCACCGCTGCCCCCTGCACATGTACCTTTTGCCACACTCTGTGTGAAGCAAACATTTCTAACTGCTCAGCTTTTTATATTCATAGACTGAATCATATTGGTTTTCCAAAATTCAGATGTAGAAACAAGGACGACCTCCGAAGCTGGGCGCAAACGACTGACTGTGTGCATCTAAACGCGTACATTTGTAATCTCCGACTGAGCAAAGTTACTAGTCAGTTAATCAGTGAAACGTCGAAGGACTACACCTTTATTCTAGCGGATATTCCTTCGGCGTCGTAGACATCTTGCTGCCTGTGTAATACGCCAACCCAATCCACTGTACCACAGCGGACACCACACGGTCGCATCGGGCCGAATGACGTTCCCGTTGAAGACTCCCGACAGCACAACAAACATGTCACCAATGGGGCAAGGAAGCCATATCTGCGGGTGCGCGCCTCCATCCTTGCACCCCTATCCCGTGCACGTATAAATCGGCAACCGCTTATGGGCGCGTGCTTCGGCGTAAATAAACGGGCGAAAAAGTCATGCGGAAAACCTTTCAAGATGAGGAAGAATTATTAGCTCACGTCGGCGTTCCAAGCGGGCAAGTTGCTCCCTATTTGGTAGAGCTTCGCAACTACTTGAGAAGGTGGAATTAGAGGCGGCAACTGTGGCGTGAAGGAGGCGGAGTGACAGAGAGAGGAGGTTTTGAGGTGGGCGAGTGCAGCCTGAGCATGAAGAAGGGAGCGATGGTGTTGATCTTTGCCAAAATTGTGTTTTCTGCGCGATCGCAGTGGTGAAAGAGGCAAGCTGCGTCGGACAAACCCGCAGGCGTCACTCGGCCTGTTAACGAGGCCAAGCGGAAACGCGGATACCAGCGCGAATAGCTCTATGGAGACGAGTGAACAACGGGAACTTCGGCGAGAAAGCGTCGGGAGAACAATGCAGAAAGACGACAACGACGAGCTTTGCAGGCGGCAAATGACGCCTAACCTTCGACTTTGATGTCAGATTCGCGAACTGATGAAATGACGGTAGGGAGTGCTCGCTGCAGTGGATGTTCAACTAGGCATATCGTTCTGTTGGAAAACATGCTTAGGGTGGCCTTGCTGGCATCACGGGCCTAAAGGAGCTCAGCCGCAACCATATTTTGCTCAGTTACTCGTTACGTCTCATTTGTTTTAACTTTGAGGTCAATGATACGGCTTCTGTTTCGCTAAAGTTCATATATTTTGTATATATATGAACTTTTGTCGTTTTTGCTCGTCGTATAAGCTCTTATAAAGCACCTGCACTTTAATATTCTTCCGCTCCCTTATGGGGATACATTGATTTCAATTTCTTTCCAACGAATGTTTCGATCCGCCATCCATCGACCTGAGGGACAACCCAGCCCCATTGGTCTTAATTATTGGAGTATACTCGCAGTGGACCTTATGTTTGGTTTTTCTGGACCGCGGGAGGGCCTGATTTTTGGAAATAGTAGCGGGTCTAGTTACGGTACGCCTGCATAAATAACGCTCTTTGAAGATTTCTCGCATAATGTCGCTTAGAGCGAAAGCTGTAATAGTCTTAAAACGTTTTGAGCCTGGTGTAAACATCCGAAGGTACTGCAGTAATTCCGTAAGCATCGTTCACCCGATGAACCTCATTGGGGAAGCCTAATTCGCGAAGAGTTCTTTTTGAAGCCTTATAGCCTTACTTGTGGAACATCATTCATGAAGCAAATTTATTAAGCCTCCCACATTTCCCGGTCTACAAATCGCTTAAACCAAAACTTGATACGCAACGGAAAGATTAGTAGACGCGGGTATGCGACGGCCCACCCTCAAGGCCTCACGGCAAGGTTTGAAGTTAATGAAGTTTAAGTCCCCACCGTACCTACATAGTGACGTACAGAGAGCACGATGTTGATTCCGACATCGTAATGATCAACTTAACGGTTACCTGACATGAAGCCTAAATATCGTGCGTTTGGCCTAACGTCGCTGTTTCAAATCTGACGTAATCAACGGTAACCTCGCGAAAAGGACGCATCGAATGACAACCTGATGGTACCAATTGGAGTGGTGAGACGTCTAAACAAAATGTTACACGGAAGCTTTGGCTCGTACTTGATATTTTCCATTAATAATTTACTGAGCGAGCATTCCCCATATCCCATTAGCACAAGTGGTGTATTGTACACTGCCTCGCGAACGATAGTGTAAGCTTTAGTTGCAAGTACACCCGACAGTGCTGGCTATTAATCTAATGAAGGTGGTACCCGCGCTCCGTATCAGGCAAGGTAGGACTTCGAAAGAAAAAAATAGACCGAAATGCCCGCTCCCAACTCACAGTTGGTTTTGTCAGAAAAGCAAGTTGTTAAATGCCCACAAAGACTGGGAAATGCATTGGACAACGCTTTACTGATCGTAACCTATGGTGCGGCAGCATGCGGTATACCGCACGCTGCCACCATCAGTGGACACTGGGAAATACACGGAAGCTCATTTCTTTAATGTGAACAAACTTTTACACACTCAAATCTAGCCGGGTGTAGATAGGGCTAAGCATTTTCCCTCTGAGGAGTTTTGTCTACATGGCGCTAGCATGGCAGGTAGTCGGAAGCAAGGCCATAATTTTTGGATGACGTGGCAAAGTGGCCACGCCTAAAATGGGAGCCTAGCACTAGCAGAGGGTCAGAGAACTTTCGAAACTTAATCTCACTGGGTTTTTAATTCCCATTGCCGGCACTGCTGTCAAAACGTAGCTTTTGTCTCCTCCGGTCACTGGTGGTCGCCACTTTTAATCTATGGTATTCTAGATTTGCTGAGTCAGTTATTCAGTCCGGGAACCAAAACGAAGCCCAGCTGCTCGTATCGGCACTCTAGTGGCGAACCAGCGTGGCGAAATCGTATCTTTTTTTAAAAGATACGATTACTATAAAAATTATGATCCACTGAGGCGGACAATTAGTTGAGGGTCATTGTGAATGGCCAGTCGCAGTGGACAAATGTATCTTTTACTTAGGATATGTTGCCTCGTGTGCATCACCAGCTCCTGACGCTAGGAGTGGGTAATAGTCGGTGGACTTGCCTAAGCCACACTCATTCGTGGCTGTCGGCATTGCAAACGTCTCTCACTTCAGTAAAACCATGGCAGTTGTCCCCATCATTGACTGACCCACCTGACTGGATATGGGTCGATCGAATAGAGGGGCAAGTTTTGGTAGTGGCGGTGGTATTGTGTGGCTACAGTTGCTTTACGCACTGACATCGGTCTTTTTTATCAGCGTTCATTTTGCCACAGGGCATACATGTGGGGGTATCAGTTGATGAAGAAAAGTGATTAGATCAAAACGAAAATGTTCGCTTTGCTGATGAAGTCAAGGAGAGAGCGATGATGTGGCCCATGTATCCATGCGGCGTATGCGGCGGCGTCGTCTACGCGGAGGCCCGTCGCGGCAAGGTGCCGCAGTCTCGTCGGACTCAAGACGAGGCAGGAACCACAGCAATTGATAGAGGTCGGTGGTCGCGTCGCTGCGGTGGCAAATTGGGCAACCTGTGTTTGAAAAGGAATCTAGGAATTGAGTCTATTGGCGGGTCACGGCGGGCGTTAAGGCCAACTCCACCCGAATCCTCCTTAGTGCAACCTCCTCGCCACGGGTAAGACCCTGAGGAAGGTGGCAGCACACGTTGGAATGAGAGCACGTGCATCGGAAATGTTAAAGCGATGATGGTGAAAAGGCGAAGCTTTTATTTTCCTCACTGATGTCGTTCTACGTGAACAAGCCCTGCAGGAAAGCCAACTTTCTCTGAAGAAGATTAGTGATTCTGGGTGAACAGAAAGAGAAAAAAATATTTCCCGTAGCCGTAATCTTACCTGGTTAGCCGGTGTAGGTTGCCGGAGACTCCCCTGCGACGTCTCGGACTGCCATTAACTGTACCAGTGCTTTCGTCGTTGGGGGGCACTAAGCTGGGCCAATGCCATACGGATGTTTGCAACGCCATGCACTTCTTCATTTTGGGGACAGTTAGCCTGCAGCGCTAGTAAGATTCTGATTAGGCTAACCTTTACCAAGTTTTCCTAGCTTTCTTTCTGTTGTTTTTGTGTTGTTTTTGTTTTTCTCTCTGTCCTCTTGAACGTAGACTTAACTCTCTTTATGCTCCACTATTTTGCATCGTATGATTGATTACAATGGGGAAAGAACTCTTCTTTTACAATCCCCCTAACTGGGTATGCGCCATTTCTTAGACACCACCGCCCTAACCTCCGTCCCCTCGCGTTATGAAGCCGCTGTCTATACGATGTCTCCGCTTTGACACGGCCGACACGGTTTAGAAATTCAGAAAAGTAGCACAGAATCCCTCATGAGAAAAATGGCGTTGCTCTGCGTGCCGGAAGGTTGTTAGCCAAAAGGTGCTAGGCCTAACTTTCCATTTGGAGTTTGAAGACTTTACACCTAACATCATATTTTGGGTTTTAACACCTCAAACTGGCACCCACTCAAAAAATTGGTCATGGACCTCCAAGCAGCAAGTACCGATTCGCACCGTACACCCCGAAACCAAATGTTAGGTCTACTGTGTGCACAGCCGACAGGTGCTGTGGGTATTGTATGCGTGTCTCCAGAGTAGTACATACTCGGAGTGTTGGATGGACGAACGAAAGAATTCATCACGAGGATTCTTCGCGTTAACTCATCGTCGTCGTTCGACGGAAGGCTGCACGATTTTCGTTTGCATATGAAATTGGTGCTTCGTCACCCTATTGCACGAGTCCGTGGGATTTGGGTGCCGCCTTTGCCGTGCTCCTGCTGATTTTCAGTTTCTACGGGACCTTCAGGCAGTGACTAAAAGACGGATCGTGAGATTCGCCGGCAAATTGGCAGCGGCCAACCCTCTTTTACGGGTACGTCTAACGTGATGCCCGGCATCTAATGCGCACATATCCAGGGACAGGAAGGCAGCCCGCACTGTGGTGCTGTGTCGCGCACTGCCCCTTCTTTTTGGATGATATCTCTGCTGCCACCCGTTTATTCGATATACCGGTCAATTCCCTTACTCTGTATAGTTTCCAAATATATACCTCGCCGCAACTTCGAAATATTGCCTCGAACCATGTCTTCGTACTTGTTATTTATTCAGCAACCTTATCTTCTTGAGCGTTATATTTGCCGCAGCGGTAGTCGCAGTAGTAAGAAAATTACATAAAAGGGGAAGGGAAAGAGGGAGAGATCACGGGTGGATCCAAATTGCAGGGCCCCTGGAGCTATTTGAACAGGCGTCCTCGTTACCCTCTCGCCCCCCATGGCCGTGAGTCCCGACTGCACGTGCCGGGGCCCACCCAAAAGCCAGGGCCCGGCCCATCCCGTGGGCCGGACCCAAGGAATGGGCCCACGGATTTGAGCCGGGCCGGGCCCGGCTCAATTACGTGTGCTCTGGCTGGGTTCTTACTCAAAGTCGTAGGTCCGGGCTGGGGAGGTTCCCGTTTGAACCCATTCCCATTTCACCCTTCCACCTTGTACCGTCCCGTTTCAACCCGGCGCGAAACGACCTTCCCGTTTCGCCCTTTCCCGCTTGGCCCATTCCCGTTTGAACCCGTTCCCATTTCAGCCTTCCCGTTTGTTCCTTCCCATTTCAACCCGGGGAGAAAGAACCTTCCCGTTTCGTATTTTTCTATTTAGCCCGTTCCCGGAATAACCTACCCAGTTTATGAAACGTTATAAAAACATTGTCATATTGCTTTTCATTTATTTCCGTTTGTTCACAGCCGCTACGATAGCATGCTCAGTACATCCAGAGTCCTTGACTGCTTTTCAAACCTGGGCTTCACTTTTTGAATCTAGAGACGACGACATTTGGTTACAATTCGTCATACCAATTAACAAATCTTTTAAATTAACAAAGCCTAGCAAAAAATTAACTATTAACAAATTAATAAACAAGTCTTTTAAATTAACAAGCAAGTCTATTAAATTAACAAACAAAAAATGATAAAATCAAAAAGCCCAGAAAAGCGCCGCAGAAGCACAAATAAAAAATCGCAAAAACACCCTCACTTTGTAAGAAATCGTATTTGGTGGACTAACATTGATTGATTGATTGATTGATTGATTGATTGTGGGGTTTAACACGCCGACGCAACGCAGGCGATGAGGCGCGCCGTAGTGGAGGGCTCCGGATTAATTTTGACCACCTGGGGATCTTTAACGTGCGCCAAAATCTCGTACACACGGGCGTTTTTACTTTTCGCGTGCATCAGAAAAGCGGCCGCCGCGGCCAGGAATCGCACCCGCGACCTCGTGCTCAGCTTGGTAGACTAACACATTTAATCGTTATAATAGCGCAAGTGTACATCAATGTCGAAAAGAAACAGATGAAAACTATAAAATATAAAAAATGTATAAAAATAAAGTAACCTTATGTATCTGGATACATATGCCACATCTGGCTATAAAAAATCGCAGTCATGAGAAGCGGCGAAAATTATAAACTTAGCTTTGCGTTTGATTGATTCTGTTTATTCCCGTCACTCGAGCGTACTCAATTTGCATAATAGGGCAAACCTTCAAAAACTTAAGCAGCGCAGGGTCGTCTCTAGCCTAAATTTTCTTTACTACAGAAACTTAAAATTGTCGCGGGAACACTATCTTCAAGGGCCTTTCAGACGTTCAGCGAGAAGTCATCAACTCGGTATCGTTAGAAGAATTTTCCCCACGTATTGTAAATATGTGTTCTGGTTGAATCGTCGTATTTCAAAATTGGAATACATTACGAATGCATATCCGTGTTCGGACCCCTTTGCGTCTATTACATATTTATGTCTTTTTCTTATTTGTGTGGGTCGTTTTTAAACTACGCCAACCAATACTGATGTGTTTTTATGTTCACTCCTGAATGAGCCAGACCAGGCCGTAAAGTATCAGTAAATAAATAAATATAGCTGCCCATTACTCACGTAGAAGAGGCATTTGTAGCCAATTCTCAGATTTCTGCACATGTTTTTGCCTTTTTTAAAGTCTCTCCTACGGACATCTTTGATCTATAGATCTCTCGAACCCGAAGACAAAGCTATGCTCCAAACAATGAGCATAAGAGTGGCTGTTAAATAAATTTTAGCCACACGAACGGACACCAACTGCATAAAAATCCAATGTGTGCATTCCTCAAGATATTGGGTATCTTTCTAGTACACTTTCGCAGCTACAAATATTGTGTCAAGGGGGCAGTGTCGGCCTAAGGCATTCGGAAACTATTATCGGCCGGAAATTTCGGTCGATTCCGGAAAATTTGGTGCATACAAGTTTTTAGTGCATGACCCGTTGCTTGTCAGCACATTTTGGGGAACAGTTTCGAAGAGGGTAACGCATATTTTCAGGAATACAAATGGGTTGCAACGATGCGGGTTCAAATGAGAAGGGCGCTTTGGGAGCGGGTTGTAACGGGAAGGTGTTTTGGGAACGGGCTAAAACAGGAAGCGCCCAAACGGGAAGGTCGTTTCGGGAACGGGTGCACACGGGACGGGTCAAGCGGGAAGGGCGTTTCGGGAATGGGTTCAAACGGAAAGGGGTCAAACGGGAATGGGTTCTTTCGGGCTACACCCCCGGGCTGAGCTCAGGCTGGAATTCATGTGCCTGGCCGCAATTATTTCTGACGTGAAGTGTAGAAATTAACATTGAAAGGAATGTTTTGGGCACGTCTTGATGTTAGAGTTGCACCCAGTGTTTCAAAAACGTGTTTTGCTACGTCTTGTATTCCCTGTACTGTTATTTTATTGACACTTTGTTTACTCCATCAAGATTCTATATTTTTGAGGTACAACATACCAAAGATAGAATTACGAGGAATGTTGTAGCATGAAAAAGATGAATTTGTGCTAACTGGAGCTTCGTACATATGTCAATGTACACGTTTATACGCACCCGTTGAAGTGCGGCTGCCGTGGCCGGCAATCAAAATGGTGTGCCAGAGAAGCAGCACCGCAAAACAGCGATTGCATGTAAACCATTTAAATGCACGTGCATACTCGTGGCTTTAAACGCGGCACCAAAAATATCAGGGAAGCTTTAATTCACTCGCAAGACTTGTATCGCGAAGCTGTTGTAGGTTAGCACTGCCGGACACACAGGAAGTTTCTGTAGCAATGTTTATTTGGATAGTTCCAGTGCTTGGAATCGTCATCATATGCATCGAAGAGACTGTCGTCTTCTTAGCGGCGAGTGATGGAGTCAAATTCACCCTGAGCATTGGAGACATTTACCAGCCCAACTGATGAAGCTTCCACGAAGTCGAGGAAGGCTTGAACCATTGCGAAGTTGCAGGATTTCTTTATACGTGAGCACTGAAGGAAACTTCGCACGCATTTGTGCAAGCTTGAAATTGTTTATTTTCAAGTTCCCTCATTGTTTCACACTGTTCTAGTAGCAGGCATCGCCGTAAGCATCGATATTACCCGGGTTCCTCACGCCATAGAGTTTCTTAGTAAGTGTATACTGTAAGAAACTCTATGCCTCACGCCAAGCATTGCACGCGCGTTCGCGTTTGTCAACAGCGCTGAAGATTTTTTAGCGTTTTTTCTAAAGCTACTCCGAGAGGCGTTGACTCCGAGGCCGCAGCGAGACACGCGCTCACGCGAACTCGGCATTTTCACGCTTTTCGTGCTTTTCGTCGTGTTTTTTTTTTCGAAAGAGCCACTCAACGTGCCGCGCACGCTCCGCGGTCCCCGCGAGGCACATGCATGCCATGAGCGTTCCGCCTTTTCGTAGTATTTTTTCCTGCAACATCGAACTTAAGGCTTCTACAACAGCTCCAGTGTTAAACTTTTAGTATACGAACTCGTTGGCTGAGACAACCACGTGAAGTTGCTAAGAATATGGTCATCAAATGTGATGGTGTCTCTGCTATAAGAATACGAGCTAATATTACGCCGATGTGATGTGAACTTAAGACGGCTGAATCTAAACTACGTACCCAACTTAACCCTAATTATTTTTCCATTTGAATCCATTCCCTGCTGTACAAACCAGATGCTTCGTCTGATTGCTCGCGGCGCAGAGATGCAACCAAATATATGAAAAAAGCACATTACCCTCACCATCCTTCCCGGGGCTGGTCACACACACGCGGGCCCTAGCTAGGCTTAAAATAAATTACTGCTCCCGGGTCAGGCCTGGGTTCGAGACGACGGGCCTGGGCCTGGTCTGGGGCAGACTATCTTATAGACCCCTGTGCACTGGCCAGGCCTCGGCCAGGTGTTACTGGACGGGGTCGGGCTCGGACTGGAGCCAAATTTTTTATGTTCTGTTTGTTCAGGTTGTCTCAAAGGCTGAAATGCACCTAAAGGTCATATAAGTCCCCTGCTTAGAAAGTGGCGCAGTGGAAGGGCCCCAACATAAAGAAAATCACCAGTGCTCAAAGTTCCCACAATGTAGCCAAGTCGTCACCCTGCAATTTCCGTCGCCACGAGTCTCGAAAAGTCGCCAGTATGGCGACAACTGTCGAGACCTGGCAACCCTAGCTACAGCGAATGTGTTGTTTTGCTTGTTTACGCCTCCATCAGTGTAGAGAGTGTTTGGGACGTCCTGTTTTGTTCTTTTATTGCATTAGGTTCTTGCCAATGTTCTGCCCTTATTGTGAGCGCGGTCCGTTTTCATGGGGAGGGATGTCTTGATACAGCTTACACGGCTATGTCAGCTGGTATACCCCCAAGGTAACCGATAATTGCGCCACTAGCACCAATTTATCCCATGGTGCTTAGTAGGCCCAACTGTCAAACCAAAAAACAACGAGAAAATCACTGATGCTGCTATGGCAACGCTTTTGTTGATGCGCGAGGAGGAAACGCCGTGCCGCTTATCGTCTGCTATCGGCTGAACGAGCAAACACCGCTTGCATTTTGTTCTTCAGATTCTGTTGCTGCTGCACATCTTGTTTCCGACAGATTTCAGTTGCTAATTTGCTTGGGCTCTGAGCACGTGCACAAAACATTTGTTTGGATGTCCTTCTTAGTTGAATACACGCGAGCCAGCACGCCCCGAAGCGTGACAACATTGCGTGGAGCAGAAAAAATAGTAGGCAGGAAATGTGGTTTATTCATTGATGTTTTATCAACGTATCGCAAGCGAAGTTCAATACATGCCACATAGCACAGACCTGTGTATCCCGTATAGTAAGTACAAATGTCCCCCATTCTGTGTCGGTTACACAAACATAGAGACATCGTACAATACTTCGTATACAGAAAGTTGCTGAAGAGGTGACCACGTTCATTTGCTATATACAATACAATTCTACAGAAAAGACGTTTCATTAAAACGCGTGTTTGTTAATAACAAAACGATTACGAAGTGAGATGACCATCTCATTTCGCCACTAGTAACAACCGCTCCATATTCTTGTTCTTGTAAACTTGCTAGCCCAAGAAAACCTTCTATAACCAGCGAATTTTCTGCGTCATTTCGCCATGCGTCACACGTAGAAAATAAAGAAATACCACCATGGATTTCAACAAACAACAAAAAAAAAGTGAAACAAATATTGAGAGTACACACAAGGTAAAAAATGTGTCGTAGCACAGGTTGAAAAGCGAAGCGCAGCTCGGCCGTCGCGCAGGTAACTCGAACTTCTCGTAACAAGGAATGAAAGCGCTCAGTTGCCACGCAAATAAATTTGGGGGCTTCTTTCGTGGTAATAAGCATTCAAAGGTGGTAATGTCACTATTAGAAACTGATCGTCTGAACACTCTAAAGCCAAACTAGTTCGTCGAAGAAGCATTTAGCACATCAGGCGAACATAATTTCTAAGCTTTTCTCTTGTGGAAAGAAAATTAAGAGGAACCGCTCACCAAGCCAATACCAAAGCGAACCTTCCGGGTGCGTGTCCGCTGGCATCAATTGGCGCACCAGAAACTGTCGACAAGTAGCGTCACATGCTTACAACATTGCTGAGAAATGCGTTGTGCCAAACAAAAGCAAATTAAGTGTAAAGCATCAATACAAGAATATTCGCTTCGCCCCGCAGCTTTTCTGATAATGATAGCGCTTGCTTCTTCATACCTTTGACTGAAGAAAAAGTGTGCTGACCTGCCGTTGGCTGGGAAGTCGAAAAAATTTGCTGTACAATTCCTTCTCGAGTTGTCGCACCGCAGAGCGTCGAAGCACGCGTGTGTCATTTTCTCGGTTTCTCTGACATTTTGAGCCCGTTCGCACTCGCAGACAACAAAATTTTTCACCTTCGAGGCATACCACGAAACTTCGACAGGTACACACAGTGAAAGTGGCAGGAGCAGACGGACAGGGTGGCAGCAGAAGAGATAAGAACGAAAGCGCCGCCTGTCGGCGCAGCTAATGAAGTGACTAAATAGGCGACTAACGGTGCCAAAAAAGGAAGCAGCCAAGAACACATTTTATTTCTACACATAATGAAATCAACCACTTTACTTTGCCGCTGCGTATGTTGAAAAGAGAAAGCCACATATGCAAAACTTGGTGAATTTTCGCTTGGCTACCGGAGTCTTGGCGGCACTTTATTTTGCGATACCGAAACTAGCCTAAGTGTAAGGCCGCTGCAGCTTCTTTGATCAGGGATTAAGTCAACAATCGTTTTAATGAAAGCTTTATGGACCTCCTGTATGGATGTACGAATTTCGCTGCCCATTCTGGTTCTTAGAAGGCGTTATTTCTGAGCCTAGAATAGCATGTACTTGATTTCGCTTAAGGTGTTGTGAACGCTGAGTGTCAGGACGTTTTCGTTGTAAATGTGAATTGGTAGGCCTCCAGTCGTATTTTGAGCTGTTCTTATTATTGGCATCGGTTATACTTTCCCCTTGTTTGTGATCACCCGCCGCGGTGGCTGAGTGGCTAAGGCACTGTGCGGCTGAGCACGGGGACGCGGGTTCGATTCCCGGCTGCAGCGGTCTGTTTTCTGATGGAGGCGAAAAGCAAAAACGCCCGTTTCGGCGCATGTTAAAGATGCTCACGTGCTCAAAATTAATCCGGAGCCCTCCACTACGGCGTGCTTCATCGCCTGGATTGTGTGGCCGCGCTACACCCTGTAAACCATGTATCTATCTTGTTTCTGATTCCATTCGGTGGACGTGGAGGCTACATCTATTGCGGCTTATTATGAGGTCTTCAAAAACTCTCTTATTAATTTCCTAGCCCTTGTAATTCTTCTTACTACTCTGGCCAGGGCATAGACGAGGGAGTGTCTGTTCACCATGAAAATATATGATTTGATGAACATGAAAATCGCCTCGCGGAGGAAGACTAGGTGAGAACGATGATGAGGCCCTTGTATGAATTGTGCTCCAAGCCCATGCGCAGTCAACGCGGAGGCCTGTCTCCGCAAGATATACCATCATAGTCGGATGCAAGTCAAGGCAGGAACACAGCAAACAGTATAGGTCTGCTACTGCATCGCTGAGGCGGCAAATTCAAAATTTTGGGTTATAAAAAAACCGCAGAATTACGTGTTTGGTGGGTCACGGCGGGGGTTAAGGCCATCGCACCCTAATCCACTTAAGTGCAGCCTGCTCGGTACGGGTAGCGCCCGGGCGGAGGGGCACAGCACACAAGAGAACGACAGAACCTGTGCGTCGCCGGAAGTGTTGCTTTGTTGTCATCAGGAGAGTGGAATTATCTAGCTCTATCGGGGTAGCCGAGGATGGAACGCAGGTGCTGTTTATGCAAAGGGTACTTATCCTCTTTTTGCATGTCGTGTCGCGAACTCGGTAGGAAAGCGGTGTAGCTTTTCGGTCCCTATCATAGATTGTCCTGGTCTCATCGACAGGGTTCTCGACCTCTTCCAATACTTTTAAAAATTATACCACAATAGATAAATGAATATCAAACTCCGCGCTATTCGATTCATTGACGCTCGTCTGCACCCGTCTCCCGTCGACTGCTTCATCGACGTTGGTGTATTACTTAAGTCGTTTGCCGAGCAGAAGTTCATTACAATAAACGTTATTCGTTAAAAGACGTTTTGGCCACGTGGCTATAATACGCGCTTATCGCTCACACTGGTAGGCTGTACTGAATCTAGAGGAATGTTATTTTCATAACTGGTCTTTCACGTTGCATCTCCCAAATCACCGTGTTTTTAAGACGAAATACGTGAGTGCGCCTTCCACGAGAAAGCGCCTTTGTTTTGCGGTGGAGAAATAGACACAGCTGTAAAAGACAAAATAAAATGAACGTGTGAGTCCACATGAGATCCCTGGACTAAAAAGAACGACCCGAGTCTGCTACCACCAATCAACCCGGCAGCGTATTCCCGAAACAAATCCCGTAAGGACCGTGTCCGCTTGGTGCATGTTTCACATCCGAAACAAAACTAGAGTAGATGAAAAGCGCAGAAAACAAAATATTAACACGCAAACATCAATTCAAAATGGAAAAGCAACCCCCATGCAAAAAATAACCAATCATGTACATATGATTTGCGTAGCTATAGCCCTTTCGCAGATATTTGCGGGATTGTAGAGAGCGCCTAAAGCGGGCAAAACAGCAAAAGTCAATAAATATGATGAACAAAAACGACCTAATCACTGATAAAATTACGCTAATCTACGAAAATATTTGAGAGCAGTAACCGAGGCCCACATAAAAGGGATTAAGCCACTGAAAAGTTCAAAACAATTTACGTAAATGAGTTGAAAGTGGCCTAAAAAGAACAACTCTTCGCAAAATATTGTTTACAATGCCAAAATATGCCGTAAATAGGTTCCGCGCGTGATAAAAATACATGTGTTTTAGGTAACAAAAACCATTAAAAACACAGAACCGACTAGGGGAGGATTGGAATCTGTTTCTTGCGAGTGATGGCCCGACAAGGAGGTTGTATACCACAAAAACCTACTTTACTGCTTGAAAAATGTGAAATTATTTCGCACAACATTAGTTAGCGGTCAACCAAGAAGATAAACATCACTTCAAGTAAAATAAGGTGTCCGTCAAAACTCCAGGCAACGGACACACGCGTCTGACAGAGGGTGTGGTTGTTGCTTGACGCCGCATAGATGCTCCGTACGAACGCGGCCTTCTTTCGAAAAAAAAAATTCGTTGGGCGAAGGGGATCCGTATGAACATAAGTAATGCGCGGTACTTGCACAAGCTATACAATACTATCACAACAAATATATCGTAGGGCAGTCTATAATTATCTCCAAAAGGCAAGAGCCGCATTGCATCAGGGGAATGTCCATGCGCTTTTTGACAGTTTGTTGCAAAGCGACTTAGAAAAACACGATATGCCGCTCAAAAGAAAGCAATGAATAATGGTTTCAGGTTATTACACCAGAGCCAATTGTCGGACGTAGGAATAGACATTATTTATTCGCGTAATCATTTTTTTTTCTCGGAGAGTGTTGATGTGTGCAGCTTCAAGAAAAAGGTTTTTTTTCATTTGGCGGAAAACACATACGCAAGGCAGCCTTAAAATACTGTCCTTAGGGTGGCCTATCTAGGGCTGGAGACGAACCGGAACCGGGAACACCCTCTCTATTACAGTGTTCAGGAAAGCTTTCCTTGAAATATTAATCAGATATTTCAGAGTAAAGTAAAATGTGTACCTGCTCCATTAGAAAGCCCCATCCTGGCTTGTACTAACTAACCCGGAGAGACAAGCAGAAAAGATAAAAGAAAACTTAATCACTCTTGAAAAAAGGTTAGAAGAAGTGTATAATGCGTCAATTTATAGAAGCAAAAATGAGACACAAGTTGGTGTACAAGCAAATGCGTGATCCCAGCTGGCCAAACACCAACTGAAGAAACAAATGATAGCTGCGCGTAAGTTCCCATTGAGAACCCAACTTAAAAGTCACAAAACCTGCATATACAGCTTGGGCTTGAGACCGTGCACAAAGAAGCACCTGCAGCACATAAACAAGCTTTACAATGGCGAAGGTATTGCAGACCTGTGCTCGCGCAAAGAGAGTCCTCTTCAACTTCATGTTTGTGTGGCCTGCGTGACAGATTTGAGTGCCGATGACCAATGCAGCCCAGTGTTTTGTATTTGATGCAAAAGCACACCTAGGTATTGAAGCGCAGCATTATCTCAAGAAATGTTACAAAATCACTAAAACAAAATCCTCTTGTTTTTCTGTTCGTATTAAGCGCAGCTTCAGACGCATTTCAAAACTGCCTGGTCAAATTAGGAACTTCCAGAACAGCTCCTGTATTGGTACAAAAATACGCTATTTCATCCACATACAAAAGGACCTTAACTTCGCATGATTACGTAGAAAAAACATGTACTATTTGAGTCTGGTCGATACCAAGGCACCCATGTTAGAGGTACAAAGCAAATAGCAAGAGTGAAAGGGTCCAACCGAGTATTACGAAGGGCTGTATTGCAACCAGCCTAGACAAAACGCGGTTGACAAGTCATGTGATGCATTCTTTGTAACGAAGCTGAATGCATTAATACAATATTTCACCTAAATTTACCGCTGCCTATATTGCGAATAAAAATCGTTAGATACGCGGTCAAAACCCGTTGAAATGTCGATTGTACCTGCTCTCGCGAATCAAACACGCACTCCAATATTAACGAGAAATCGGTATATTTTCTTGAATACTCATGCACCAAATACCTTAAGTTCTGTGAGGCCTTACAATAGAAGTGACGGCACGTTGAAGGCGCTGAGATAAAATTATCCCAAAAATTTTGTCATCCACATTGCAGAGAGAGATTGGCCGGTAGCAATCCACAGATTTCTGCTTTTGTTCATGTTGCTTTTTCGGAATTTACAGTGTGCGCTCTAAATAATAAGACAGTCTGAATGCGGATAAACAGGGTATCAAAAGACTTGCATATAAGCGTACACAAGCCTACAGGCAGCGCTTTGCATCGTCGTCACGTGTGGGCGTTTAAGGGGTACGGTTTGGGAATGCACTAGCCGGCACGTTGACAGCAGTGTAACCGAAGTTGTTCCTTTATTTGTGGGCCACATCCACTTTAAATACCGGCCAGAAATTGGGACTTTTGAGAAGATAATGTGGCCGCATCAGAAAACTGTCATTTCAAAAAAGAATAGATTTATAAAATAGCGCTTGCCACGTGACCAGCGAGCAGAAGAAGTAGCACCACCCACAGAGAACTCTGATAATATTGAAGGTGTGACTTGTAAAAAACTGCTGTCTACCGGAGAAGAAAGATATGAAAGCAATAAAGAAGTTCAGCGTTCATTGGTGAGTACTGCCAAGCGTTGTTTCTATGGGAACATCACCACATTTAAATACCGCTACGAATTTTTTACCGGCCGTTACCTACAGGTAAGAACCATTGAATCATATTTCTGGTGTCCACCATGGGATGCTCAGAATCTGGGTCTCCTTTTTGAAGCCTACTGCGCTTGGACTGGTTAACACAGGTCTAATTACTCGAACGTTTAAACGAACAAAAAATGCACTGTGAAATTTTTTTTTGTAGGTAGCGGACTTTCGCCATTTTTAGTCAATGGAATCGTAATTCACCTCACCTCCTGTTTTTGTAAGCGATACCCACCACACCAATCCGGAACCAGCTTCGGCTTCGTTGAGTCACTGAACGAACGCCTACTTTAGTAAGACAAAGCGCGCACCGCTCTTCACATTTCGCGCATATATGTTTTTCACAGTTTCACATGGGGAATACATGACAATGTTAAATATCTTCTTGGGTGATTGACAGCTTCCAATGAGGCTTTGAGCAATATCAAAGTTTTGAAGAGAAAAGCTCTATTGCTCCATTACGCAAAATACCGGCGTTGTGTTTTTTGGCCGGCACAAAAAAGGGACGCCGCTATAAAGACAAAAAAACTATTTCGAATGGTATCTACACCCAGGTCGCAAGATGAGATGCCGAGTTAGCCCGTTGCCTGTGGCAGAGCAAGCATACGCCTACTGCATGCGGCACTGACTTCATATCGCGGAGCAGGTGAATGTCAAGGTGCGAGCTCAGAACAGGCCCACGACCGCTAAGTCAAGCTCTGGTTCTGGCATAGATGCTGTGTGAATTGTGGCCAACCAGTTTGGCGAAGTTACTCGCCCAAATAGACAAAAAGGCAAAGCCAAGAGAAGAAAACACTGTATAGGTGAAGAATTTGTTTAGTATAGCTGGGCTTCCGCTTCCAAAGCCCGTAAGAAGACCTGTGTGCTCAAGGATGTGTTTTTTTAATTAAAAAGTAACACCAATGCAAAAGAACACTTAGCGACAAGTACAATGCCAGATGAAAACAATTTTGGACTCATAACGTCGAATACAAGGTTTTCTTTATCTTCTGCATATTCTGATTCATGATTGAGAATGACCTTGGTTGAAATAATGATTGATGACGCGAACTGGGCCAGTTGGTACAGGTTCATAGTGGTGAAACAGCGCGCAAAAAAACCAGGACAGAAGGAAGAGGACTACAACACGAGCGCTGTTTTTTTGCGCGCTGTTTCACCACAATGATTGATGCGTGTAGTAAAAAATGTAACAATTTAATATAAATGTTCCTTTATTAATCAGCGCAAACATAAACTGGATTGCTAGTTTTCGGCTCCCAATGTCCTTCTGGGGCGTCTTCCTCGATGATAAAGGCCTCACCACTAGTTGATGCTGTCATGAGGAAACTTTACTTATTTACAATGTTCTCTCTCTTGGCCGTCAAGTCCTATTAAACGTTTCTTCGGCGATGACGCTTGAAGCATATTGCTACGCGTGAAATCCGCCACAGAGCCCAGGCGGTGCTGACCTAGCGTTCTCTGTTGGCCACGCCAATCGTCCGGAGCGGGTAGGAGTTGGATGACTGGCTGGGAAAATTTGCGGACGTCGCCAGTTTCAACCAGCGCAACCTGAAACAAAACGTTCAGAACGTGCACTTCTCGTCGGAAGGCGCTGCGTTAACTTGGTTTGAAAAGGAGGGTTATGGACATGGGAAGACTTCCGTCGCGATGTGGGGACACCTTCGCCTGCAATGACCGCAGAGTCCGTGTACAAAGCATTCTGGGAACTCGCATCCAAAAGGCAAATGAAAGCGTCGCGACGTTTGCCGAGGACGTGCCCATCCGTTCGGGCGCACAGATCCAGACATGTGGGTGCCTAAAAAACTTCTGCATCTGATCCAGGACCTCCGCTAGGGGGCCGAACAGTGAACACGCACCTCGCATGGGCTCCGCTTCGACGGCCGATTTTCGCTGACCTGTTGACCACAGCGACCTGCAAATAGTGTCACTGAACTCCTAACGACGAGAGCTTCACGTCGACACCCCCTGTGGCCCCGACAACCCCGTCTTTTGGACACAGCGACCCCTGAAAGGCTGGATCACGCCGGTGACGCTGCTAACCCTAACGCGGTTGGCCTCGCCGCCGCCCCAGCGCCGAAGCCCCGCCTCGCCATGCCGAACGCCGACGAAGACGACATGGAGTACGATGCCCTCAGCGGCCGCACTCTGCCGAAACCTGGCCCCTGGCAGATTATGCTTGACAGAGAAATCACCCGGGAAACTGCCGCTGCACAAACCGCACGCCCGCCGCGAACGCCGCGTCAACCGACCAGCCGCAGTGATTTGGCGCCCCGACTACCCGACGCCGACTACAAGGTAATCTTCCGACCTCGTACCGGCCTCCGAATATCTGCATGGACTGACCGCCAAATAGCCCAAGGCCTACAACTGGCTAGCGGAATACCAGAAGAAATCTTCAATGTGCACGTGACGGTCCAATCCCAACCAATTCAGAACCTCATCATCGCAAGCACTCCCGACGAACGCTGCGCTCGGGCTCTAAGCAGCACCATGCTCGTGCACCTAGGAGCAACAACATACGAACTGCAACCATACTTAAAATCCGGGGCGGGCGTCATTCACGGCCTTGACCAGGACACTACCACAGCGCAATTGCCACACATATTAGCTCCAACCGGCATCAATGGCGCATCCATCATCGATGCAAGAATGCTCGGCACGACAACTTCGGCACTGATCACTTTCGAAGGCAAGCACGTCCCTTTTTACGTGAAAGCCTACGGAACACTATACCGATGCCGTCCCTACCGTCAAACAGTGAAACACTGCTCCCTGTGTGGTGAGCTCGGACACCGCCGGGACGTGTGCCCCGAACCTGACAAAAATGTGTGCGTGAAGTGCAACGTGCGCGAACCGACACCCGACCACGAATGCACTCCCAAATGCCTTCTGTGCGGCCTGGATCATCCTACCGCGGACAAAGCCTGCAAGAAAAGGTTCAAGCCCTCCCCACCGTCTTCGAAGACCCCGCAGCCAACTGCTCAATTGCTCACCCAAATTGCTCAACTGCCCAACTGCTCACCCAAAGACCAGCCGCCACACCATCAGGACCAGCACGGGAACCGCAGGTGAGCTGGTCAACCCTCTTTAAAGCCTCGCCCACTGCTCAAACCCAATTCCCCCCCCTCCCTAACACAACCCCCATCCAACCACCCCCGACCCCCGCCTCCAGGAATTACAGCACGAAAACACGCAGCTCAGACAACAGAATTCCAAACTACAACACCAACTCGCCGACATGAAAACGCAAATGGATCAACTTGCAACCCAGATGGCAACTATTTTACAGAATCAAAATACACAACAACCAAGCCTAGCCACTGCCCCACGCCTTGAGTCAAATCCAGAACTCCCTTCCCCGGCGGATACTAGACGCTCGACTCACAGCCATTGAAACTCGACTGGAACGACTGTGCGAGCAAATAAAGACCAATTTCGCCAACATTGCCCAACCCCTCACCTCATTGGATACCCGGGTTGCTGCCCTGGAAGAAGATTGGCAAAAGCAGACGCAGCACAAGAAACCCAAAAAAGACACCCCTCCGACCATCACTGATACACTTTCCTAATAACAATCACCGCTCCTGGTACACAGACCCCGACACGGAGTAAATCCCTGACTATCTGGCAATGGAACTGTCGCTCACTACGTGGCAAGAAACAATCCCTCACCCTTTTTGCGGGCCAACATGCACCGGACATCATCGCGCTACAAGAAACGGGCACTGATAATATATCCTTCAGTGGATACACAACATTTGTATCTGATCCGACATCTCGCACCGCCATCCTGGTTAAATCCACCCTAACAGCTCAACAACTCACTGCACCCACGCAACTGGACTATACCTTCGTAGAAGTCATACCCCAACGAAAACAGCAAACCAGCCTATTTGTGCTAAATATATACAGCCCCCCTGATCACGCCCTACCCGGAATTGACCAACTAGTCAGAACCATCCGACAAAGAACGAAAGGCCACAAATTATTAATCATGGGAGACTTCAACGCCCACCATACTACGTGGGGCTATGTCCGCTCCAATAAAAAAGGTACCTCCCTTTACTATGCCATACAACAAAATCAGCTGCATCTTTGCAATACCCCCCAAGTTACTACCCGCATCGGCAACAGTATATCACGGGACACGACCCCAGACTTGACGCTCACACATAACATCAAAGAAGCTACATGGACAAGGCTCGACGAGACACTGGGTAGCGACCACTATATCATCCAACTTCAACTACCACATAATCCGAACCAGAAGTGTAAAATTGGAACAGCCCGTCTCACTAATTGGAAGAGCTTCCGTGAGGCAACACCCGTAGACCCCATCACCAACCTAGAAGAATGGACCTCCAAACTACTCGAATCGGCCCGGCAACACACCAAAGAATTGACTCTGACTGAAGATCACCCCGCAGCGGACGCGCACCTCCTCCACCTATGGGACGCCTGCCGTGGCTTACGCAAAAGATGGAAAAAACACCGCACTAACCGCCGTCTAAAGATTCGCATCGCTAAGCTAACCGCAGAGGCTGCAGCATACGCACAACGGCTCAGCCAGCAAAACTGGACACAATTATGCGATAAATTGCAAGGAACACTGGGTACTCGACGCACATGGCATCTGCTACGCTCCCTAATGGGGACTGGTACGTCCAAGCAAGCCACAGCACACCAGCTTCAACGGCTTATGCACAACTACCAGGTAACAGAGGACGACCTGCTCAACGAACTCCGAAACCCCATTGAATTAAAGCCGACCACCTCCCCCAAGACTTATAAGACCCCGCCGTACACTGGTCAAGCCATCCTGCAATGAACGAACCCTTTACAATGGCTGAGATCGAAGCGGTGATCAGAAAACTTACCCGAAACACCACCCCGGGAAGAGACCAGATATGTACAAATTACTTCGCAACCTGGATTACATAGCCCATGAAAACCTCCTCAACTATATCAACGAACACTGAATAGCCGCCACCCTACCTCCACAATGGAAACATGCCGACATTACGCTAATTCCAAAACCAGGCAAGCCCCTCACCCCCAAAAACCTTCGCCCAATATCACTAACTTCTTGCATCGGAAAGGTTTTTGAGCATCTGGTTCACAACCGACTACTTTCACACACAGAAGAGTATGAGTACTTCCCAGACACGATGTACGGCTTCCGACCACACCTATCAACACAGGACATCTTACTCCAACTAAAAGAAGACATAATAGACAACCTCAGCAATCAAAACAAGAAATCCATATTGGCTCTAGACGTCAAGGGAGCTTTCGACAACATCTCCCACGACGCTCTCTACGCTGGCCTGGCTTCAACAAACTGTGGCCAACGGACCTACGACTACGTATCCTCTTTCCTCAATGACCGCACTGCAACAATAGGCATCGGACACCTTCGCTCCCCCACTTTCTCAACAATACCAAAGGGAACCCCACAGGGCTCAGTCATATCCCCCCTATTATTCAACATTGCCGTGAAGGATCTGCCACCTCTCCTTGAACGCATCCCAAACCTAAAGCATGCAATATACGCAGATGACCTGACTATGTGGACCCCCATGGGCTCCACAGGCACCCAACAAGACGCTCTCCAAGAAGCAATACAGATTGCCCAACGATACTTGCAATCTCGTGGTTTAGAATGCGCCCCTGAAAAATCCGCACTCCTCACGCTATGTAAAAGAACTCGCAAAAGCCAGGAACAAGCAATCCCGGATCCTGACCTGCACATAAATGGCCAACCTGTACCTAAAGTATCTCACCTCCGAATTCTAGGCCTCAACATCCCGAAGGACGGCTCCGGCTCTCACACCATTCTTCATCTACAACAAACTCTGAATCAGTTGGTCAGCATCATTCGGCGGGTCTCTCATCGCCGATACGGCCTCAAAGAAGCCGACACCACGCGCATAATCCAAGCTATCCTGATTAGTCGAATGATAGCCCTAAAAAATGCTGAAAAAGAGAAGCTAAACATTATGATTAGGCAAGCCTACAAAACTGCACTGGGTCTACCCCCGAAAACGGCCACACGCAAATTACTCCAACTTGGACTTCACAACACATGGGAAGAATTACAAGAAGCCCACAATGTCGCTCAGCTGTCACGCCTCAAACTCACCAAAACCGGACGCACTACCCTCGCCCGCTTGGGATACATGGTTCCGCCACCACAGGACCAGAAACAGCGCATCCCTCTCAACATCCGAAAAACCATCAGAGTCGCTCCAATACCACGCAACATGAATCCCATCTACAACCATGCACGACGCGCCGCCCGCGTCAGAGCCCTCCAAAATAAGTATGCTGGGCAACCTGACACCCGGTATACCGACGCCTCCCCGTACCCGCACAAACCCGCTCACGCAATCAGTGTAATTGACTCCCATGGAACAGACCTAACAGCAGCAACGATTGGCACTACAAGCACAGAAACTGCTGAAGAACTAGCCATCGCACTGGCCGCAACTACTGCCCCCCACCAGGATGAAGAGGAATTCCTCACGATAATTACAGATTCCCAAGCAGCATGCAGAAACTACACTATTGGCCGAATATGTCCTTCTGCGCTCAACATCCTACGTTCTGCTAAGACGCTACCGCAAATCCAACTTGTCTGGACCCCCGGACACGAGTCCCTTGAGGGAAATGAAGCGGCGCACGCCGCGGCCCGCGCACATACACTCCGGGCCATTTCTCAAGAGGGCAACGCTCCAAGACCTGAGCCGCTGTTAAACTACACAGACATCTTGGCTCACCACCGCCACGAGCGCAGAAGTTACCCTGCACCTCACCCCGAACTGACCCGCACCGAAGCCACCACTCTGCGCCAATTACAAACTCATACCCGCATGGCACCATTCTACACGCAATCCACCCCACCCTCTATCCCGGAACCTGCAAATTCTGCACCCAGCCCAGCACGCTATACCATATGGTATGGGAGTGCTCACAAACCCCTAGCCTCCCCCCAAACCCCAACCCCACCTACGAGCAGTGGGTGGCCCGGCTGACCAGCTCAAGCCTCTCCGACCAGCGAGACCTGGTACGAAGAGCAAGAGCAGCCAGCGAGGACCTGGGTTTTCCGGACTGAAGAAGACCCCCCACAGGGCAGGTGCCCCTAACATCAGCACCTAAAGCTCGTCTTAAATAAAGTTTATTCCATCCATCCATCGGATCCACGGCATCAAAGAACAGCTCTTCGCCGGCCTTGTGCTCAGTCCACCACGTACTGTGCGAATGCCACCTTCGCCGTATTCCCGACCGCAACCTCCTGGCTCTTGGCCACAAAGGGAATGTACGCCTTGTCCGCAAATTTGCAATACCGACGTGTGTCACCCCGAGGGCCTCCACTGGAGCCTGTGCTATCACTGTGTCGAGATCAGGCATGTTTATCGGCGTTGCCCCTACCGTGAGATCGGGCTATCGCAACCAGGATTCGCAAACACCGTAGTTTCTCTTCGGCGGAAAAACTACAATTCGCGACGCCCTGCTGCTTCACCACAACAACGGCGGATATGGTATCGCCTGCTTGAAATTCGTAAAGCTCGCTGAAAAATTGCCACAGCTTGCCTGCCTGCGCATCACCGAACCGCAGCGCGTGGACGCCTGACGCTACGACCTTTGCCGCCGTCACGCGGAATTTGCCCCGAGTGACGTGTCCTGCGTTTGGAGACCGGTACGACGTCGACGACTATCGAAAATACTTCTTGGCAATGATTTCGGCCCATACAGGGTGCTCCCAGAACCTAGGGAAGTGCCATACGTGGAAGTACCAGATAATGATGGTGTTGCCGGTTGTTGTATATCTCTACCTCAGATAGTCGATGTAGTGCGTATGAAATCGTGCGTTTCGTGATTAGGCAATTAATTCCACGACGATTCCGCCTTCGGACGATGTTTGTAGTGATGAGCTTCATCATTGGCACGATTCTATTCCGGGAAGGGGATAGTGTTACCTGTGTAATCCGCGACAGAGCGCAGATGGCGCCGATGCAGCGTTCTCTGTTGGCCATGCCAATGGACCTGAGCGGGTGGGCACCATTATGGCATGGGTCGCTATCATCCTCCTCATCGTAATAGAGATGACGAGCATATTAATCACTACCTAAGCCGTGAAGAAGACGAATACGTGTTCCTTTGTGAGCGCGTGTTCTTGGTGTGTGACTGCTACCAGGCATCATGCACGAGCTCATTGAAATACATTCACTTTTCCGCTATTCCTCTGGCTGTGATCACTTGTACCGTGGCAATATGCGAGTAAACAGGATTATGCACACTTTTTAAGGTTTATGGGATTTGGGTTGCGTTCCTGTCTCCAAGCGTTACTCCTGCCATTATTCACTCCATGGGCGGATCTAAGCTCGCTTTCTAGTAGTTTATTAGGGCGTCGAGTTTCTTCTCTGGCGCTTTACTACTGGGCTGGAGCAGCGCAGGGCAGAAGCGTTTGCGGGTCAATGGGAAAGGCCATCGTCCAGCACTGGACCTAAGTGGGGTGATGATGATGATGATGACGATGATGATGAAGGAGGAGGAGGGGAGGAGGAGGGGCAGGAGGAGGGGGAGGAGGAGGCGGATCCACTCAGAACTGTGTGCTTTTAACCACTATCCGCTGTCCTTTTCCACAATTCAACAGGTGTCTTTATGGGTCACATTGTACGTAATATCCTCTTTGTAGTTACTGTAATGAAGATGAGTCCGCCGACCATTCCTTGATGACCCGCCAACATTTTGCTAAATTCAGATTTCAGCGTCTTGAAGCGCCGCTTCGCAGACTTGGAAACACATCATATGTGCCGAATCCCCTTTCGCTTGGGACATATGGGATGTGGTTCTACCACCAGGACGTGTGCTCTGCCCTTGTGAGCTTTATAGAACACTCTAATCGATTCCAGCTCTGATTAGATTTTTCACGCTGGCAACTTACGTAATTAATTTGAGGTCTTTCTTCCCAATTCTTTATTTTTTTAATCCTGTATTTTACTGTCGAATTTTTTTGTCACACGCTCTAAATTCCGTATTTACAGGAGCCGGTCAAAACAAAACATCTTTTTTTCATACCCCCTCATGTGTATCCAATCCCTTGTTTTGGACATCACTAAGACTATCATCATTGTCATCATCATCATCATCATCATAATCTGTGTGCTCATACTACCCCTTTTCAGTATTGCATGTGGTATTTTCACAGTATTAAGAACTAGAAGGAAATACTATCTCGTAGAAGTTGTTCACAGCATGCGTGCAGGCTGTATTTAGGAAACTTAACTTAGAAAACTTAGGTTTAGGGATAAATGAGAAATACCCATGCAACTTGAGGTTTGCGGGCGATGTAGTATTTCTTGACACAGCAGAACACCTGGACACAATACTTCAGGAACTACCATCAGAAATCCCTGTCGTGGGGCGAAAGATAAATATCAAAATTGAAGGAAGCTCACACTGACGCGTAAGACTTGAAGGTAGTGAAGCTGTACTCAAACTTCGTCACCATCCTGATTGCAGCAGATTTGCTTCTTCATCGCTGCCCCAACGGCCTTTACTACATCATTGGGGTTGTACGTGTAGGCTTCCTTCTTCTTTTGAAGTGATAATAAACGGACATCACCCTGGAGGGGTGTAGGCTATAACCTGTGTTTCTCGTTCCGAACAACTATAGCAACAATTACGGCGAACGCTGAAGCTTCATTTTTGGGCAATCTTGGCCAATCTCCGTAAGTGGGTATGCTGGGCTTGTCAAACGTGTATCAGGAGTGCTGGGCTGTTGCGGCGAGGCATGCACACGCGAGAACTCGGCATTTTGTTCGTTTTTTCAATTGCCGGGCGATGGCCGCAATTTTGCCCAGTGTCAAAAAAAAAAAGCTGAAGGCGTTCTTTCCAGCACAGGTAACAAAGCACTGAAACAAGTAGAAGAATATGACTACCTTCGACAGATGGTCACTGCTGATTTAAACTACGAGAAAGAAAGAAATTCGGCGAGGGACAGGAATGGTTTGGATACACTCGGCAACCGCTCGCTACTAAAAAATTTAAGATACCTGTATTCTTGAAAAGAGGCATTCAATGAATGTATCCTCCCAGTGATGAGATACGAAGTGGAAACTTGACGGCTTACTAAACAAGTAGAAAGCAAACTTAGCTCCGCCTAACGTGCGATAGAGCGAATAATAATCAATCAATCAATCAATCAATCAATCAATCAATCAATCAATCAATCAATCAATCAATCAATCAATCAATCAATCAATCAATCGACCTTTATTTTCAGTGCTCAGGAACAACCCTAGGGTCTTGGTGCCGGTACAACATACAAAAAAGACACTAAAATTAAGACAAGACAACACACACAAACCATATGTATGACACAAACAATAAGGTAAAAACAGTGACAGAAATCTCAGAAAGCAAAAACGAAAAGAAACAAAAAAAACGGTCAAAAAAGAAAAGAAAGGCCTAGTGCTGCAAGCCATGACACTCTGCCGCCGAAACGTCCAAGACATGTGAAAAATACGATAGGAATTATACAATCAAATATTGTGTCAACATGAGATAGAGTATACGTATAAAACCAAGGTTTTCAAGTAAAATGTTAGGAAGTTCCAAAATGAAAAAAAAAACTTCTGCGTTACCAGCACTGACACTCAAACTTACAGACGTTCAAGCAACACAGAACAAGGAAAAGCGAAAACAAACAAGCAAGAACATGGTTTGCGTATAATAAATACAGCACATAAATTTGTAATGACAGAAAGGAACTTAAGCTACAACAGTTTTCAACTCATTAGAGAACAAAGTAAAACAGCTCTGGAATATACCCAGACGATCGGACTATTCATTATATGCACATTGTATTATGCACATCGACGAGCGTCGGCTATTTAAAGCAACTGACTTTAAAGCTGGAAATTTTCTGAAAACTCTATTTGGCACGTTGACATTGATAAATGTAACCAAATCGTCATACAAAATATTACCATGAAGAAGTTTATAAAGAAAGATAACATAATCTCGCATTCGTCGACACCAAAGGGAACGAATACTTTTTCACAGAAGACATGCTGCCGTTTGTGTCTCCTTGCACATGACAGAAAGGGTGCCTAAATATTGATAGGAGCTTATTTTGAACCCCTTCGATACGGTCCCTATTGCCATTGCAAATTACATTCCAATCAACAGACCCGTATTCGAGAAGAGGTAATCAGAGAGCCGAATACACTAGGAAAGGACTAGGACCTTTAAACTCTCTAGAATACCTGCAAATAGCACCCAGACATCGAAGAGAGCGTCGGGTAATTTGTGTAACGTGGGAGGAGAAAGTTAGAGAAGAAATAAATAGTATTCCCAGGTCCCGAATTTTGGTCAGCTTCGGCAGTGCAGTGCTTGCACTTTTATCAGGTTATTGCAACTCTTGCGATTTTCTACTACAGGAGACAAATTTTGTTTGTGAGGGGTTCAAAATTAGATCGTTTTTGGTGCGCCATCGACGAAATGACACGATATCAGCCTGAAGAGAATTACAGTCTTGAAAATTACGCACTTCTCTAAAGGTTTTCATATCATAAGAATACAACAAAAAGAGAAGAATTGTGAATGGCTGTCACAAAATTAAGCGAGGTAATTTAGGGGCCGATGTCTCGAACGGGATGAGCGACAAACAACTCCCCCCTACGTGCGAATTCGAGAATGTGGTTTGGACCTGCTAACCGGCGATAAGTCCACGCCTGATTGGCCGCTGGCGTGAGGCACGGGACGGGGCACGGGATAACCGTTTTAAACAAAATACATTTACTTCTTCCACACACACAGGAAATACAGACTGACACAGGGGGTAATAAAGACAAAGAAAATGAAGCTGGGCTTAAGAAACAGGTGACCGTAACACGAGGGGAGGAGTAAGGCAGACAATAGGCGGGCTGGGGAGCTTCCCCCAACTACTCTGCCAATAGGCCCGCTAGACACACACACACCCGTACACACATTACGGTACACTAAGAAAGGAAGATAATCAAGTCCGCGCAGTCTACGTGCAGGAGGACGATAATAGAGATGGCAATTTTAGAGTCTGCAGAAGAGCGAAGAAGAGGAGGATGTCTTAGCTCGGTTTGGTCGGTGGCCTCGCCGGGGAAGATGCGCCGGTCCGCCGTTCGTCTGCGGTGAGTACCATTGATCGGCGATGCAATTCGGGTTCACCTGGGCCCCGCACAGTCCCCTCCTCGAGGGGAATTCTCGTGGCCCGAAGTCGCTGCTGTCGTCGCACGCCGGCCCAATAGCATTCAAACCAAACATACAAAGCGAAATAAGGGCACCAGCAAAACATCACACCAAGTAACCGGCATCGCCAAAAAGGGGGTGGCCGGGCGAAACAGTACTAGTGGATACACGCAATACAAAGTCACAGTACATTGAAAAGGAGAATATTTGCACACTCCTGACCAACCGCAATGAAGTAGATACAAAAAAGGCACACACTGTTCACACACAAGAATACCTTCCCCCATAGGCACGCGAAATGAATCCTAAGGCCCCTTCAGAACCTCGACAAAGCTCGACCACCCAGGGCGTCAGCGGAAACGCTGGGCCATACACTCAGATACCTTCCCGGTGAACATATGTCTCTCACTTTACAAGCACAGTTCCCGAAACGAGTACAAAATTGGGCCACGGTCAAAAATTCGGAAGAAGGATTTGACCCTCGGTCATTGAGCCTCTGCTCAGTTATACGGACTCTCGTGAATATCTGCAGCAGGGCTACGGCCATCCTCTACCGTATTAGTACTCGGCAGCGCCGCCGCTCCGGGGAAAACGAGTAGCGCAGTCGACTAACGGAAGCGAATATCTGCCCCATTTGGGCGTCGATAGCGGTAGAGGCCCCACAATGCCATTAGCAGCCTTACGTAAGGGGGTGCTCACTAGCGGAACCCGCCGCAACGGTAGCTTTCTATCCGCGCAGTGAGCCCCCTTTTTTTACAGACGTCGCAGGAAGCTCTTCACATCTCCCTGAAGGCTCGACCAGAAGAAATCGCCCAGTATCCGACCAGGGGTCCTCGTACGGCCGAGGTGACTGGTCATCAAGCATGAATGTACCAAATGGAGCACCTTGTCCCGGTATTGCTTGGGCACCACGAGCTGCGCTGACGGGGGCCCTGTATTGCCTACGTATTCTCGGAAGAGGAGACCGTCGGGTAGAAAGAACCGATACGAGCCGCTCTTTTGGCACCTTGTCCTTGTTCCTCGTCTTTGTGGCTTGAAACGTGGTAAAAGCGTCTTGTCAGCCTGTTGTGCTCTCCGCATTTCATTCGTACTGACGTCGGAGATCAGCGTCAGCACGCGCAAGCTCTGGCCGTTAGGCATGCAACCTCTAGCTTGCTGTCGGGTCGCCACAGTGGATGCGGATACGGCCAGCATCGCTACAGCGCTATTGACCGTTGTTTGTACCTTTTGCTTCTGCCACCCAGGTTTCATCCGGCTCCCCTGGTGGCCTTACGCCCTCAGTGTTGCCCAGGATGAGATCAAAAAGAGGGTCTTCCATACATCCCGCCCGTATCTCTCCGCTATAGTAGGGGGTGTCTATCCGGATCTGAGCTTTGCGGTCCGCCAAGTAGACCGCCCAACATTCCCCTGTTAATTGTCTATCATCCACGAACCCTCGGTTGGAAATGGCGATGTTGCAGCCCGTGTCCCTTAAAACTGTTCTGCCCCCGATGCGGTCTTCCACCACCGGCAGGGTTGGTGCTCTTGGGAACCTGCCAACGCGCTCGACAGGGACCCACTTGCCATCATTATGCCCCGAGCACCCGTCGTGCCAGCAGATTGACACGCTCCTTGCAGCAACGGGACCACTGTTCTTCTGCTCTTGTTGCCCCGTGTTTATCCTACATTGAGCCGCTACGTGCCCTGGCTTAGAGCATAGGTAACAGCGCACGTAGGGCGCTGATGGACGCTGCTGCCCATCGTACGGCTCGCGCCTGCCTGGGTCTGTGATCCTGTCCACCGGGGTGTCCTCCCGTTTCTGCTATTCCCTACCAAAGCTGTTCAAGTTCCGAGCCATTACGTAGGTGTCAGCCCTCTGCATCAACTCTTCCGTGTCCCGCGCCTTCTTTTCTTTCAAGACGGCCCGCAGACATAGACGGCCCGCAGTTCTCCAAAAACTGCTCCTGTCAAGAGGAGACTTTTCACCCCCTGGTAATCCTTCCCCGTCCCGGAAAGTTGCAGCCACCTTTCGCAATAATTCTCCAGTCGCGTGAAGACCTGCGATAGAATCTCGTCGTCTCTCGGGGCTTCCCCCCTTAGCTTCTTTCGGAAGTCTTCTTCCGTGAGGCGGAAGCGGTGAAGAAGTGCCCGCTTGACGTTGTCATAATCAGCGGAATCGGACGCGGGAATTCGCCTGAAAACGCTGAGAGCCTCACCAGTGAGGCAAATGCTGAGCGTCGTGGCCCACTGACTTCGCGGCCACCTCTGTGCCTCCGCCACCCGTTCAAAGCGAGTCAAATATGTGTCCAGATCGTCGCCCCTCTCGTCAAATGCCGCCATCAATTTGTGCAGACTAACCGCGGGCGGTCGCGATGCTGCTTCGGTTTCATTTAAATCGCCCCCCGCACTACCGTTACTATTAGCTTCGCTCCTCGTGCGCAGGAGTTCCATTTGTTTCTCCATTTTAGCACTCTGTACTGAACACTCTTTATCGCGCGCCGCGCGCTCCTTCACACGCGCCTCGCGCTCCTTCTCACGCTTATCTTCCTCCCGGCGCCTTTCGCACTCTGCGGTTCTTTCTTCTCTCAAAAATTCCTGAATGGCGGTCCCTTCGAAGCCCAGCTCTTTACCAAGAGCAACTATACGTTCCAGATCTGCCATTCTGTCTGATGCGGAAAGATCATCCGTTACCCTATGCCTCATGCCCCGGGCCAATCGTGGGTAGCGGTCCTGTCGCGGACGCCAGTTTGTCACAAAATTAACTGAGGTAATTTAGGGGCCGATGTCTCGGACGGGAGGAGCGACAAACAACTCCCCCCTCCGTGCGAATTCGATAATGTGGTTCGGACCTGCTAACCAGCGATAGGTCCACGCCTGATTGGCCGCTGGCGTGAGGCACGAGACGGGGCACGGGATAGCCGTTTAAAACAAAATACGTTTACTTGTTCCACACACACAGGAAATACAGATTGACACAGAGGGTAATAAAGACAAAGAAAATGAAGCTCGGCTTAAGAAACAGGCGACCGTAACACGAAGGGAGGAGTAAGGCAGACAATAGGCAGGCTGGGGAGCTTCCACCAACTACTCTAACAATAGGCCGGTTAGACACACACACACACACCCATACACACAACACGGTACACTAAGAAAGTAAGATAATCAAGTCCGCGCAGTCTACGTGAAGGAGGACGATAATAGAGATGGCGATTTTAGAGTCTGCAGAAGAGCGAAGAAGAGGAGGATGTCTTAGCTCGGTTTGGTCGGTGGCCTCGCCGGGGAAGATGCGCCGGTCCGCCGGTCGTCTGTGGTGAGTACCGTTGATCGGCGACGCAATTCGGGTTCACCTGGGCCCCGCAGAGTCCTCTCCTCGAGGGGAATCCTCGTGGGCCGAAGTCGCCGCTGTCGTCGCATGCGGGCCTACACCGCAGCCCTCAGAACCGGCCGCCAAGTGGGTGGGACCTCTGTTGGCCGCGGCATTCTCGCCCCTCTCTCGCCGAAACACATGGCCCACTGCCCCGTGGGCTGAAATGGCGGCGAAGACATTCATACTCCGCCGGGATCCCTCCGCTGGGTCCCAATATGGCGAGCAAAAAAAAGACAGCCAAGGAGGGGCCGGAATTTTGCGACAATGGCAGAACGAACATCGTTAATGAAAATGGAAAAAAGAAGGGGACCTAGGACCGAGCCTTGGTGCACACCATTGGTTGCTTTGTACCTAAATGATGTTTGACCGTTAACACTTACATAACAATATTGCTCCTGGCGGTAGCAACATATAAGACCCAGCACAGAAGTGCTTACATCTAACAGATTGAGCCTGGAAAGCATTAACGAGTCGTTCACAACATCAACGGTCTTGCTCATGTCACAGTAGACCACATCAAGCTGGTTAAACCAGTGATTGCAGCGACAGCATGCTCCATGAAGCGCACAAGGTTCGTGTGAAGTTGAACGACAACGCATAAATCATGTTGATTAGGTATAAAGGTTGTGTTTAAATGATTAAGACAAGAGCGTGTGAAAAGATCACTTGAAAAATGTTGAGGAAGAACAAAGGTGCGAGACTGGCGTATAGTGCATAGCGTCAGTTTTTGTGCTTGACTTGAAAACTGGTAATACACGAAAGGTCTACCATGAACGAGAGAACGTGGCAGACCGGAGACGGTTTTTAAATATTGAAGTGAACACAGGAACGAATATATTTGCATATGTCTTTAGAATTGCAGCAGGAATACCATCTGGCCCATCTGGCCCACATGGAAACGAGGGCTTTAGCCGCTAATGCCGGTCCGAACGATGTTATCATCCAATTGGAAAGAACCGGAGTTACCGCCCTGGTGACAATGGACGCTGCCGTCATCACTACCACTGCTAAGCCCAAAAAAAGAAGAAAACTGACGAGCAAAGCAGTCGGCCGCATCTGCAACCTCATCGCCGCTGGAATCCAGTAGACGAATAGTTTCTTTAGTTGTGCTAGACCTAGAATGAATGTACTTCCAGAAGGCCCCAGGCTGATGAGTTGGTTCAGCTTCTACTGACATCAGGTACAAAGCATGATCACGCTTGTGCAATTTTATTGCATAGGGCACGTAGGCACGTAGGCAAGAGGAAACCGTCGCTCCAGATTAGGCAGGCGTGTTCAAAACCTGCCAAGGTTAATCGGCTGCTCGTGTCACTCTAGCATAGAACGAAAAGAAGGGAACAAAAAACTAGGAGGCCATAAAATTAAATGGTAAGTTCGGCCCAACTATTTGGTGAATGGACTACTACTAAAGCTTAGCTTAATTGGCGTTGTTCGGGCAAACGATAACGGATGATATTTCGTGGAGCAGTGGGCCAAAAAGGGCAACCAGAATGTAAAAAAGAGGGAATAATGAAACAAAAAAACCGCCAGCCAGAGCAGACATCACAATAAATAAAAGTTTTGCAGTCTGCCGTACTCTGCACAGTGGCAATCCTTTGCGCCACCTTCTCTCGAAATCTGGCAGTCGTCACAACTCAAGCTAATGTAATGAGTTGCGCTTCCGTCTACATCGCCTTAATCTGTGCCTCTGAAGAATCCGCCATAGCTTGGGCCATCACCCGTACCACGAACCCGCTCATACTTAGATGCCCGTATCCCTGCCAGAGCTTGTTATAGGATCACGTGTCCCCAAATACCCGCCAGCTCCCCAGCCATCACCGCCCCAGCCGGAATATTAACCCTGTCTGACCTCCAGCTCATTCTTCGTGGGCTCCCAGCATCTATGCCACCAGCGAGCTTGTAATATTTCTGCAAAGCCTAAACAGGTCAATTTGGGCACTCCATTCATCGTCACTTTCCAGGTCATCACGAAGCATTATCCCGTTTTTAGAAACGTCCTCACGCCACCGCATCCTACCCGTCTTAAGCAAGGCGAAACTGCCCTCCGTCTACATTGCCGCACTCTCCCTAACCCCAACAGACTACGTCGCTCCTTGAAACCAATTAATATCCCCCCAAAAGTATGTATTGTTCTTAACCTGGCACCCTAACGCACATCATGGTCGGTTGTGCTAGCAACCCTGTGCTCACACTTTACGTTCCCGTTTGTCCTTCCCTTGTGGGCGAACACGGTGACCACCGGCGACCCGGACGTCTAGCAGCTACTGGCCTCTAGGGACGAGATACCTGAATCGACCGAACAACCATACCCATTTCTCCGAGAAGGGAATATCTTTATTAATACTACTACTACTACTACTACTACTACTACTACTACTACTATTATTGATTCTGCAACTACTACTTGCTCCAGTGCTACTACTGCTACTACAACTTCTACGAATACGAATGCCTAAGTTTCTATAGTTTTGTTCTAAGTAAATTGCAGAATGGCTAACTGTCACACTGTGGGAAATAATCGCAGCGCAGATGGTTGGCGAGTACCGCCGACAATAAAATATATTTCTTCGAAGTCATGATTTGACCAAAGGCAAAATAATGTGAAACTCTGTTTCCCTTTTCGGAGGGAGAAAAACATCGCGTGGGGGAATTGAGCCTGGCATTCCCGCTTGCCTTGGCCTTAAGCAATAGATTCTAGCCTGTGATTCACGAGCACGAGGACGGTGCTGCTCTCTCCTCTGTGGCCTCCAAAGCCTCTACAGCATATACTTCGCAAATCAGGAGTCTCCCTCACAATACAAGGGAGCAACTCGAAGTTGCAGTGGTCCCCCAAAACATGCACTTCGTGAATTACACTAGGAGCAGAGAATCGAGAGCAAGGGCCACTTACAAATGCTACTGTAAGGAACCAAGCACCACGTACATGGGCGCAGCTTCCTATCCCCATAAAAGAGCAATGACGATCGTGGTCGCCAAGCACAAAAAGGACGTCACTAGCGTAACGCTACCTTAAGTGGAATAGGCGGCCATCACTCTTTGCCGCAACGCAAACAACAGCCAAAGTCATGATTAGAGATCCGCAGCAGGCGTGCCGTAAGGGAGAATTCATCGAAAAACCCACCAAATCAACGTCGAACGTCCATGAGGCAGATACATCATGATCATGACGACTCCGGTCTAACCTGCCATCCGGCGCAAGAAAACAGACCTCGCCCCCTCTGTTGCCCTGAGGTTTACTCCGCCAGGCCTGTGAAAGCGAGTAGGATAGGCCCATTCCATTGATCACGTACGACAACATAATTCAGCATAGAAGTCAGAACGTCTCGCCTACTCCGCAATAGAGGGAACGGGAACACCGCGCACTAATGAGAAATACCTTTCCCTATTTGTCAAACTCGCCTCTTTACCTCCGCTTTTGTCAGCGTGGTACAAGCTGACCAGCAAGACGTTTTCATTGTTTGGCCCCCTCTTTCTCTGCAAAAAACACTTGAGGCGGTGAAGACACACTTTACAGCTGCTTCCTGCGGACGCCAGCCATAGCGCACTTCTTACAGCATATCATTAATTCGGCCAGTCCATTGCAAAGAAAGAAGTTCCCTATCTACCGGACTTTTCGGCCACATTACTCTAGCCAGATAATACATTCATAGTAGTAGTAGTAGTAGTAGTAGAAACTTTATTTGAGCTCGAGGGGTTTTCAGACGCCAGACGGAGCGGTTCCGAGGTCGCGGGAACCGTAGTGGGCCAGCTGCTCCTGGCCCCTGGCCGTCAGCGCGAGCTGCGTCGGCAGGGCGGGGCTGGACTGCAAGGTCTCCCATCGCTCGTGGAGTGGGGTAGGGGGGGTGGAGGGAGGGTGGGGGGGTATAGGGGCCTTGAGTTCAGTGCACGCCGCCAGTATGTGTGCGAGCGTGCCGCTGTTTGTTTTACAGAATGGGCAGCGGTACCCCTCGTGTTCAGGATAAAATGCATGCAACAGGACGGGGTGGGCTAGTGCATACGTCATAGATCCTCGCACAAAATTGGTGTCCAAATGCTTTGCGTTTTCCTTCACTGACGGGAGGGCAAATGCTGAGGCCAAAATTCTCTTTACTCAGGTAAAATGGTGCACGGTCGAACGCACGATCATTGGGGCAATTGATGAAAGTTTGAGTTTGCATTTTAGCTGCGGGCCACTGTACCAGTAACGATTTTGGCGGCTTCGGCTGGTCACTTTTCAAGCTTTAGAGAAAATACTAGGACGTTTTGTCTCAAAAGTTTCATGCAGAGAAAACACCACTTTCGCGAGTGCAGAAAGACCAGTCCTTGATAACTCACTCACCTCCATCCCAGCAACAAGACCGAGGTAAGGTAAAGTACTTTCATTACTCAGAAGCCGTAAAAAAATTTGGAAAATTTTTCAAGTTGCGTCCTACACTCACGTAACATGACACGATTAGCGTGATATGGAACACCACTAAAAACATTGTTATCAAGATCTCATCTGCATGTTAGCAATCGAGGGATATGATCCAAAAGAACTAAACGTCTCACTAAAATCACCCAGTCACTGCAGATGAGGTCTTTGATGAGAAGTCGCACAATGTATGGTGGCTTCACGGAGACGTCATCAGAAAGTGGCCGGTGAGTCACAACTGATTGATCTGTTTTCTTTAGTCTCTATTATTTATTTGAAGTTTGCTAGAAAATGGGTGTCCCTTGATATTGAGGTAAAGAAATCTTTTATGAATTAAACTTTTATTTTGTCTTGCTTGCGCCATATGTTAGCCATCGCTCGCTCCCAAGAAATTGAAGTACACTTTGTTGGAGTTCAGAGTGTCCGCAAATCTGCAACCCCATATTGAAAGAGACCGGCTAAGTTAGACTGTTCGCGTTTCGCACTCTTCGGTACAATAGCACTTAATATTGTTCGCCTTTACGAGAGGTTTTAAAATCATTGCTATTTACCCTTGTATGGTAAATGTTAACATCCCTTTTGAAAAAGAAATTAACATAAATGGGATCAAATATGTCGCCTGGATTTTATCCTACTCCACCCACGGGGTTGGCGTGCTCTCGACGAATTCGAATATTTACTGAAAGTAATTAAGAGCGCACTAGACGACTACAATGAAGGAAGAAAAGGCTGGACTTCCGGCTGAGCCTGAAAGACATATTTAAATGCCAGCGATAATGGCCGGACCAGTCCAAGGTCCGCATCTAACTAGTTTCTTGAGGCCGGTGGCGATACACGTTGCGGAGCGATGTTCCTGGCATAGAAGTATTTCTCTCAGCGTGGATCCAGTAGACGTCATACTCACACAGATCAGCATCGCAGTATCTCGCTTTAGGTTCCAGATGAACTTGGTGCACCGTATGAAGGGCAAACATGATTCACCAGTCGTTGTTGTGGTTCATCCAGGACAGGCGCGTAAAATAAAAGCATTTTTCCTTCGGTTCTTGTGCGTCTTTTTCTCCTCGTCGGAACGTGCTTAGCAGGGACGTACACCCTTGGCTCAACGTACACTGTAAAATACTAGATTTTTCTCGCACCGAATTGGCACGTACAAGAGAATCTTTAAGAACACAAATGTATCCTACATATCCAGTCACTTACTGAGGTTGCGAAGTTGAGGAAATATTTGCGGAAAAGTGTCTAACCCATGGAGGTGGGCCACGTGTCTAAGGCGCCGGGCTGCCGAGCCTAAGGGTGCAAGTTTAATCCTGGCCGGTCGCCCACTCATTCCAATGTTGGCAAGAAACAAAAATGTCACCGTTTCGAGATTTTGGTGTAAGTGGTCCAAATTCGTCTCTAGTCCTCCGCCCGCTCCCCTATCACTAGCCAGGCTTCATACCCCCTTAACTTTCAATTTGGAAATCAACATTTATGCATGTCACTCGTAGCCGTGGACGTCTTGCTGAATGTTTTGCTGCATCGAATAAATCGTGCATTTCCAATGACCTTAGCGTTCTGGGCAAGTTGGTAATCTGGAATTAAACCAAATATTTGTGCAAAAAGGGGGCATGCGGACGAAGCTAGGACCGACGCCCACAGCGAAAACTTCCAAATACACCACCCTGAGATGGTGTCGCTAGTGGAAACCGTTTTGAAGAGAGGCGAAAACCTAGCGCACAAGCAACCAGCTCAAGATGTAACATCCAGCAATTGTCCAAAGTAGGTGTAGCTCCCTGCATTCAGAGTATCGCCTAATGACCCCAAGAAAAGAAAAACGGAGAACGTTGCGGTCTGTTTTGCGGTACACAGCAGGCTTGGGAAGCTGCGTAACTGACCAACCAAAACTGACTAACCCCGAAAACTGCAGCGAGAAACACCAGTAGAGATTTCTTGCTTGTGCGGCCCGGGTACTTTTACAGCGTCCGGCCCGACTAATAAAATGCAATACGTTGAGGAGAGGGGGCGCTGCCTGAATGCCTAGTTATGCGAGCACACAATAACGACATAATCTGGCACTGGTGTGTTGATGGCCTCATTGTTGAACAAAAACTGTCTTTAAACCTATGTTTGACAAGTATGCTGTTTTATCCCGTGGCAGAACACCTGTTATGAGCGAAATTACGCAATCTGGGCGATTGCACGACTCGGAGTTACATGTGTTAGCTTGCCCTCGTTGGCACCTACCCAGATCGAACGAGATTTCTTAGCTGCCGCATCGCCGAGCCTTCATATTTTGTTAGGGTTCGCAAGCGCAGTCGATCCCTTGCTATGTTTGTAAGGTTGACGCAGTGGCGCAAATAAATGTAGTTTCAAGTTCGCGCCTTGCACCTATTTCGTGAAATTATGCATTTTAAAAGAAGGGTGTAGGACAGGAGCAGCAGTTTTAAGACAGAACGAGACATGGAGAGGGAGAGAAAAAACTTCATATTTGTCGAGCTTAGTGTGATTTTACGGGTTCGCCCCTTAAAAGGGATCCCTGGGTGCAGAATTCTTGAATTAGACTGGCTCATCTTCATCGGTTCATCAAGTTAGGCCGGGTATCGAAGTGTGGGCTGGCCAGGGAAGCCCTCCACTGCTGGAAAGTGAGGTTGGGAAGTGGAGAGAAATATGGGCTGCACTGGCACGCCCATGTTATACTGGTATAGTGTGCAAGCCTGGGGACAGTGAGTACAGAGGGAAGGTTGTTGGGGGGGGGTATAAAGTGGAGGCGGGTGTGATGGGGGTCGCCTAGTTGTAGCCTCGTGTCAAGAGAAGCGTCAGTGCGGTGCGTGAGACTGCAGCGAGTTTGTATGTATTGGGAGAGAATTTCTATGTAGCCACTAGATCCGTGAGTTTGATCTTGGGGTTGGGTCGGGGGATAGAGATTGGCACCATTCGGACAAGGGCTCATTGTATTCAAATCGCTAGCCGCGGTGTGAGCCTCTTCATTGCCGGGGATGGCGGCGTGTCCATGAGCTCAGAAGATGCACGTCACCCTGGTCGTCGAGCAGGTTTTAGGATGAGTAGGGCTGATGAAGAGATGCGGCTGGCTGACTGCGAATCGGCGAGAATAGTGACTGCTTCAGAGCGAGATGTAGTCGCCAGAACATTGATGGTTACCCATGGGAGACTCTGGCTAAAAATTATATCTGCGCAGAACGCAAAATCTACAACGTACCCCCACCGGATTCCATCTAGGCGCCTTTCGTAAGACTAACAGCCCAAATAGCTCTAGTTCACATGTGCAACCAAAATGTTGGACCATTGCTTCCAGCGGGAACAAACGTGTTTATGGGTTAGAAAATATAACTGCTTCTGACAAACAGGGAAGAAGAAACCAACTCACAGATTATAATCGCAAAAACGAAAGTCCGAAACGCTGGATCATCATTATTTTCCAAGCGAAGAAGGGGATTCTGAGGCATAAACGTGGAAGTTGCAGACAATATCTATCGTGTGACAGTGATATGGAGGTTATATAAGGTCTGTTGTGGTGGTAAGGAGTCAATGTACAACATCGAGAAAACTTGGGGCCAATGCCAGACGAGGTTTGTTGAGCCTCCGCTGGGGTGGGGTGGTGACAATAGGTACAATGGAGGGCGTTCTGTAAATAACAGGCTGGCGCAGAACGGGTGTTATGCAAAACGAGCTCGCATCGTCTACGACAACTGCAGCTGCATGACTCGCCAAAATCAAATGTGGATTGAAATAATTCGTTCTGTGCGTTCACGCAGGAGGGTGTATAGATATCTAGTGAGCCTACAGTAGTGTGCTGAGTTTCCCATTTAAAGAAGCGGCAATTTAAGTCTTTATGAAAGTATGCAGCGACTAATTGTTCTCTCCTTTGCTGCAGGGAATTCGGGGTATTGGCTGGACTGACGCGTAAGACGCGATCGCGTGGCAGGCACTGAAACCTCCGTTTTTACGGGGCGCCCTCAGAGGCTCTTAACAAGTTCTACATGGTTCATGCGCCCAGTTTTATCTCCACAGCTTGCTTTTAGTTGCGGCATGACGAGATACCCCAAAAAACAAAGATGAAAAACTCCCACCTCCCCTCGCGGGAACCCCTGTGTAGATGCGACGCATAGGCGGAGCGGCGAAGGGACCGCGTTTTATAGCGCGCATAACGTTGAGGGGACTGCGTAAGCCGGTCCCAGTCGATGACGAAGTTGGCGTACTTGTAAAGCGGCGTTGACTCTAGGTGTTTGAGCCAAGCGTGGATGTTGCTTTGCCGGAGAACGGCACACCGGTTATATGCGCAGCCCGCCCGAAGGATAGGAAACCACGGAAGATAGAGTAGTGCACATGTGCCGACCCCAGCGCGTCTGCCGCGGCTATGACGCAACACAATCCAACACAATCCACTTTAATCCAATCTAATCCAAATCCAAATCCAATCCAATCCAATCCAATCGAATCCAATCCAATGACCCCCGCGAGAGAGTGTTCGCTATCGGAGAGGAAAGGGGGTGAGCGGCAGAGAGCGCAGCTGGCGCGGCGAGGAGAATGGGGGAGGGCTGTACAACGCCGACGACGACGACGACGACAATGACGACGACGCCGGAGGGACAAGGCGAGTGAATCAGATGCTCTGCATCTAAAAATACCGATCGTACTCGAGTGTGCGCGTCGTGAGGAGCGCCCAGCGCCAGCCAGCTCGACCTTCGAGAACACTTTGCCCAGCGTTCGGGGAGAGATCTCTCCCGTGCGGTTCTCCTCGCCAGGTAACTTGCGTCCGCGCTAGAAGGGGGAACGCCGAGAGAGAGAGAGAGAGAAAGAACTTTATTCTGGAGCTGTTGGGTCAACGGCGAGTGGTGACCAGCGCTTGGAGAGCGCCGGTGACCTGGGCTGCTCGTTCAGCGAGTCCTTGTTGGACCCGCGGATCCGAGCTGCCTAACGCCGCCTCCCAGTGGTCCACACAAGAGATGCGAGGGAATGAGTTTTGAGGGCATTGCCAAATTATATGGGCAACTGTTTCGTGGGCTCCACAGTCTGGACATTGGGGAGAGGGAAATACAGATGGATAAATTGCATGTAGTCTGGTGCGACAGGGAAGGGTATTGGTTTGGAGAAGGCGCCAGTACTGTTCCTCGGTAATAGAGAGTGACCAATGGGGTGGAGGGTAGCGCCGGCGAGAGAGGCGGTAGTGGCAGGTAATTTCCTGGAAAGTCAGAAGGCTGTCGCGGGTTGATTGGGCTCGTTCGAGCTACAGGCGCCGAGTGCGCCAAACCGGTCCCCGCGGGTTCTAGCGCTCGCTAATGCGGTCCACCTTGTGAGAGACGTAGAAGCCTGTGGACGAAACGATCCGAGCCTATAGGTCATAGAGAAGGTTTAGCGGCCAGTTCGAAAGTCCCATATGAAGTGCAACATCCGGGTCTCTGACGAATGAAGACGGGCCAACAGCGCTGCTGTTTTCCAACCTTGCACTATAAGTGCAGGCTGTGCCAATTTGTTTCAGACTGGTTATAACGAAGAGCGAGCTCCCAATCGTACGGCTGCCTATTCTCCACACGCAAAGCGTTTCCTAAAGTCATCTGTATTTCATAACTTCCTGTGAATCTCCGACCGTTTATCATTTCTTTACTTTTTTTCCCTCGTCGGGACGCGCTGCCTACACGCACTGCCCGTACCCTCACATTCGGCTTCCCCGCATTGTTCTGCGCCTCACGCGAACTTGCCTGACTATTTGTGGGGGAGACAAAGTGCCTCCTCGCAGTCGGCGAGCCTCTCGGTCGACCAGCGAGTTCGAGATGCTATCTCCGGGGGTGGCCGTTCAGACAGCGCTTTGAGCGGATTTGTTTGGTATGCCCGTCCTTGGAATGCCGAGCGAGGGCAGCCATGTCCAGCGCAGGCAGCTAGCGAGGCAATGAGAGCGCGTTGCGATGTCCCGGATTGGACTGTAATCGCGGTGGTTTGAAACCCTCGATTACCTTAAATTAAATTGCGCCGTGGAAGAAATCCAACGCCGCTGCCACCCAGCTAGCCTGCATACTCTTGGGGTGTTTATTATTGAGCAATAAATGACAATGAGCCGATACGCTTATCGCTGCCTTTGTTCCGACGAGCTGTTGCTGGCACGGTACAGCATGGGCCGCGAGGTGGAAGTTAGCAGGATATGAAGCTGGGAGAAATGAGAATAGAAAGTAGAATAATGTGCCTCTTCGCAGGTTTTGCTGTCACATGAAAATACCTACTTTAGTATCACACACCCCTTGCCCCTTCACGTTATTTTTCCGCGTATTCCCTACTGCAAAATATGCAGGATCCCGAAGGGCTGTCGGGCCTTACAAAAAATGCACTTTAAAGCTTCCACCACCAGCACAGCCACAGTAATAATGCTCGACCATTGCAAACGAGGGGGTTTGTGAAAGGGTGCCCTAAAGTTAGAACTTTCTCTATGAACTGAACCTCGTGCATGGGTACCCGCAGCTTGGCCCTACGAACAGTTTGCCGTACCTTAGCGCGTTGTAAGGTTTAGAGTCATGACTTCATAACGCAATACTCGGTACATGGCTAGCGGGGACGATTGACCAAATCTCTCAGTAATATTAATGAAATTAAAAAGGAGGCCAAAAAAGGGATATAATGAGGATGGTGGAACGAGTTCGGCAGAAGGTCTTATTTATGTCATTTTAACAGGCTTGGCTCCAGACATTTTTCGTGGTCCAATGAAGAATTAAATATCATAACCAAACATTAAAATACAACGTTCGAAATACAGGTGAGCTACAAGCAAACATTTTTCCTACTATTCACGCCTATAAGGTATCGTGTTTTAAAGGGACACTGAAGTGAATTTGTCAAGCTCCCGTTTTTGCTTGCACTGCGCAGACTGGCTCAAATTAGCACACTTTTCATCGTTTATCCGGTTGACAAATCGGAAATTATTTTACAAAGCGCGAAAGAAGAAAAACTACCATGCGCGGTTTGCGGCGGACCGCACCAACTAAAGCTGTGACGTTGGGAGGAGCGGGCACCGTGATTGGACCGATGCCCAAGGCGAGCAACCAAACAGGTTTCAGTTTCGGTTTCGGTTCTGGAAAACACAACCGGTGGCGTTGTTGGATGGGCATTCTCAATAACTCAGAAATCATCGTACCGCGCTTCTGGCATGTTGTCAGCTGTAAAAATGCATAAAGATAAGCCTCCCAGGACGGCTTGGAATCGCAGCATTCACTAGCCGAGGCCTACGCAGTGCATGGACGCCCTCCGCGTGCCCGCAGACGCCCAAATGTCATGCGCTTTCCCCCCATATTTGGAGCTTGCCTCACTCATGCCTGTACCGTAAAAAGCGTTTTCGCACCAGGCCAAGGGTCTGTTCATTCTGGCATGTGCCCCCTGCCCGCAAGCAGTCAGTTGCTTATGGCAAACAGCACGCCAACGAGAACTGGCTAGCGCGCCAGTGCCAGCCTGCGTGCGTTTCTGCGAACTAGTTCGTGGAGGCAATGTAAGTTGGCGGCCAAAAAAGGTGAACTCAATGTACAAAACATCGGCAGAAAACGAAAAAGTTAACTTACAAAAAAAAAGCACGTACCCGCCGGGACTCGAACTCGTGACTTGCAAAACACGTGCTTGAACATACCTAGCGCCCCAGACCACTCGGCCACGGGACGGGCTCCGCCGACCTTGGTAATATAAGGTATATATTGTACAACAAGTTTACACTTTTATTTAGTTTTGGCATTTCAAGCAGCTTAGGTGACTATTTGTTGTATTGCGCTCGCGCAGTAAGCGTTCCCCGAGTTTCCACAATAGCTCACGTCTAGCAATTGCATTTCGTAGACGGAAAATCCGTTCGCAGATGCGTAGTCGCACTGCTGACCGCTGTGCTTGTTCGCCCAGCGCAAAAAAAGTGCTTCCCGCACCTTATTTTTACGCTGTACGGTAAAAATATCAGTGCTTTATTTCTTAGTACCTATATTGACTTCGCTGACTCTTTCCCGCCTTCAAGAGGCCCTTATATTTTCCTACTGGCGTACCAGTCAGCGAAGCGTCGCATGTGCGCTTGTGCAGCGCTTGTGTGAAGCGACCTTGACTTGGAGGCAAGGTACAGTGTACAAATTAACCAAGTAAAGAAAGGCCCATTCTTCCATTCACAAAAGTAGTTGTCCCGGCTTCGTTTCAACTGAGCGAACGAATTGCGACGACCAGTCGGCGCGGCCGGCGGACGAACGCTCGGTCGACTGACTCTGTCTGAAGGCCGGGGTAGCCGTGGCAGTAGCGCAGCACAATTGCGAGCTCGGCTCCTCGCGACGGTCACACGAAAACGCCGCAGAAAATGGGCGGAGCGTAAAGAGAGGAGGACAGCATTTCGAATTAATTTTTCTACTAAATAAAATCGCGTAAACGCGCCCAGAGTGGTCGTAACATGCCCTGGGGACTCCGGACTAACCATTTGCGCAAGTAATCCCGCAACTTTTACATATCACTTCAGTGTCCCTTTAATTCCACCGAGTCGTGTGCTCCAATTCCCAGAATTAAGAACGCTGGTTTCTTTCTCTGCAAGAGCATAGTTTCCTTATCGGTATAAAATGAAGGTTAGTCGCCGACGCTATGAATAGAAAAGTTTACATGGTATTAATAAACAGACCATTCCAGGAATGAAATAGAAACATATGGACGCAAGACGGTTGAGAAAAGAGACTAACTCTACAACACCAAAATCAACCTGGAACGCAGCATTCCAAGTAACTTAGGTATAAACCACTGGGAACCACCAGCGGAATCAAACGCCTAGAAAATTGTTTGCTAATTAATATACACCAAATAGGCGTCTTCCTCGTCGCCACAGTGTCCGCTGTCTGTCGATGTTTTTTTTTTTTTTCTCTGTCAATAAGGCTGCTTCTACATAAGAAATGTTCCCAGTTGTCATATCGGCTAAGCGTTCCCAACCGTGTATCACCAATTTTTGGCACTGTAAGCCTGCTGAACTACGTCGATACACTAACTAGGCCGATGACGGTTGCATGAATAACGCCTGAATGTCACTGCGATTTCATGAAGGTACAATAGTGCAGATTCGAAGTTTCTTACTCGAGTGTCTGTTGGGTATGCCACTTGGTAACCTATTGAGCTGGAACTCGAATCGTTGAGCTTTGCTAGTACACGGGCGTAATCGTCTTGTTCGGGCAAACCTGTGGCACATGCTGCGATTGAGCAATTGTATACGGGCCCGCGTGCAGGGAATACGCCGTGTATTTGGCGTGCTCGTTTGGTCGTCATAATGAGAGCGGTAAAGTCGAAGTAACCTTATTGTCGAACTAAATGAGTTGGTTTTGGCATTTGTCACGCCTGACTCCGACAGCTGGTAAACCAGTTTTTATTTTTACGTGATACACGCAATCCCCATTCCGTGTTTTCGTGGAGACAACAGTGCCACATATGCTGCCCATATTTATTCTTTTTTCGCAAGCAAAATATGAGGTAGAGCGAAAGCATCTATAAAGAAATTGGCAGAGTCTCCCCGATTTTTAGTTCTGGGGTTTTTGGGTTGCGTACTATAAAGTTTCAGGAACCCGTTACTAACCATCTTAGGGAGGGGCTATTTCTGGGCACACCTTATCTTTGAGCGTTGAGTTCTGCCTCTGGTCAGGATGTGTTATCCCCGGACAAAAAGGTTGTCGTTCCAGCATCCCTTAAAACCTTTTCTTAAGTTACACACAGAAACATTGCCAGTTAAAGCGCAAGTAGAATAGAAGTGCGGTTTTGGGAGTTTGTTGAATGTGTACAGTGCTCACGGATTGAAACGCGACACTTCGAGCGCGTGGCCGCCGGTACATTCAGCGCCGGCTGTGGACGCCCGTGGAAGCTAGGCGTTGCATTGTGGTATACCGCGACGATGAGAGCGTGGTGACCCTAGGCTTACTGCTTCCAGTTGCCAATGAGCGGGGCTGTGTTTCCCCACAGCGACAGCTGGGCGCTGCGAGCCTGGAGCGCTGGAATGCGTTTGTGCGCCGACGGTAGTAGCCCTGCTGTCCGCGCAGCCAATTTCGCGACATCGTGTGCGCGCGCTCTTGTTACGCGTGCCCTTCCAATGCGGCACAGTAATGTTCATGTAATGCACAGTCACGCTCATCTGAATAAAAGAAACTTCTGTGCGAAGGAACAGCACACTTTACACCAGGATGTAAACTAAAAAAAAGGAAAGACGCCATTTCAGGCACGTTCGCGTGTGGTGCAGTGCACTAGTATACTTCGTCGGCTCTCCACTTTTTATTAGTTTATATCATGGAGTAAAGTTGACTGTTCCTTCGAGCAGACGTTCGTTTGATCAGATAAGCGTGACTGTGCCTTAAATGCACATTATCTGTGTCGCATCGGAAGGGCACGCGTAAGGAGAGCGCCCGAGCAGACGATGTCGCGAAATAGGCTTCGCGGACCGCCGGGCGGCTACCACAGGCGCAGAAACGCGCTCCAGGCTCGCAGCGCACCGCTTCCACCACGGCGAACCACAGCCCCGCTTATTGCAACCGGAAGCAGCAAGCCTGCGGTTAAAACGCTCTAACCCCCGCGGTATACCACAATGCAACACCTAGCTTCCACGGGCGTCCACGGGCGGTGTGACGTATTTTTGGATTCGCTTGACGTTGGCCATTGCGCACTGTTGGCTGAGGTCCATTTCATTCAACGCTGGTGGGCCATACGGAGTCTATACGTGTCTGATAGTCTCCCATCTCCCAGGAAAAGTTCTTCGAGAGGAGAGGTTTGTTTATATGGGAGAGTGGCTTCAGCAGGTTTTTCAAGCCTGTTTTCAGCACTGCTGTGTCTCCAAAGACTGTTAGAAACCACTATCACGGTGCAGCGTCGGTTAACGCCTTGTAACGAAGCGTGAGTGGGTGATCTTAACCGAGCCTACCTAAGGCACAGCATCTATGCGAGCCCAGGAAACTACAAATGAGAAAATTGAGGCCCGTCAGGCTCTATGAAGTTGATCATAAGTTTACTGATTGCTACGTCGCAGGCTTTTCCCGTCAAGGCTTTTTCCGTGTTCTGGCTGCGGTTGCTATCATTTTAAGGAGAGCGAATTTCTTATCGACATTGCATGCCTTGCGCTCGTCCAGTTCAATGTTGAAACCAGCCCAGCCATTCGAAACGTCCTCGATGAATTCTGCCAGCTGCATGAAGAAATAAAAGACAACAGTGGAGACGATAGCATTTGTTTAATTATTTATACACTACTGCCCGCGGCAGGTAATCAATCCCGGAAGTAGTTTAAACTTAAATTAGTACAAACGAAAAGGGATAGAAAGCAGCACCTCCCAAATAGGCAAGATAAGATAACCAACAGCAAGGAAACAAAATATTGTCTAAGTGACAAGTAATTTACCGTAATAAACACGCAGGAATGCATAACTTGGAACGCAACTTTTCCATGATGCTACATCAAACCCACACACAGAAAGCATTAAAAATTAGGAAGCGACACAAGCAAACCCAGGTTATTCAAAATCACCACCAATCACTGCACAAATGAAATAGCAGTCAACTAGACGAAATCAACCGCTACGCAAGTATATTGAGTGTGGGGCTGTGTATGGAGGTCAATTGGGGACAACACTGTTAGAAAACAAGAACTACATTGGATACAAGTGTCTCTCAAGAGCGTAATGTACGCCGCTTCCTACACCTCCATTCAAAACTATAAAGTGCAGGTATATTCTTAGATGACCTTTAAGAATTTACATCATCAAAAATGTTTAGCCACTCGCGGCTTTCCATAGCGTTGTTTTGGTTTTCTTCTCAGCCTAACTACTTGAGGTTGTTCGATAGTCAACAATAGGTGAAGTGTCCAATAAAGCAGCCAATTTTCTGGTAATAAAAAACGACAAGCGGTAAAAAGGATCGGTGTCCCACTCACCACAGCCTTAATATCGTTTCCGTCCATCGTTGTCAAGAAGTGGTGTGTTCTATTGCTTTCCCAGGTCGCATACTTTGCAAGCTCTTCTTTATCGTCCTTTAAGACAATATTCTGACCAGTTTCTGGGCAAAGTGCGTCGACTGTTCCAAGAAAGGCGTCCTCGCATAGGTCATTGTACTCTTTGATTTCATCCGTGCTTGTGTATATCATGACGCCGAACGTCAACGAGAACATTACTCTAAACTTATGCCCCTGCTTCTTGATTTCGATCCACGTCTTGTTGGCGATGCTCTGCGGGAAGATAAAGCAGAGCGCAATGTTAATATCAACCAGTAAAGGCGTTTAGAAATAACAGGCGAAACGTTGCCGAGTATGTTTTGGTGCCTACCCTGTAATATCTATCTGAAGGCAATAAGCCAGTGGGAAATTACTTCAAGCTGCATACTCTTCCCTTGGCTGGTGTTAGAAGCTGTTCCATGTCGGTCAGCAAACACTGCCATAACTATTGGAACAAATTGGATTACCTGTCATGTGGATGAAATCTGTGACGTCGACTATAGCGTACAAAAAGCTGATGAAGCACGGCCACTAGCACGGCAGCGGATCCAATGTCAGCAGCGTACCGATTCTCGTCGTCAACATTAACGCATACGGGCCGTATTCTACGACCAGGTTGTGGGCGTGGACGCGAGGGCACCAGCGTCGACGTCCGAAACTGCTTCGTCCCTACTTCGGGCCATACAAGGTTGTTGGTCGCTTTAACGACGTCAACTACGAAGTTGCACCTCTACTAGGGCACACTGCTCGTGACGCAGGCCAACTTCAGGGGACGTGTGCGTGGTCTTAATGAAGCAGTAGTACTACGACCGAGAGCGGCTTTCCAATCCCTACAACGTGAATGTTTAACGTGCTGATGGACAGAACGCGGTCTTCAACTAGTGCGGAGGTTTCGATTCAGCACGGACATACTCCTATACCTGCCAAAGAGATCGTCATCTATTCCTCATTGAAGAATCTTGGGGCATTGTGACCATGTTCCTTCTTAAGAGGGGGCAATCCCACAGTTCAGTCATTGAACGGCAGCTGAAAGTTCTTCAAAGAGCGCGGACTGGTGTAATTATAGTGGCCATGCCGTGATTCCTTGCTCGCGCGAGACAGGTGGGTGCATTCCTTCTCTGAAAAGAGGACGACGCTAGCTCGCGTGTTCTCTCTGGTGTCCCATCGTCGCAATTAGATGGACCAACCAGTTCGATCCAGTTGGCTGGGTAAATTAGCTGTTATCCAAACGAGTCTCCACATTCGCTACAATATATTTAGCATAGAATAAGGTTCCAAAACTAGCTTCAGCGTGTTCCTCGTCATCTTTTCTGCCGCAACGTGGCGCACTATCGAAGGTTACGAAAGGACTTTCATCGACAACACCATATAGCTGGAGCAAAGAATGAGCTTTACAATAATATGGAAATATGTTCTGCACCCACTCCTTAAGCCTTGAGCGGATCAACTTACGAAACTTGGAACAGCGCTAGCTTTTTTTCCGAGCCGGTATGCGACGTAGTTTACCGTGCAGGCGCCGTGCGTAATGTCTTCCGTTGAAGGGGTGATATGAGTTTGCAGGATAATCGTGTTGACGTACCTGCAAAAACGCGTAATTAGGGGACATTTATCAGTCTTGTTCTTTAAGCACAGCGCAGTATTAATTTCAGGTATGTACACACACACACACACACACACACATATATATATATATATATATATATATATATATATATATATATATATATATATATATATATATATATATATATATATATATAACAGTGCAGGGCTTGGCAGCTGAATAGTATATTAAATTAGAGTCACCACTAAAAACATAACAATATTTCATACGACGTTTCGGCTGGGAACCAGCCTTTTTCAAGTGAAGTACATAGGTCGAAGCAGGTCGAAGTACATTCGACCTATGTACTTCACTTGAAAAAGGCTGGTTCCCAGCCGAAACGTCGTATTAAATATTGTTATGTTTTTAGTGGTGACTCTAATTATATATATATATATATATATATATATATATATATATATAATATATATATATATATATATATATATATATATATATATATATATATATATATATTATATATATGTACCACCTCCTCTTTCACACAGATCCATTCTTCTGGATATGGAACTAAACACACGAAAAAATTAGGACGGCTTTGCACTGGCGGCGGGAACACCGGGCAGACAGTGCAGGTGGAGAACCCACCTGGCTTATTTTTGGTTAGGTTAAGTGTATGCGTGGTTACACTTAGGTACTCGGCCAAGGTTTCTGAGTAAAGGTGCTTCGAGGCCCGTTCAAGCTTTCTGCGTGGTGCGGTCGTTATATCCCCCCACCCGCCGGAGCAGTGAACATTCCCCCAATAAAGTATGTAATAAGTAGGCGCGCCGCCGGCTTTGCGGTGAAGCTCTAAAAGTAGCTGAAGGCGCAGCGGTACGAGCGTTTGATCAAATTTTGTGAACTCGTTCCTTAGCCACCATTCGGCTTGTGTGATGCTGGTTAGGCTGGTTAAGAAGTTGATTAACGTTATCGCTACTTGGAATTTGGCCTTCTTTCATTTTGGAAATATTTCTTCTCGTTGCACCGCCAAAACTGTCGCACTCGTCACAACGAGCGATCGCGTGAGCCACCTCGCAACGAGTTTGCAAAGCCTTCATTGTGCCAGTTGTGTAACGTCCACCCCGTCACGCGTTTACAAAGCCGGGCTTGGTCCAGTTGTATCGCGCTACCGACCGGTGGCGGCGTGAGTCCCGTGCAAGCGCGGCGAGGCAATGCTACGGTGGTGCTAGCGGGCACAATGACGTCTTCGCACGCCAATGTTTTTCTGCTCACGTTTGGACTACCTCCCACCAGCTTAACAAACAGCATTGCTCTTAAAAGAAAACTTGCACATGTATAGGTATAATCACACGGCACTACTACAAACATCCTACCATTGATAACAAAGGGAATTTCGAAAACTGTATTCGGAGCGGGTGTCACTCAAAGATTAACATGTTTTTTGTTCACGGCCGGCTGGGGGTCGCGTCTTGCATACATATCATCTACTCCAGCGTACATCACCCATATATCCAGATACTTGAATACGCGTCAGCGGGAAAACAAGGACTATATGAAGAATGACAAATATGCGCATCTATCCTCACACTGCGGTTCATGTTGCTGCACCTTGTTATTCGGTTTCAGAAAGGCAGTCTTTAAACACGAAAGGTAGCGCACGCTGGAGATATTAGAACCAGATTGCATCGCGAAGAGCAGGCACTGTATCAGCCAGGCCTGGATTAGATTGGCAGATAAAGAGGTTGCATTTGTGGTTATTGCTCACTCACTCCCGCACACGTGCAACGTTTGTTGTTCGTGTGTTTTCTGCCCCTGTGCGCAAAGGAGTGCGCTCTGTGTGGATATTCGTTTTAAATATCTAGTATATGTATTTGTGAATTGAAATTTCAGTTATAAACATGAGACCGGCGTCCCCCTTTGGGCAGCCGAGCTGGGGTAAGTCGAGGCTTTTCGTTAGTCTGCTGTTGCTCCGCATCACGTAGGGGTGGGACGTAGGTTCCCAGACCACCAGTGGAATTTCGGAAACCGACTTCCAGGCCCACCGATGGATGGCGCTGGTGGATGGAGCAGGATGGAGATGGAGCAAGATGGAGATTGAGCAGGATGAAGATGATATATAAAGGTGAAGGATACAGGGCTCATGCCAATTCGTACAGGCCTATTACAGTTACCTCAGTGGCATACAGGCTGGCAATGCAAGCCATAAAAGCAGAACTACAGGCCTGGATGGAGGGGAACATCATACTGGGAAAACTACGAAAGGTTTTCAGACGAGACAGATGGTTAGAGGACAATTTATTTGTCCTAACCCAATGCATACAGGTGTCGATGGCTCACGAACGACCACTATGGATAGCATTTCTCGATATAAAGGGAGCCTACGACAACGTAGTTAGAGAACTTCTATGGAGCATACTTGAGTGGGAAGGATTATGCCAGGACTTTATACAGCTGTTACAGGGAATTTACAATGAGAGTGAGGTGCAAATCACCTGGGAGGACCAAAAGTGCACGGAACCGGTAGTCACAAATAGAGGCGTAAAGCAGGGTTGTCCTCTGTTGCCATTGCTGTTCATGCTGTACATGGCTAGACTAGAAAGAAAGCACTCGGCCATTTAAGCCATCAGTTGTGTACTGCTACGCATGTTATAGACAAGGGCACATGAAATCCTCCTTCCTTACCCGCCGAAGAAATACCCTATGGAAGCCACGGCTCCACAGGCTTTCCGATGCGGCCTCTGCTGGTCAGATGACCATGATATTACTTTCCGGAAGTGCCCTACAAAGTTGGAGGCAAACAAGAAAGTTCGCGAGCGCCGTTCACAGCGAAACGAAATTCGCCGTGAATTTCCACTGCCAGATCAGGGGCCGACCTCTAATTGATACACTGTTTTGGCTCCATTAGAGGAAGACGCGGCCGCAGCTGAACCTCCAGCGACAGAGACGATAACGTATAGTGCAGCGGTTAAAACGCCCCGTGGTGGCCGTCGACGTTCATCACCCGTACAAGAATCACCTGCTGATGATATGGAGGAAGAATGGGAAATTGATAACACAAGGCTACGTTACAAAAGGAAATTCAGTGTCTTAAGCAACGCCGTGCAATTCTTCAGCGCCAGCGCGTGAACAACCGCTCCACTGCAACCCAATCCGCGACCCTGCCTGTGCCTCCAGTTATCCAGGTTTCCACGTCGTCAACCATGTCACCTTAAGAACTACTGTGTTTCGTCGCGAAGCAACTCCAGACTCTCACCTCGGCATTGTTGGCTAAACTCCACCTGTGATGATACCTGTATCTGTGGGCTCGTCGCAAGGCGTTCTGCAATGGAACGGCCGGGGTATATCGGGCAAGGTTGCAGAACTTAGACAACGCATTCTGTACGGTAAGCTACATGTATGGGCACTACTACTCCAGGAAACAATTGGTTTCCCTTCTCTTCCTGGATATGTGGCTTATTCATCTCCCTCCATTCTTTATCGTCTAACCACAATTCCTGATGTCCCTCCAGGAAAGGTAGCCGTATACGCCCGGGCGCGATGGTGCACACTGTGGCAGGAAGTCGTCACTGTGCTGGTTCGCCTCCCCCGTACGGACGTCATCATAGTGTCATACTATGCTCGCCCCTACAGCGGCCGTACAGCTAAACTATGCCTCGGATGGCTTTCCCATCTACGTTGACGGCATTCCGGCTGTCCAATTTTGGTGGCGGGGGATTTCAACGCTCCACACTACGTGGGGCTACGCCACTTCCAGTGCGCGTGGTGTGTGTGTGTGTGTGTGTGGGTGTGTGTGTGTGTGTGTGTGTGTGTGTGTGTGTGTGTGTGTGTGTGTGTGTGTGTGTGTGTGTGTGTGTGTGTGTGTGTGTGTGTGTGTGTGTGTGTGTGTGTGTGTGTGTGTGTGTGTGTGTGTGTGTGTGTGTGTGTGTGTGTGTGTGTGTGTACGACATGTTTACGGACGCTCAGTATGTTCTCCTACATGACGCGTCAGTGTCTACACGACGCCGTGAACATCCACGTGCTTCTCCAAGCTCACCTCGACCCACCTGACTTATCTTGGTGGTTAGGAAGTGCTTCAGTGTCCTGGATGTGTGAGCCAGACTGCTGTAGGAGTGACCACCATCCGATTTATCTCAACCTTTCTCCCGGCCGGGTGAATCGTCTTCGAAGACAGTGTCGGGTGGTATACTGGGACCTCTATCGATCGACAGCAGCTACGATCGTCTCCAGCACCTTACCTGACCCATGCCAGAGTCTCCGCGTGGCTTTGGAAGCAGCGACTCGTACGACGTGGGTCGAGGAATCGCGGCCTGCCACTGACCTACGACCTTGTCGTCTGTGGGCCGCGCGCCGTCAAGCTGACCTAATGTCAACGCGGAATCCCGCATCAATCGATGCACGTCTGAACCTTGACCGCCTCACAGCAGCAGCCCGCCGACATGAACGACGACTGTCACGGGGCCGCTGGCTAGACTGGTGTGCCTCACTTGGCCCTTCGTCGTCTAATGCCTCGGTTTGGCGAACATTCCAAGCAATGGAACGTGGTCACCGCCCTCCAGATCCAGCAGCTAGTGCCCTTCTAGCATCTGGCCAGACACCATTCACCTTTGCCTCGCTCGCTGCAAGTACCTTCTTTCCCGCCTTTGACACACCACCAGCTGTCTTTACTATTCCAAACTGCCTACCGACATTCGCAGGTCCATTCCCCCCATGCAAAGACATTGAAGGGATTCAGGCCCCCCTTACAATAGCGTAATTCTTGGCAGTCATTGACCATGCCAGTCCCCGCACTGCACCGGGACCTGGTGGCATCCTTTATGAGCTATTTATCAACACGGAAGGCTCTACACTTGACGTCATACTTGAAGCCATAATTGCAGCGTCGACTTCAGCCACGATTCCTGATTCCTGGCGTCACGCGGAAATCGTCGCTATCCCGAAGACCGGCAAAACACCAGACCGGATTTCTCACCTTCAGCCAATAGCTCTGACATCAACGATTTGTAAGCTGATGGAGCGCATGCTAGCTACACGTCTTACTGGGTGGCTTGAGCGATATTCCTGGTACCATCCCGCCCAAATTGGATTCCGACCCGAGTTGGGCGTCGAAGATGGACTGCGGCACTTTTCTGATATGATCCTGATCGGAGGACGCTTTCGCCGGATTCCAACCGTTCTTGCAATTGATATTAAGAAGGCCTACGACAATTTAAGCCGCGAAGCCCTTGTTCGGATCCTAGAGTGGATTAAACTGCGCAGGCGTGTCGGCACATTTGTGAACGCCTTTCTTCGCGACCGCACCTTCACCCTTCGCTTGGCCGGGAAGGCTACAGGACACTTCACATCGCACCGTGGTGTTCCACAGGGCTCTGTGTTGGCGCCGGTACTGTTCGATATCGCGTTCCTTCCCCTAGCTTGGCGGTTGGCGGAGATACCTGACGCGTATTACATCATGTATGCCTACGACATCACTGTGATCCGTGCAACCTGACATCTCTGTCCAAGAAAACGCGCTACAAACGGCGTTAAACATGACTGATTCCGGGTGCGCCCAAGTAGGACTTGAACTATTGGAAGAAAAACGTCATACATGTCAGTGACTAACAAACATGGCCGACGCCGACTTGAGAAACGGCCTCTCTGGTTGTTTATTCATCAACAACCTCGAAAGGAGGTCCCAGCTATTCGTGTGCTGGGCCTTGATGTTGCCTCGTCTGGGTCCGCGGCTCCATGGGTGAAGAGTGCCAAGGATCGTGCCGCACGGACAATACATTTGATACGTCGAATGGCGACGAAGGCTGGCGGGTCGCGCACCAGCGTTGCTCGCCTCCTTGTGCGGTCAGTGTTGCAACCCAGACTCGTGTACCAGGCTCAATTCAACCATCTCACAATGAGGGACTGGGATCGCCTCGAAGGCATCAACCAGGATGACATGCGGGCCATTACTGGACTACCCCGAATGACCCCGATACCAACTCTGCAGGGGGAGGCCCAACTCAATACGATTGATGAGCTGGTGCACCAACGCCGCTCTGCCTGGGCCCGTAAAATATCGATGACCGGTGCCGCCTCTGCGCTAGCCCGGTACATGAGGTACGTTGTACCAAGTACCACTGTGAAAGGTTCAAACATTCCTCCGTGGCAGCGAGTACAGTTAACAGACAACAAACCAATCGTTCGCCTCCGTCACGCCGTACCTCGCCAGGCCACAGCCCGTCTCTCGCCTACATAGCCCAGACGTGGAGACGCCAATTGCATATGTAGACGTCAGCGTCAAAAACGGCATGGTGCACACTGAACTCATCTGCACCCAGCTACCAGAGGTGGACCAATGTTGCTCTTATGAGGCTAACCCGATGCCACCAGCGTATCTTGCTTAACTAGCAGCAATACACGATGGGATGGCCGCAATACTGCTTATTGTCCAGGCAAGGTCATACTGTCGAGTAATAATACGCACAGACTCTCCATCCACGACATCCGCCGCGTAACACAAGCTACAGCGTTCGCAGATGCCATTCACCACTTAGCACGAAGCACTCTACTGCAGATCCGCATAGAATGGGTACCCCGTTCAGCTGTACCCGGCAGTAGAGAGGCAGACACGGCTAGTCACCCGCATACCTTGATGCGACCACTACCACTTTTCCCCGAAGATCCAAGTTGAAACCTGGCACAACAGAAGGAAATTCTCCGGCGCACCACCCTACCCCTCATACCCCCGCGTGGTTCAAACCTCCCTGGGGACTTAACTTGCCGAGAGGAGGTTGCGCTGCGGAGAATACGCGTTGGGATGGCCCTTACGCCGTCTGTGACTGCCTCTTGGCCATCGTAGTATCGCGGCCCATACGACTCTACCTGCACATTCTGCGACTCCGCCGTACAGAGTGTGAATCTGCACCTGCTGCTGTGGACCTGCCCCGGACTGCATCAGATACGATTACGGCACCTTCGTGCAACCGGCCTCCACCCTGGCCGCCCTCCAGGCCTGCAACGCTGGGTTCATGGACCATTTCATAGGCACCTTCTAGACTTTATACGAGAAGCAAACTTGTTCGTGTACCTGTGAATAGTGCACCGTTATGCCGGAGGGCAAACTTTCGAATGAAAAAAAGAAAGAAAGCTTGGAGGCAGTAAAATAGGTTTCAGTCCATGTTATAGCCACAAATGACAGGAAGTGGAGCAACATATTCGGGACTGATATATGCAGATGACATAGTACTACTAGCAGACAGGAAACGGTGTCTGCAACAGCTCACAGATATCTGCGGGGAAGAATCCACCGAACTGGGGTTAGAGTGTAGCGCAGCAAAGTCGGGAGTTCTAGTTTTTAATGACAACGCCCGTAACGAATCGGTATTCGTTCAAAAAGCAGCAATACCGTAAGTAACAAAATACAAATATCTGGGCATATGGTTAAACGAACCTCAGGCGTATCTAAAGACTCATGAGGAGCATTTGAGATTGAAAGGCGGAAGAAACGCCCCTATCATAAAGCAAAGAGCACTGTGGGGATCTAACAGATATGAAGTAGTGAGAGGAATCTGGAAGAAAGTAATGGTACTAGCACACACTTTTCAAACGCAGTAGTCTGTGTCAAATCAGAGATTCAATCAGGGCTAGGAGTACATCAGAGGGCCGTAGGTCGATCGGCATTAGGAGCACACAGTAAAACAACAAATTAGGCAGTGCAGGGAGACATGGGATGGGCATCCTTCGAAGTGAGAGAAGCACAGAGCAAAATATGTTTTGAAGAAGGACTTATAAATATGGATGATCAGGGATGGGCGGCCAAATTGTTACGGTAT
>CM023449.1:164368756-164428756 GCA_013339765.2 Haemaphysalis longicornis | reverse complement strand
CCACACGGTGGAATTAGAGCTCGTATGGCGCAGGGAACGTCTTTCTGTTTGAGAAATTATCCTGGGGCACCTATTGTCAGCAATGACAATCGTAGTAGAAGGAAAGCAGGGCGGCAGGCAGCATCCGCGCAATGTGAGCGGGGAACGTAGTTCGAATTCCTAATGAAACTTTGAAACACTAGCGTTTTATCCCCGAAGACAAGCAACTCACTGTTCGTTTTCTTCCTGTGGAAGCCCCTGTTTTGAGAGAAGATGAGAATTCTGTAACGTTTGAAAATTCAGTGAGAAATAACTAATTGCAAATATAACTGAAGAATGACGGAATGAAAGAATTTCTTGTGGAGTCCAATCGTAATCGATTTTTATGAGACTTTTGATAAACCAAACGTGCAGAGCGTTTTGTGCAATCCCACGCTTCCCATGGATGCCAATGGAGGGACAGCCGAAGGAAATAAAATGTTCTCAACTTCACTCTGAAGAAATTGTGGTCGTAACTGAAACGATCCGTGCGATGGAGTCTTACGGCGCCCATTTGTCTAGAAAACGCCTCTCCAATCAACTAATAAAGAATGCGTACAGGTATTTGCTGCTAAGCTTTTGCGATTAAGGTAGCTTTACCCGTAGAAAATATCCAGGGAACCCTAGCCATAGGCGGCTTCACTGCACAAAGTGTACAAAGGAAAGGCTGTCGGTCCCCGCTGGCAAGACTCTTGCAGTTAAGGGGCCAACGATATGAATGAGCGGTTGGTGTCATTAGTGTAAACAGGATGTGAGCTTCGGGACAAGCGCTTCAAACGTCCGTTTCACCCGTGGCGTTCCTCATTAGAAGTAACCTGTGGCCGGTGTTAGCCATTTCTACCGTGACTGAAGACCACTGCCCCGCCGTTGTTGCTTGATCAGTGCTTCTCGCGGGGCCAGCTGCCCGCCCGCTCTGCTACGTGCGAGAGAAACACTGTCACTCTCTCTCCTATTCTTATTATTCCCAAGCGTGTTCTTCCCGTGTGTTAATGCGGTTGCAAAGCAACGGCTTTGTGTCTACACAGGAGCGCTTTTGTCTTGACATACATCAAGCTTCGCTTTTGAAAGATGCTTCCCGGGGTGCCTTTATGGGGTCACTGCTCAGCACCGCGGCTGCTGGGTGCGTGGCAGTGCGACACACAGATGCCTCTCCATCACTCCCCCTTGTAGGCGCAAAGCTCAGGCTTGGTCTGGCCAGTCGATTGTTTTCCTATTGAACTACCCACACCTCCTGTTTTGGGAATTCCGAAGCTCCCCCGATATTCGTTGAAGCTCGCCAAAAAATGCGTGCTGGTCTAATAATGCACACAGAAGTTATCAACTGAGAAAAGTGACACCCTTCCCAACAACCGTTTTAAGCGAATCAAGGAAACATCTGTCACCTCGGCGAAGCAACAATAGGAGGGTCGTCGCAAATATCTTCGGGTTTTTTGCGGGCAGTATTTTTCGCACTCCCTGCACGGCTACTTAAAAAAGCAAAGATAAGGTTTCTGTGGAACAAGATGTATTATTGTTGAAAAACAGCCTTACGCATATTGACCGGCACATCTGTCCGTGTGCACGGCAGCCTCGACTACGTTACGGTGTTTATTGCGGCATTCTTTTCGTTGGGTGTCAAACAAACTGACTGATTATCCCGTGCAACTCACTCAATTACTTTTTCCGAGTACATTTCTCGTTTGATTTCTTAAGGAGTCGAACAAATGGCTGTAGTCACTTTCTGGGCAGTTCGCGGTAAAGTTGTCTTTTTTTTTTCCACTTACCTGCAAACGTTCTTTCAGTGGGTCCAATGCGTTTGCGGCGAACTTAATGTCAAGGAAACCCAGCGCGCGGAATTTTAAGGGCGGCTCCACTACGTTTTCGACGGCTGTCAATTCTTCAGACAAATAGTTTTCTGGGTGTGACTCCAAAAAGCTTCCTCCAGCCTTAGTGCCAGATCGAAAACCTTTAATTGCCTGCGTAGCAAAAGGAACACGCACAACATTCAGCCAACTTCAAACGTGAAGGTCTCAAACGCTGGCCACACACAAAAGCGATACGTTAGGGTTAGCATTCTTTTCATGCTTCTCCAAACATTACAAGTCTCCAAGTCTGCCTTTTCAATTCAATTCAGCTTAGTTGTCTATTTTACATGGGTAATGAGAAGGCGCACTTGGCCCGAAGCGGTTGTACACAGATTGAGGGGGGCACAGAAAGCCAAGAAATGAAGCAGCGGCGGCGCCGCTCACAAAGAAGAAATAACAATGCATATATAATCAAAGAAAAACAACTATAACCCACAACCTAACAGTACCAGCTTTGAAAGAAAGTTTTCGTACTTCTACGGCATCTAAAACTAACAACAACCTTATTTATACATTTACTCATATCCACTTTCAAAACAAGGCAACACACAATGAGGAATCGGTAATTAAAATGAAACAATTAGACAAGCTACCAACGCGAACAACAGCAACACACGTGTTTGCAAAATACTGGCGCATTTGTTTAACTGTAGGGAAATTGTAGCTGTTTAGAAGGAACGTAAGCTCGTGGTGGAGCATTATAAACTTGTGTTTGGTTTTAAAACAAGGCAAGAACCATTTATGTGTCTGTCTGTCTGTCGTCTGTCTGTCTGTCTGTCTGTCTGTCTGTCTGTCTGTCTGTCTGTCTGTCTGTCTGTCTTCTGTCTGTCTGTCTGTCTGTCACTCTCTTTCAACCACTTCGTCTGAAAACAGCTCAAAAATCTTTAACACTAAGCATACATTTCCGCCACAAGAAAGTTCTTAGGCGTGGGAGATATGAAATCTAGGTGCGAGATCTACACAGGGGAGAAAGCGGGAAACATCAACATTACGTCGGTCGTTGAGTTAATAGGCCTGAGGTGACGCAGGAAAATAGCTGCGCGCAGTTCACCAAAACCAACCTTTCAGGAACAAAAATCCAGGTGGCGCCTGAATTGCGCAATTGAAAGTTACAATTATGGCCGACAAGCCACGTTTACGGACCTTCTGCTTACGTCGGCAGGGGGCGCTGAGCTACCGGTCCTGACGTTTCCGTCCCGTGGCCCCCCGCGCACTCTCCCGTTTCCGCGCACTTTCTTTCCAGGCGAAGCCTGCTTTCGTATTGCCGCCTTATCTGACCTTCGGCTCCTCCTTAATAGTATCTCAGTCCACTCTCTTGCTAGCGCCAGGCCTAACCGTGGCCAATGCGCTCTTGTGTGAACTAAGTCGCTTACAGAAGGATTGTAGGATGTGAGTGCACTAGCAGCCCACCCGCTACCGGTAGCGCGTTCCCAAACGATGCTCAGCAGAACACCCCACACATGGCATTTATGACGTCACATCGCGCGATGACGAGCGTCAATAAACACGGTAACAGGCTGTGCCCCGGAGCTGAGGGGCCCTAAGCGATACCAAATCTTTATTAGTAAGAAAAACAACGCGCAAACATGTACACTGTTTTCACTGCGTTGAAAACAATTTGCGTACTTTTTAAAAAAATGTTTCAAGTTGCCCATAAGTTATCGTCAATATATTGAGCTATAGTGAACGCACCCACGTTTGTAAGGATGGGGTGTGGGTTAGTGAGCGAGCGAAGGTTAGAGAGCATTTGATATTCATTAAAAGGGGCGCCTACGTCTCGTCTGTTTTTTTTTTTTTTTTTTTTTTTTTTTTTTTTTTTTTTTTTTTTTTTTTTTTTTTTTTTTTTTTCCCCCCCCCCCCCCCCCCCCCCCCCCCCCCCCCCCCCCCCGCGGCTCAGCAGTGTTGGGATCTGTCGTAGTGGTTTTTGTTCCACTTAAAATTTCATTTTCGCTCATTTATTTCCCATGTGTATTCACTCCGCCTTCCGTCTACTTCCTAACTACGCTGTTCAGTCACTTTACATTGCAAGTGTTGAACTTTGAACTATATGCGCCCTTATGTACGTTGAAGATCATTTCATCTGCTATATTATTAGCAGCTGTGTCTGCGTTGCATGGTAATTTCGAACAATGAATTTTTGCCTCTGTGAGCTAGGAATTATTACATGGGCTTCTTGTATGGTAGGAAACTCCAAATAATATACGTTTATTGTATCAACACCAGCACTTCACGCGTTAAAAAAATCTTCTTTTGCACTTGAAACTTTCGTTTTTTTATGTCAAGAAGTGGCGATCTCCTGGGTACTTTTTTATTCAAAATAATTACTTCCCAATAACTGTTGTAATGGGTTTTAGCTTCGCATTTTCGAGTAATTTATTTATTTGATCGCCTAAAAATTGCACTATCAGCCCATCCCCTATAATTAACCTGCAGTTATATGTAAAAAAATCCAACTGGGTGAAATCTTTGTAGAACGTACTGAAGTCTTTTTTGTTGCGATTTGTAGATAGAATGTTACTTACGCAAAACACACGTAAAAAAGCTGAATATTTTTTTTTCGCAAAATTATATTTCGTTTTTTCCCCGTGCTTTCACCCTGGATTTTTTGTTACTTTTTTTCAAAAGCTCAAACATAACCGACGGGGTGACGACCGACCTGCTGCAAGTACTTCGCCGGCTGACCCCTGTTTTGTATTTCGTTCAATCCTCCAGATGGAATCGGCACTGCGAGCACCTCTGCATGCATAGTATTCTCAAGAGCTTCCTACTAAAATACAACCAAACACTCTGGAATTACATGTATACACATAATGTGTCCCATTTAAAAAGGTAATGCCTTGTTTTCTTCCCATGTGCATAAGAAAATTGGGCCTTTATTTTAACAGGCAGCTTGGCCGGCTACAGCCGCAACCCACCGCTTTGAAGATGTTCCACGACGTCCCTCCGTAGGTGCTCACAACTTTATTATGAAGGAGTGTCAACTCAGGGTAAATGATGTAGTCGCAGAAGCCGGTCTCAAGTGGGTCGCGGCTAGAGAGGTGTAGCCCAACGACACACACAAACAAGCCCGCCTTCCGTGTAGATTTCGTTCCTGGTGGCACTGTGAGGAGAGAATGGCATGATATCATTTACTGTGATAATATTTGTCACCAATGTCGGGAAACAAGGACAATACGGCCGCAGACAGCGAAAATGTGTCGACTAATGAATCATAAATCTAGAGAATATTACCCCCAAATTTCGCTGATCAGAATAAAAACCTAGTTAAACGAGAATGTTTATCGCTGTAGCACATTCACCGCCACAACATCAGGTATTCCATTGAATGTATACATTGAATGTATATATGTTTGCCTGGCAAAGCAAAAGCGAACACGCTCCAATATCATTCACAGTGCTTTTTTAAACAGCTAAAACTAACAACAACCTTATTTATACATTTACTCATATCCACTTTCAAAACAAGGCAACACACAATGAGGAATCGGTAATTAAAATGAAACAATTAGACAAGCTACCAACGCGAACAACAGCAACACACGTGTGTGCAAAATACTGGCGCATTTGTTTAACTGTAGGGAAATTGTAGCTGTTTAGAAGGAATGTAAGCTCGTGGTGGAGCATTATAAACTTGTGTTTGGTTTTAAAACAAGGCAAGAACCATTTGTGTCTGTCTCTGTCTGTCTGTCGTCTGTCTGTCTGTCTGTCTCTGTCTGTCTGTCTGTCTGTCTGTCTGTCTGTCTGTCTGTCTGTCTGTCTGTCACTCTCTTTCAACCACCTCGCCTGAAAACAGCTCAACAATCTTTAACACTAAGCATATATTCCCGCCACAAGAATGTTCTTAGGCGTGGGAGATATGAAATCTAGGTGCGAGATCTACACAGGGGAAAAGCGGGCAACATCAACATTACGTCGGTCGTTGAGTTAATAGGCCTGAGGTGACGCAGGAAAATAGCTGCGCGCAGTTCACCAAAACCAACCTTTCAGGAACAAAGATCCAGGTGGCGCCTGAATTGCGCAATTGAAAGTTACAATTATGGCCGACAAGCCACGTTTACGGACCTTCTGCTTACGTCGGCAGGGGGCGCTGAGCTACCGGTCCTGACGTTTCCGTCCCGTGGCCCCCCGCGCACTCTCCCGTTTCCGCGCACTTTCTTTCCAGGCGAAGCCTGCTTTCGTATTGCCGCCTTATCTGACCTTCGGCTCCTCCTTAATAGTATCTCAGTCCACTCTCTTGCTAGCGCCAGGCCTAACCGTGGCCAATGCGCTCTTGTGTGAACTAAGTCGCTTACAGAAGGATTGTAGGATGTGAGTGCACTAGCAGCCCACCCGCTACCGGTAGCGCGTTCCCAAACGATGCTCAGCAGAACACCCCACACATGGCATTTATGACGTCACATCGCGCGATGACGAGCGTCAATAAACACGGTAACAGGCTGTGCCCCGGAGCTGAGGGGCCCTAAGCGATACCAAATCTTTATTAGTAAGAAAAACAACGCGCAAACATGTACACTGTTTTCACTGCGTTGAAAACAATTTGCGTACTTTTTAAAAAAATGTTTCAAGTTGCCCATAAGTTATCGTCAATATATTGAGCTATAGTGAACGCACCCACGTTTGTAAGGATGGGGTGTGGGTTAGTGAGCGAGCGAAGGTTAGAGAGCATTTGATATTCATTAAAAGGGGCGCCTACGTCTCGTCTGTCTTTTCACTGTTGAGTTTCCTCATTTGTGCCACATCTAGATAAGAGCTACATAGTTTTTAACCATCATGATATCACGGGGAGCAAATACAGGCCAGTAACATATTTAGCTCGAGGGTATTCCGTCAGTCAAGTTTCTGTAACATCACAGAAAGGTTATCTTTGAACGTAAGCAATTGCGCTGTGCAAGCTCTTGTGTTTACAGGGTATTCGTTCACGGAAGGGCCAGTTACGTGATAACATGCGCGGCTCAGCAGTGTTGGGATCTGTCGTAGTGGTTTTTGTTCCACTTAAAATTTCATTTTCGCTCATTTATTTCCCATGTGTATTCACTCCGCCTTCCGTCTACTTCCTAACTACGCTGTTCAGTCACTTTACATTGCAAGTGTTGAACTTTGAACTATATGCGCCCTTATGTACGTTGAAGATCATTTCATCTGCTATATTATTAGCAGCTGTGTCTGCGTTGCATGGTAATTTCGAACAATGAATTTTTGCCTCTGTGAGCTAGGAATTATTACATGGGCTTCTTGTATGGTAGGAAACTCCAAATAATATACGTTTATTGTATCAACACCAGCACTTCACGCGTTAAAAAAATCTTCTTTTGCACTTGAAAATTTCGTTTTTTTATGTTTAAGAAGTGGCGATCTCCTGGGTACTTTTTTATTCAAAATAATTACTTCCCATTAACTGTTGTAATGGGTTTTAGCTTCGCATTTTCGAGTAATTTATTTATTGGATCGCCTAAAAATTGCACTATCAGCCCATCCCCTATAATTAACCTGCAGTTATATGTAAAAAAATCCAACTGGGTGAAATCTTTGTAGAACGTACTGAAGTCTTTTTTGTTGCGATTTGTAGATAGAATGTTACATTTCGCAAAACAAAAACGTAAAAAGCTCAATACTTTTTTTCCGCAAAATTATATTTCGTTTTTTCCCCGTGCTTTCGCTCTGGAGTTTTTGTTACTTTTTTTCAAAAGCTCAAACAAACCGACTTGGGGACGACCGACCTGCTGCAAGTACTTCGCCGGCTGACCCCTGTTTTGTATTTCGTTCAATCCTCCAGATGGAATCGGCACTGCGAGCACCTCTGCATGCATAGTATTCTCAAGAGCTTCCTACTAAAATACAACCAAACACTCTGGAATTACATGTATACACAGAATGTTTCCCTTTTGTTTTCTTCCCATGTGCATAAGAAAATTGGGCCTTTATTTTAACAGGCAGCTCGGCTGGCTGAAGCCGCAACCCACCGCTTTGAAGATGTTCCACGACGTCCCTCCGTAGGTGCTCACAACTTTATTATGAAGGAGTGTCAACTCAGGGTAAATGATGTAGTCGCAGAAGCCGGTCTCAAGTGGGTCGCGGCTCGAGAGGTGTAGCCCAACGACACACACAAACAAGCCCGCCTTCCGTGTAGATTTCGTTCCTGGTGGCACTGTGAGGAGAGAATGGCATGATATCATTTACTGTGATAATATTTGTCACCAATGTCGGGAAACAAGGACAATACGGCCGCAGACAGCGAAAATGTGTCGACTAATGAATCATAAATCTAGAGAATATTACCCCCAAATTTCGCTGATCAGAATAAAAACCTAGTTAAACGAGAATGTTTATCGCTGTAGCACATTCACCGCCACAACATCAGGTATTCCATTGAATGTATACATTGAATGTATATATGTTTGCCTGGCAAAGCAAAAGCGAACACGCTCCAATATCATTCACAGTGCTTTTTTAAACAGCGGGTAATAAATATGGTATGCGCACGCATTCCTAGACGAGTTGACAACACGCGCACTTAAATACAACTGTGGGGAGCCCACAAGTTTTGCGCTTAGGGGATGTGCTTGTGGGAATTTTGGAAGCCTGCGAACGTACCATGAGAAAACTCTTAATCTTAAAACTCTTAAATAACCTGTCCCACCCACGGGTACCTTCTAAGCAAGCCGAAGACGCAGCTCCAGTGGGTGGTAGGTGAACAAGTTGCGCCACAGCAGCCGCTTCGAAACAGTGCTCTCCCCGAGGCACCGCCTTTTACGTTGGCAACTTGGGGACACGGGCTCCCTATAAATGTTACATTTCATTTTCACGATCAGTCCCTGTGGTTCTTGAAATGTAGCGATCACGGAATCGAAGAGCAAGAAGTCCTGCACCTGCACCTTAGCCAACAAGGACTGTAGTATGCACTGCTCGACATTATGATTTTGTTGTTTAAAGTCCGACTGCAACAAAATCTTCGTTGCCCAAATGCACTTTTTTGCTGTACTATTACTTTAAAAGGGGCTAAGTACAAAATCTAGACGCCTAAATACGCGTCGCTACTTTGCAAGAGAAGATCAGGAATTTGTCATTTGAAAACCGAAACTCGATATAAATGCGACCATTACGGTGAGCCGGGAGTGATGTCAGACTCAGGAATTGAGTAGGCGCGGCCGGCAGCTTCTCCCTTTTGCTGCCTGAGGGATGGCGGCGCGGATAAGAGTTGTTATTTTATTGTGGAAGTACACCGTTCGGCATCAGCTAAACGAAGTCAAGCAGCCACGTCTCCGCCATAAATTTAAGGAAGAGCCGGTATTCCGGACTGTGTGTGCAGCGGTGAAGGTCAGGTGGTTTTCCTGGGTGGTACCCGAGCACCTCCGTGTGGTGAACCCGTGCTGCCTGGAGACCCGAGAATGTCCTCAGGGGGCGGTCTAGAGTCGCTTCATCAGCAGGGGCTTCACAGAAGGGGCATGTTTTTGAATGACGTGCGTCTTCCATAAGGCCTTTATCACCGGTGTCAAAGCTGCGCCCACATGGATTCTCCGGATCACAACCTCCTCGCGGCTGGTTAAACCATAAGCTCGGGCCGATCCACGCAGAGGAAGAAGGGCACGCGTGGAGTGCCATAGGGACTCCTTCTCAATGATCAGGATATCACTATTCGAGAGGCTCAATTTGATGTGCATGTGCAAAAGACGGCGTCGGTCCCGTCTGTTTATAATTGACATGAAGGTCATCTTTGCAGTTGATATGGTCATGCCAATCGTGGCACACCAATGCTCAGAGTTGTCTAGGGTTGCCTGGAGGCCTACCTGCTGACTGTTTAAATCTTTATGTACCGATCAGACTGTACTGTCGTCGCCGTAGATGAGAAACAAAATGCCCAGAATTGTAGCTAACTGCCACGACAGGAGGAGTGCATAATTTAACAACATTGGTGCCATCACAAAGCATTGAGGTACTCCCCGCTAAGAGGTGAAATGTCCTACCCCTTCCTTGCCGACCCGGATAGAAAAGGTTCGACGGTCGAGGAAAGGCTGCTGCTCCAAATTGCAGACTATCCTGGGCACTTTCAACTGACATAGCATGATGAGGATTGCTGAGTGACTGACATAGTCATAGGTCTTTAGGACATCCATTGTTAGAAGCGTTCGTATGCTACGAGGTCTGTTCCAGGCCATCGTCCTGACGAGGTCTCGGCAGAAACCTATCTGAGCCGGATGATGTCTCGCCTTTCTTGGCGGCCGAAAGCCGCCAAGACATGCGAGTAGCGAGCATACGCTCCAGCAGCTTGCAGATAGTGCATGTCCATGCACTCGGCCTGCGATTACTCATGCGGTCCACTGGCTTGCCTGGTTTTTGTATTGGCACTACATCCGCATGCTTCCAGGAAGCTGGGAGCTGCCCTGAGGCCCGGATGGTGTTGGCTGACACAAGTATCCACTGAAGAGCGGGGCTAGAAGCGTTCTTGTACATCTCATAGCTGATACCATCTGGCGCAATAACTGGGCGCAACTTAGCCTGGTCGATGATGGCGGCCACAAATTCCGCCTTGCAAAAGGCACTTCAATGCCATCAAGGTCCATCTCAGCTGGGGACGCACCTGCTTCAGGAGGGAGGTGTAGCTGGCTGATGAATGTTGGTTGAGCCTGGTGGAACGCAGGGTAGAATGTTTTGGCTAGATCTGGTGCAAATTGTTTTGGTGTTTTTTATAGGCGAGGCACGCACTCACTGCAGTGTCCGGTGGTCGTGCCACAGCTTCCATGCTGGTGAATGTGCGCCAGATGGAAGATGTCGTAGATGACAGTCCAATAAATGCGCACCAATCTAGTCACCTTTGTCTAGAGAAGTGCTTCTCGTGGCGGCGGGTGGCTGCTATGGCACGATTTAAGGAAGCTCGCGAATCTGGTGATCCTAGAACCCAGTTCATTGCCATTTCATCCTGACGAGCTGCTCATTATCGAAGGAGATGCCAGTCTGGGTCATGGTCCCATGAAACAGGATTTACACCCATCCACCAGAAGTCCGGGGAATAGAGCGGCTTCTGAGGATGATCCCAGCGACGTGTCGATGCGTGCGGAGCATTGGGCAGCAGAAACTGCTGACTTGTGAATGTGTCGAACGCGGAAATGCCACTCGCGCTGGACGGAGGGTAACCACATGCCTCATGAGGCGCGTTAAAGTCCGCGCCGACCAAGTTTCAAGTTTCAAGTCAAGTTTATTTCCAACATTTCAGTGTTGGGCATCCACCAGGCGAAACAGTGGTCATTGACCCATTGAAGGGTTCCTGGCAGCCCGTAAACTCAGCAGCTGTTTGGCAATGGTAAAAAGCACACACATGCTAATATAGACGTGAAATTAACAGATATATACAGATGTAAAAAAACACCTATATACGAACAACGAAACATAAGTGTACACACTCTTAGATAATATTAGTCATGGCATACATTAAGTGAAAATATAAAAAAAATGCATAGACACAATAAACACAATTCTGAAATATAACACAACCAGCTATACTTTATCCAAGGCATGCGACACTTCACTGTGTGAAACAAAAAGAAACAAAACAAACAAACGCCAATACAAGTGCACAAAATTAAGACAAATAGCTATCTGGCCACAAAACATTTTCGCAGACTCGTCTTCGTACATTTTCTCTAGTCGATACCATCATTTTGAAGTTTGTTAAGGATGGAGGGCAATGAATATTGCAAGGACTGTAGAAAATACCCGGTGCGCTGAAGGGGAACGAGCCACCTGTTACCGCTGCGTGTGCGAGAGTCGCTTGTTTGAAGAGTAATACTTGAAATTGCTGTAATGAAGTTTCTGAACTTGTCATTAGAACAAAGATACAAATTAAGTAGACGGAAAGCATAGAAAGTTTTCGCCCTAACAATTTCATGGCGGGAAAACAGCGGTGCACTAGGATCTCTGAAAGAGACATTTGAAATAAATCGAAGTGCTCTGTTTTGCAGGCGTAATATTAAATTAGGTTATGCATCGTAGTTGTTCTCCACACTAGGTGGCAGTAGATAATGTGGGTAGCAAATGGCATCGTAAATTTTTAGCCTAATGTGTTCTGGGAGAAACTGGCGACTTCGCGATATCGCACCAGCGGCGGATGACAGGGATCTAGCTAGCATTTCAACGTGAGACGTCCACGTGAGGTCTGCAGAAAAGGTGATACCTAGTATTTTGTGTTTGTCAACCATTTCAACACGCGTGCCCCCTGTTGTTAATATACTTTCCACCTTTGCTGCTTTGTTCTTGGATTTAAATAGGACTGCCTTAGTTTTACCCGCGTTAATTTTAAGTTCATTGGTGTTTGGCCATTCAGAAACTTCAGTAAGTGCTTTTTGAGCTTTTAACATGATTTCCTCTATATTACTGCCCCAAACAAAAAGACTGGTGTCGTGTGCATACAACAGATAGGTAGCATCACAACGAATGTTAACGATGTCAGTGACATATGCATTGAAAAGTAAGTGCCCTAGAGTACTCCCTTGGGGTACACCAGAAGAGGCTGTTTTGAAAGAAGAATAAAAATCGCCTTTCGCCACGCGTTGCTGTCGATCAGAAAGATAGGACGTAAAAAGGGAACTTCACACGCCGCGTATTCCGTAGTCGTACAACTTATTTAGTAATATTTCATAATTTGGATAGTCGAAGGCTTTGCTAAAATCGATAAATATGCCTAACGTGAATTCGTTTTTTTTTCTATGTTGGCGATTATAAGCTCCTTCTGGGTTAATAGCGCCGTCTCTGCAGATTTGGCTTTTTGGAAGCCATGTTGGCACTCCGAGGGTATTTTATATCTACACGAAAAGCTGTTTACGTGTGAGTAAATTATTTTTTCTAATCCTTTTGAGAAAACCGGAAGTATGGATACTAGTCTGTAGTTATTAGGGTCATTAGCATTGCCACTTTTGAAAAAGAGAGACACTTTCGCCTTCTTCATAGCACGTGGGAAACAACCGGAACACAGAACGAGATTAAATATGTGTACAAGGCACGGCGCGAGAATATCCATTATATGCTTAACGGGTTTTATTTCAATATCGTGAACATCTTCAGCCGCGCTGTTTTTTAAGACCATAAATGTACCGTAAACCTCCAGTTCATTCGTTGGACTGATAAATATTGTCATTGTTCTGAAAATTGGTTAGGGAGAAGGTAAGGTTATTTGCTGGTCGAACCACATTTAAAAAATGCTCATTAAAATAATCACACAAGGGAACGCCTTATAATTTGCGGCCCTCTACAACTATGTTATAAAGAATGCTTTTTTTTTCCTTTTACGTCCTAGAGCTTCATTAATGATTTTCTATACTTTATCAGGTCGTTGCTCTGAAACGTTACTAAAAAGATTTTCGTGGTATAATGCTTTCGCCTTCTTTAGCTCAGAGGTTACTTTGTTCCGTTATTTTTTGAAAGTCGAAAAGTCAGAAGGATTTTTTGTCCTTAAAAAAGTTTTGAAAAGTTGGTTCTTGCGTTTGATCATTTGTATGTGTTGTGGTTGTACCCAAGGGTTCTTTATCTTTGTTTTAAATTTTGCGCAGATGTTTGGAAAACAAGCATTGTAATGTTTACAAAACATGGACAAGAATTTATTGTAACTGGTGCCTACATCGGTCTCAGCGTAAACGGATGATCAGTCTTCGTTTACCATGCATGTCCGAAATAAATTAAGGTTGTGGTTTGAGGACGACCTGAACTTTACTTTAGCTCTAAGCTGGCGAGGTTCCTCTGCTAGTACGCTACTGGAATAAGGAATAACATAGGAGAGTGATCGCTAAGGCCGCAGCTTATCGTTCCAGCCAAATAAACCTCGGTGTCTTAAACTAAAGATAAAAAAATCAAGAATTGATTGACCAGAATCTATTACACGTGTCGGCGTTGAAATAACGTTCTGGAATCCGCACGAGGAAATATGATTATAAATCCCGGGAACTAGCGGTATCACCCAGCAAATTGATTTTAAAATCAACATTGAGCAGCATTTGATACTGAAGAAAAGAAGAAAATTGAAGCAGTTCTGCTAAGAATTCCAGAAATACAGTTACATTACCAGAAGGAGGGCGGTATAAGACAGCGTAAATGTTGCTACCATTTGTCAGGCACAATACCTCGTAGTCCGGAGTCACACGTGTGTACTGTTGTAGCACTTCGCACTGCAAACGCTTTCTAGCGTGTATCGCAACCCCGCCACCGCGCGTTCCAGTTCTGTTGATAAAGTAATGATTGTATTCATCTAAAATTAACATGCCACTATGTATGTCGTACCAGGTTTCAGACAGCATTATGATGTCGAACAGAAATTGAAATCCAGTGAAAAACATGGTCAGTTCATCTTATTTAGGTGGGGCGGAACGCGCATTAAAGTGAAGAGTAGAAACAGGGCTCTGTACTTTGGGTGCATCTGCAATTTCACATGGCAAGGAATATTCATGATAAACCATGCGACAAAGAGGAAAAAGAAGGAGAATGGGAGCTACTCGTTAAATCAGCAGATTTTGCTCAGGTCACGGTATGTCTCGACGCGAACTAATACGCTTCCTTCTGACTGGCGTGCAAATATTTTCCCGTTCCGCGTCCAGACAAAGCGCCACTGACACTGCCCCTTCCTTCCTATAGCCAGTGACAAAATACGCTTCAAAGGGGGACCGAGATGCTCATTCAAAACAAATTGGGCTTCACTTGACAGACCAAGTTCGCTGTTGTTAACGCGATGGGTGCGTGCCTTTTTAAGGACAATGCCTCGCTTCTGCCAGTTCCAGCACTGGGCATGCCGGGTACAAACGGCGAAGGTGAAGAAGCCAGCCCATTCCCAGTAGAGGTGCACTGTCACTATGTGGACGCACGTAGCACTACACCAAGATCACGTCTGACGGGGAAGGCGAACCGACACGGCAACCACTTCCTGCTACTCCCTCCACCAAGACATTCACGGCACTTGCATCTGGTGGTAACATGTGGCTACGCACACCGCCACTTTACCAGATGGACCAGATGCATTCCTGCAACAGTGGTCCGGAACGGCAGGTGAGGAGCACGCAGTAAATTCTGCAATGCGGGCAATGGAGGTGGTCTCCTGCAAAAGCAGAACCCACACTTGAAGTGTGCCGATGCGGAGCCGAGTTTGTAGGTCTCGTTCCTTGCTCGCTAGACCCCTCTAGTTCCATTGAATTACACCCTTGTGTAGTAGCGGGCTTGCGGAAGCATTCGCACCCTAATGGATTACTGGAGGAATCATGCACGTATGTGTGCCACAAGAACAGTAGCCAGATGTTGCAGTTGCTCTATTACAAAAGCAAGAAGTTCCGTGAAGGTAAGGTGGTAAGATTCAGGAGGTAATTGTCGAAGTTGCGCTGCAGTGCCAGGTGGACGAGCAGGTGCATTGTGGTTGTGCACACGCGCACCGGTCGCGCGATGTCGCGCTGAACTTGCAGTTTTGGAAGGAGGTGCTTCCTGGTGTTCTGCCCTTTGCGCTAAGGTCGTACGACATTACTGGATACGCTCGATTTCTGGTTGTCACCGTGCCAATCAGCGGCCCAGGTTAACAACGCTATCTGCGCAATGCTTTGTTGAAGGCAGTGGTGCCTTTCCATTTGTTTTGTGCCTGGTGTTGTACGTGGGCGCTTCGCCGCACTAGCGTACCTGGGATCCCCGATCAGTTGGCTCCCGTGAGATTGCGTTGACTCGTCACAGTCCTGGTCTTCCGCCACGGCTTCAAACCTGTTTTTACAGTGCTAACGCAGTACCAGTGGCTGTGGTAGCTTTGTTGCGGTGCGTTTGTGGTAGAGATTCTCGTAGTTACTCTGTGGTGGGCGCCTTTCTGGGCACTTCGCGGACGTAATGTCATGATCATTGCTGCGGCACCATCAGCAGCGATATTCTGGTGTAGCAGCCTCTACGTGCAGGTCCTTTGGAAGGGTCGGGAAAAAGGCCTTCATATTTCCCGGAAGTAGGCACTGATAGCAGAATACCGTGGATGGGCGGTACTCGTGGACCAGATAGATGCAGCCAAAGAATAAAGGCGAGAAGCTTTTTCTGACGGTCACTTTAAGGTAACAAGGCATGTCAGGCTGCGTTCAAGGTATCTTGCCGACACCACCTTATGAGTGGGGCAGGTGAAGTTCGCCCTTTGAGTCGCTGGGTGGTGCCCGACGTCTACTCCATTCAACACGTACCTTTCGAGGTCGGTTCCGGAGGTAAGGTAGTTTTGGACTGGGGTAATAAACCTTTCTCTGACCGGTGTTGCTTGGAGGGCGTCAGTTTGGTTGTGGCTTCTGGGGTAGGCACCCACAATGAGATCGTGCTGTCTAGGCGGCGGTACGTGCAGCCACTAAGCCTTTTGCTGCCGAGGCAAGCATCAATAGTGTGTTGTGCAACTTGATTGGGCAGTGTAGACATGTCCGCAGCGTGGCTTGACAACCACCTTGTACGACACTGAAGACGTGGGGAGTCAAGTTGACGGGAGTGTCAGGCACTGGCGCTTGGCCGCGAAATTTTGGGTGGTCAGATCTGATGATGATACCAGCGGACGTTGCATTGGCACCGTAGGAGGCGACGTAGATGCAGAATGTTAAGGTACCTTTAAGGTAATCGTTAAGGCAGGAATCGTTAACGTACAGCAGCTTGTCGCCTTTCGTAGACCATGTCCAGCGAACTTGCATGACGAAGTTCACGCTGGCGAAAATCTCCCGCGGCAGGAGGCCGTATGTTCTTGTGGTTAAATTACATGGAACGAAGACACGGCGCCCGCCGGTGAGTCACCTCTGGGTTGATTTGAATGTCGATAACGTAACCACCGAGCCCTCAGTCAACGGCGGCTTGAGTTACTGGTGTTTCTTTTACTGAAATATTCCTTCGCAGTTTGAAAAAACGTCAACGGCGCTAGAAAAGAAAGAGTAAAAATAAACGCTGAAAAAGTGAAGGAATCTCACACAACCACGCCAGACTTGAAGGTAGCGAAGCTGTACGCAACCATCACGACCATCACGAAGGTTTAAGTCCACGATTGGAGTCGATTTCCTGCTTCTTCGCCATAGCAGCGACCTATACTCCATCAGTGTTGCCTTAAGTGGGAGCTATGACGGCGGGCGCTATGACGTGTCTTTCTCGCTCGGAGCAACTGTTCCCACGATCACGACGAACGCTGGAGCCCTTCTCGTTTCGAGCAAGTGTTGTCACGATTAAGGCGAACGAAGGAGATCTTTGGAAAATCTTCGTCAATCTTCTTAACGTGATTTTCTTGGCTTTACAAACGTGCTCCGGTGATGGTAAGCGGCCACCGCTAGGCACGCACACACGAGCGAGCGGTCGGCATTTTTTTGGTTTTCTTAACTGCTGGATGGTCGCCGCAATCCTGGCCAGCCTCCGTAAGTGGGTATTCTTGGCTTGACAAACGTGCACAGGGGACGCTGGGTGGTCTTCGGGAGGCACGCACGCGAGCCCTAGGTTTTTTCTTGGTTTTCCCCAATGCGTTAACCTGAAGAAGCTCTGCGTTGCTGAGACAAACGAGCAAATCGAACAGATTTAGGGTAAATCCCCAAGGCGGAGTAAGTTTCTGTGGAGGAAAGTTTGATATACACCTAAATGCAGCCATACGGCTACAAAGGAAAGCTTTCCTTTGTAGCCGTATGGCTGCATTTAGGTCGATGTCAAACTTTCCTTCACACAAACGAGCAAATTCCAAGAGAGCCGGGGCTGGTCGACCCGAGGTGATACGCCGTCGGAGAGCGAGCATAAGGCAGCTGTACAAGGGCTGATTCGTGGCGGTGGCAGCAGGCTCTCGGTTGACTGTACGAGTCCGCAGGAACCCGAGTCGATACACTGTTGCGACTGGTCGTCGCGTCGGCGCGTGAACCAGTAAAGGCCAGAATACATGGAGCCAATATGCCACGATAAATCGACGAACAACGACCGGCCACATCCCAAACGTACGCAAGCAATTAGCGTGAAAATTTAGGTCTTTCACTGGTGTCGTCTGATGTCCAACCAGAATGCACTGCAAGAAAGCCAACTTTCTCTGGCGATGATGATGATCGAGGGTCAAGTGAAGAACAATTAAACCGCTTCTCGTGGTCGGAATCGAAACTGGGTCTCTCGTGTTATAAAGCCGACGTCTATCAAAATGCGCCATTTTGTCCCGACACTCTACATTCAATCAAATCAACTACACGTCTGTAGAAACGACAGATTGGGGAAAGCGAGACCGAAATCGTGTCCAACACCCAATGAACCAACCCAAAGGGAGCACACGCACATCACCCATCTTACCATACACCTAAGGTATATGTATTACGTTAGCACCATACTGAGTTTCAAAAAAATAAAAAAACCCTCGCTTCTGGGTTGCTTGTGTGGTATGGAATTGATCATGCAAAGATTCGCGTTCCCCCATCGTTGTCAAGGCTGCGAACAAAACAATCAGGGCCCCTTCTTGCATAAATGTAGACGACAATATAGAAGGATGTGGCGATGACTACTACTACAACAGTGGAAAGGGACGACTGAATGTGTAACTAAACAATGTCAAGCTTAATGCAATGCGTGGTGGTGTGTCCTTCGGTTCTCACATAGAAAGAAATCCTCACGCTTCTCTAGGGTTTAACCCTTGCGCGCCTTTATGCAAGCTCCACGAATTTTTTTAAAGCCTTTTCCGGATTCTGCATTCCGGACAATCAATACGGCTACATCGACCTCTACGGTGTTTTCTTTAAAAAGTGGGAATTGGGGTATATACTGCATATATTACTTGCTCTGTGCGTACACCGCAAGAAAAAGGTTTACCTTTGTTCTTTTATGCAAGGCTGACTTTACAGGCCCAATTTTTAGTCGTAATATTCTATTGGAGACAATTTAATCTTAGCGTAGCCGATTTCTCCTGATGTAACGACTCTAGGCGTTCTTGTCCTCGCGTACCGATCCAAAAGACACGTGTCGTATTCTCACATGAAAATTGGTCCTCACTCCTCTGTGTTGTTGAAATCATTAATCCAAAATGTTTGCCTTGATCTATACTTTTACTTACACTTTTACGTAGGGAGCTCGCTTCTTTTGTTGGCGCTGTATTGCCGGTGAGCGCAACCACGGGCGGCGCTGCGAAGCGCGCCTCCGTGACGTCGGCTTAGGGATTCTCGCATTTGTCGTCTGCTTCTCTCGGGCTCGCTCTCCGTGCTGCTGCTCTGCGCTCGGTTTGCGTCTGATGCTTGTCCGCATCAGATTTTGCGTGTGCGTAACTTTTTATCATAATTGTAGACTTAGAACCTCATACACTAGCTCGCGGCGTGAGTTAAAGTATAATGTTTAGTATTAGATGCCGCTACAAAAGAAACATTGCCGGCGTCTCCCCATTCCTTGCGAAGCCGGTCCTGTGTGGAGCGCGAAAAGTCGAAGCTAGGCGTCAGCTTCAGTATTAAGCAATCTTTCGAACAAAGGTAACAGCCAGCTGCTAGTAACCGGCAAAAGTGAAAATACACGACCAAAACAACTTCCAGGCCTTCGGGGCTGTCGGCTTTGGCAGAAGGCATTACGATTCCCGGTCGAACGCTCGAAAGTATTGTATCACATCACTTTACGTTGTCATGGCATAGAAGTATGCCCACATGCAATATGGGCTCCAATAACCGTAGGTTGAGTTCGAAATAACCCGCTGTGTATAGGCGCGTGCTGGTTTTATACCACGTATCTAGCCTGCAGTAGGGAGGTTTATTGAGCAAAACGAGTCACGTCTACGGTAAGGATATACGAACACAATGATTTTGAGACCTGGAGGGATACTTCGGTACATTTCGCAAAGCCATGTCTTCCCAATATCCAGATTTGCGTTATAGGAAAACTGCACTCAAGAGGAGGAAAAGGAGGAGTAGGAGGAGAAAACTTTATTGAACAGTAAAATCGAGCTGATTAGTGTTCCGGGTCATCAGTCCAGGATAAACAGCTGCTTGGAAATATTCATCGGTTTCGATTCTTACAATATATTGCCGCGAACCATACATTGGGTTTGTTTATTTGTGTTTTGCTTTTACCGCCCGGCTGCGCCGGTCTGTGTTATCTATGCGCCACTGGGAAGCGCGTGTTCCATTCTTTCTTTCTGTGGCGCATGTGTTATCTGTTGTGATAGGGAGAGCATTCCGATCTAACCTGAACAGCCCAGAACAATCTTCTTGGATCTACTATGTTCTCGATGCGAATCGACGTTTCGAGAACCACGCGCGCCAAAAGATAAAAAGCCTGCAGTGCGGACGCAGGGGCATTCAATTCGACGACACTCGCCTGTGCAAGTCACTTTGTTGACCGCTGCTTCGCCGCCTCTGTATTCTTTTGAGTTGTTAGGGGAGCACAAGTTCGCTCCAATAAGCGTGTTTCTCATTCAAGACAACTGCATCGTCCTTGTCTTCGTGACATCTGGTAGAGGTGCTGGGTACGCACCCTTCATGCCCACTACAACCTCTGGAAGCCGCCAAGCCAGTCCAACAAGAGCCAGCCTCCGCCTGCAAGATTTACCACCCGAGTTCGGTTTGATGCCAGAAGGACCCAAGAAAAGGAACACTGCAACCAACACCATGGTGCAAGAAACAACGTCGCCAATCCTCCTGTAGCAGCCCCGGGAACCGCCATCGTTCCGTGGAGCCCCCGCTGAAGACCCCGAAGAATGGTTGGAGAAGCTGGAGCGCGTCCGCATCTTCAACAGGTGGGACGACGAAGAAACTTTCCGGCATGTCTTCTTTTACTTAGAAGATGCTGCTCGAACTTGGTTCGAGAATCATGAGAGTTCTTTGACCGACTGGACTCACTTCAAAAGGGAGTTCCTTAAGACATTCACTACCGTTGTGAGAAAAGAGCGAGCTGCGCTTTTGCTTGAAACTCGGACACAACACCCCAACGAAGGGGTCGTGATCTTCGTTGAGGAGATGAAACAACTATTTCGCCGCGCGGACCCCGAAATGACGGAAGAAAAGAAGTTACGCTTCTTGATGCGCGGTGTGAAGGAGGAGCTGTTTGCTGGACTTGTCCGCAACCCGCCCAAAACCATCGCTGAATTCGTGACCGAAGCCAGCACGATTGAGAAGGCTCTCGAAATGCGTGCTAAGCAGTATGACCGGAACTTTGTTGGCGCGGCCAGTGCGAACTAAGTCGACAACATGCGGATTCCGGCTGATAGCCTACGCGAGACCATCCGCGCAGTAGTGAGAGGAGCTGCGGAAACTTTTCCCGACGACGCCGCAACCCCAAGTCGCTTGCCTAACTGACGTGATCCGGGAAGAAGTTCAAAACGCTTTGGGAGTTTCTGTGGCATCCGAAGTACACTGCGAGCCCCAAGCTATGACGTACTCCGCGGCTGTTCACCGACCCCGCCCTGCTCCAACACGTCGTCATGAGGCACGTCGTCAAGAGGCACCGCCCTACCGCCACCCACTGTCGCCCGCCCGAACCCCGGTAGCACAAACCCAGACGCCGAGGAAGACTGACGTGTGGCGAACACCGGATAATCGTCCTCTGTGGTACCACTGCGGAGAGGCCAACCACATCTACCGTCGCTGCCCATACAAGAGACTCGGACTACGTGGTTTCTCCGTCGACGCACCACGCCCCCGACCCGGCCAGCACCCATCTGAGATTGAAGAATACCTGTTGAACACCAGCCGTGGACCAGCCCGTTTCAACCGTTCGCCGTCGCCCTACCCGTACCAGTCGCCGGACCGCTGTAGCAGTGCTGACTTCGCCGTGGAAGGTCTCCCAGCCCACGCGGGAGAAACTAAAGGCAGCAACTTCTGGAGGTGAAGTTGCTCTACGGCGAAAAACTGGAAACCCTCCAACGACGCAAGGACGCGCTGAAGACAGTGATTCACGACATGCCCTCATCCCGACGACCCGACCTAACCCTGACGAGACTCCCGAACACGACGACAGCTACACGGCGCGACGCGTACCCGACCTGACCGAGACGTCCGTTGAGAAGACGACGACAACGACGATGCACAGTTCCCGACCATCAACACGTACAAGCATAGGTCGGCGTACTCACTCGTGAGTACACTCATTTGTACTCATTTGTACTCAAACTCACGAGTGATTACGATGATGAGTGATCACACACCCAGAAAAAAACAGTGAGTATGATGACGAGTGAGTACAGGGGTAAGTCCACTACTCGTGAGTAAAGTACTCATGAGTACACTACTCATGAGTATGAGTACTCATGAGTACAGTATTCATGAGTATGAGTACTCATGAGTTTGAGTACTAATGAATATCAGTACTCATGAGTACACAGTACTCATGAGTACACAGCACTCATGAGTACACAGCACTCGTGAGTACACAGCACTCATGAGTACAATACTCGTGATTACTGTTTTTGCGAGTGCTTGCACTCTTGAGTATATGCACTCCTGAGTACAGTAGTGCAAACAAGAAAACGGACGACAAAAGCTGCCACCCGAAGACACACAGAAAAACGCAGTTTACGGCCACGGCTGCACCGACAACCCCCGAGCTCCCCTGAGCCCGACCCGGCCTGAGAACAAGAGGAGACGCCAGACGCAACGCGAGTGCTTACGTTCCGTTTCGCTTTCTCACATGTACTTGCCTTCGCGCAGTAAGTCGCTCAACGACAGTGCACCGCGTCAGACGTTTTCTTCCTCTGTTCTGATTTATATGTAACCTGTGTTTTTTTAATCAATTAAACAATTTATTTTTTCTACTTAGTCTTTCATTCGAGCTACGACCTAGCTAACAGTGCAGATAAGTTGATTATTCGTGAGTAATACAAATTGAGTACTCATGAGTACAGATTGAGTACTCATGAGTGCAGAATGAGTAGTACTCATGAGTAGTACTCACGAGCAGTAGTACTCATTGAGTACTCATGAGTACAGATTGAGTACTCATGAGTACAGATTCAGTACGAATACTCGTGAGGACAAATGAGTTTGAGTACAAGTGAGTACGATTACAAATGAGTATTTGATGAGTGAGTACGAGTGATTTTGTGAACAGACGAAGTTTTTGAGTCTGAGTTTGATTGAGTACAGCGTGAATGAAAAAAAATTGTGATTGAGTTTGAGTGAGTTCTTTCTGTTTTGCCGACCTATGCGTACAAGCAGAGATACGACGCCCCGACGAACCCGGAACTCGAGGAAGACTGCATCGGACGTCAAGGTGTCCATCGACGGCTTTGATGTAGTCGCCCTCGTAGACACGGGAGCTGACTATTCGGTAATGAGCGGACCATTTGCGTCTAAACTGAAGAAAGTTATGACCAGATGGGACGGTCCGCACATACGCACAGCAGGAGGCCACCTCCTGACGCCAAGTGGAACGTGCACATCGCGCGTCACGTCGTTCTGCCTAACTGCTCCCGCGACGTAATTCTTGGAATGGACTTTTTGATGGACAACGGTGCAATAATCGATCTGCAGACTAAGTCAATAACTTTTTCCCCCCATCACTCCATGACGCCGGAACCGAACCCCGAACGACGTGCTGCTGTAAGGATTGCCGAGGATCATGTCACCCTGCCACCCCGCGCAAGCTTGATGGTCGCAGTCTACTGTGAAGATGCTGCTCCTGACGTCGACGCTATCGTAGACACTGATCAAAAGGTGCTTCTCGATTCTGGTGTGTCTGTCGCAAGAGGCATTGCGCGCTTCAAGGAACACCAATCCCACATTTTGGTTACTAATTTCACCGAGGAGTACCAGCATTTAAACAAGGGCGCGGCAATTGCATTCCTCGAAGAAACGCAAGAAGCAAGTGACGTGATCGCGGTCGCCGACTTTGAACGCACACCCGTAGAAACCTTCAAGCTCCCGCAGCCATTCGACGTGAATCCGGCGTTACCGCATAAACAACGGAAAGAATTATTGGCTTTGCTGCGTCGCTATAGCGAATGTTTTTCGTCGAGCGCAAAACTACGTCAGACCCCTCTAGCGAAGCACCGAATAATAACCGAAGATGGAGCCCGACCTACCCGACAGTCACCGTACCGCGTCTCTTCACACGAACGGGAAGCCATCCGCACTCAAGTCGACGACATGCTCAGCGACGACATTATACAGCCATCGAAAAGCCCCTGGGCTGCGCCCGTCGTACTCGTAAAGAAAAAAGACGGCACATAAAGGTTTTGCGTTGACTACCGGCGACTGAACAAACTCACGAAAAAGGACGTGTACCCCCTCCCCCGAATCGACGACGCCCTCGACCACCTCTGCCACGCGAAGTACTTCTCGTCGATGGACCTGAAGACCGGCTACTGGCAAATTCAAGTGGACGAGAGAGACCGAGAGAAGACTGCATTTATAACCCCAGACAGCCTATACGAGTTCAAGGTGATGCCGTTTGGGCTGTGCACAGCACCAGCGACGTTTCAAAGAGTCATGGACACTGTGCTAGCTGGCCTTAAGTGGCACACCTGCCTCGTATACCTCGACGACGTAGTGCTATTCGCCCGGACTTTTGACGAACACCTTGAAAGGTTGGAGTCTGTACTCGAGGCCATTCGTACGTCGGGGTGGACGCTGAAGCCTGAAAAGTGCCGTTTCGCATACGGGGAACTCAAGTTCTTGGGCCACGTCGTCAACGCCGCGGGAGTCCTACCTGACCGGCAAAAACTTCAGCCATTGCGAACTTCCCAAGGCCGAAAGACAAGAAGGGCGTGCGACGATTTCTCGGGCTGTGCGCATACTACCGGCGCTTCGTCGCCAACTTCGCACGCATTGCAGAGCCACTCACGTGCTTGACGAAAGATAGCACCCCTTTCAGCTGGGAAAACGACCAAGAAAAAGCATTCTGCGAGCTGCAAAAACGCCTGCAAAGCCCGCCCGTGCTCGCTCATTTCGACGAAAGTGCCGAAACGGAAATGCACACGGACGCCAGTGATATAGGCTTGGGTGCCGTCCTTGTCCAAAAGCAAAGCGGCTGCGAAAGAGTAATCGCCTATGCCAGCCGTGGTCTGTCGAAGGAGGAGAAAAACTATTCTGGCTCTGAGAAAGAGTGCCTGGCTATTATATGGGCGATTTCAAAATTTCGCCCATACGTGTATGGAAGGCCATTCAAGGTTGTAACAGACCACCATGCGCTGTGTGGGCTCGCCAGTTTGAAGGACCCCTCTGGCCGTCTTGGGCGGTGGAGCTTGCGTCTGCAGGAGTTCGACGTAACAGTCGTTTATAAATCCGGCAGGAAACACTCCGACGCCGACTGCCTGTCCCGCGCCCCCGTCGACCCACCACCACAAGACTCTGATGAAGACAGCGCTTTCTTCGGGATCGTGACGGAGAGCGACCTAGCCGCCCAGCAGCGTGCCGACCCCGACTTAAGCGTCATAATCGAGTACCTCGAGGGATGCAACGTTGCCGTTCCTAGGACCTTCAAACGCAGCTTACCAGCATTCAGCCTGAGAAATTCCGTCCTTGTGAAGAAGAATTTCAGCCCCGGAACAAGAGCGAATTACCTTCTCGTCATCCCCGCGGACCTTCGTGACGAAATTTTGGAAGCGTGCCACGACGACCCGTCTTCCGGACATATGGGCACAGCCCGCACTATTGGAAAAATCAAGGCGAGGTACTACTGGCCCGGCCTTACCTCTGACGTCACCCACTACGTGCGGAGCTGCCGTGACTGCCAGCGACGAAAAACGCCGCCGACAAGACCCGCCGGACTTCTGCAACCGATCGCCGTCCCATCGAGACCATTTCAACAGATTGAAATGGACCTTTTAGGCCCGTTCCCTACGTCACGTTCACAAAACAAGTGGATTGTCGTAGCGACAGACTCCATGACGCGCTACGCAGAGACCGCCGCTCTTCCGAGGGGGACTGCACAAGAAGTGGCGAATTTCTTTATAAGCCAAGTTGTGCTGCGACATGGAGCCCCGGAAGTCCTAATCACAGACCGCGGAACGGCATTTACTGCGGAGCTGATGCAAGGAGTATTACGCTACAGCAACACGGATCACCGAAGAACGACGGCGTACCACCCCCAAACGAACGGACTAACAGAACGTCTGAACAAGACGATTGCGGATACATATGCTGTCCATGTACGTCGACGTTGAACATAAGACTTGGGACGAAGTGCTCCCGTATGTCACGTTTGCGTACAACACGGCTATCCAGGAGACGAGGCAGCTGACGCCGTTCGAGCTTGTCTACGGTAGAAGGCCGACTACGATGCTCGACGCCATGCTTCCGCACGTAGAAGACGACGACCTCAACGCCGACGTCCACGGATATCTTCAACGTGCGGAGGAGGCCCGCCAGCTCGCTCGAGTTCGTATAACGGACCAGCAGCTGGTGGATGCGGGCCGCTTCAAACTCCGACGCCGAGCCGCAGAGTACCACCCAGGGGATCGTGTGTGGGTTTGGACTCCCATCCGACGACGCGGACTCAGTGAGAAGCTCCTGCGACGGTATTTCGGACCCTACCAGATTCTACGACGTGTTGGCCAACTTACCTACGAAGTGATCCCCGATGGTGACTCCGGCACATCACGACAACGCACGCGGCCGGAAGTCGTACACGTGGTTCGCTTAAAACCTTTCTACGGACGATGACGAACTTTTATTTTCATTTGTGCGGACTGTCGCTTATGTTAGCGTCGGGTCGATGCACTCTTAGAGGGGGGGTAATGCCGCGAACCATACATGGGTTTGTTTATTTTTGTTTTGCTTTTACCGCTCGGCTGCGCCGGTCTGTGTTATCTCTGCGCCAAGGGAAGCGCGTGTTCCATTCTTTCTTTGTGTGCCGCATGTGTTATCTGTTGTGATAGGGAGAGCATTCCGATCTAACGTGAACAGCCCAGGGGCCGTATTCTCGAGGTTTGTCCCTTTTGCGTCCCTTTCAATAGTGTCCCTTTTGGCGAGCCCTGATTGGCTAAAAACAAACAACCGGAAGTGACGTAACGCAAGCGCAACAAACCTACTGCCAACGCCCACTGCTTAACCGGAAGTACGTCACGATGAAAGGGACTCAAAAGGGACGTTTTCAAAAGGGACAGTTACGAGAATACCGCCCCAGAATAATCTTCTTGGATTTACTATGTTCTCGATGCGAATCGACGTTTCGAGAACCACGCGCGCCAAAAGATAAAGAGCCTGCAGTGCGGACGCCGGGGCATACGATTCGACGGCACTCGCCTGTGCAAGTCACTTTGTTGACCGCTGCTTCGCCGCCTCTGTATTCTTTTGAGTTGTTAGGGGAGCACAAGTTCGCTCCAATAAACGTGTTTCTCATTCAAGACAACTGCATCGTCCTTGTCTTCGTGACAGTATGCACCTATACTATTTGTTGCGTTCTCTAGCGAGTATATCAATTCTTCAATACCATAATCATGTCATAACTGTTCGGTTTGAGGGTCAGTTCATTACGATAACGATGGTTACGATAGAAATTCGGAGCACGAAATCCGCCTTAGAGTACTCTGGACAACGTTGTCTGGGGCGCGATCGCGGTAGCGTAGCACAAACCTTCTCATTATATTTGCATGTGAATAAATGACGGCGGCTGCGGATATGCACCGTCTTGCACACAGCCATAATGAAAGGCAATTTATGAAGAAGGGAATGTATGCCATACAGCCTGAAGAAAATATCCGCACGATCTTTGTGAGCCAAACCTACTATAAAGACGTTTGCGACGGTGCAGAAAAATTAATGCGTTGGGCATGGAAAAAAAACAATCATCTGGTACAGGTTGACAACAAAGACAGAAATACAAGACAGTCGCTTTATTTCCTGCTGTGCGAGGCGCGTGTTGAAACCCGCTGCTTGGTGCGTAGCCTCAGACTGTTGAGTCTTCGTAAGAGCATCTCAAAAATACTGTAGGGAAGCATAAGCATTTTGAATTCTCATCGATGAGCTCTGAGCACTGACCCTCGCGAATAAGCTAGACAGGACGAGTTACACGCGATCTTCCCACCGATGCGCGGAAGAAAGTTCTTCTCTCTCTCCCGGTGCGTTGCCACCTTGTTGGGAATGCAGCTTGAAATTATTCGGAACTGTCAGAAGCTGGCAAAAATAACTTAATTACCAGAAATATGCTCTTTAATAATACATTAAAGCATCAAGCGAGCGATTTTTAGCGCCTGCATTACTGTTCTTTAGAAGCGGAGTGTAGCAGACGACAGCGGCGCGAGTCCCTAAGCCGACGTCAGAGCCGCCAGGGGGCGCCACTGAAACATCTCACCGCCAATTGCGGAATACTGTTTGCGTATTTCGCTCTATTGTGTCGTAATGGCCGGTTCTAACGAAGTGGAAAATATGTACAAAGTTTTGCATGAGTAGTTCGCAACAATTTAAGGAAACATCTTTTTTTTCACACTCACATGTGTTTTCACATTCACATTTACATATGTTTTTTCACAACACATTCACAGTTGCTCCCCGAAAAAAAAAAGGTTGAATAGCTTATTGTAAGAGTTCGCAACTAAACGGTGATCGAACTCCCTTTGGTGGCATTGCATTTCGCCGTTTCCCGGAAAGTAATTCTTTATTAGACGGACTCATCCACACAGATTACTCCCGTACCACCAAGGTATAACGAGCGAATTAATCACATCAAAATTGGTTGTTCGGATTTAAAATTGAAAAACAAATGTAAAATAGGTAATTACACATATCCTAAATACACAACAACTAAAAGTTATTATCGCCTTATTTGCCGCTGACTTTGTTTCTGTGTGTGTGTGTGTGAAATTGTGAAAAAATATTTTAGGGGTCAGTATTGTAGAATATCACCGTAGTTAATACTGTAATTTCTTCTAAAATTTTTATTGCTTCTGTATTTTCATTAGCTCCAGTTTCCTGCTTCCGAGATAGTTTCTATGTACATCAGGAAGTTGTTCTCTGTGTTCTTTTTTTAAGGACAGTCCTGTAAATAGTGGTCGAAGCTCTTGCTGGTAGGTTACACTTACATTTGCTGTTATTTGTAACGGTAAACTCATGAAAACGAAATGTAAACCTAGCGTGTCCGCTGATAAACTGTGACATGTAACAGCCTGTGGTAAAGTAGGCCAGTATTGTTTTTTTATCCATTGGAATATGTGGCTTTCATTTACTTGTCGCCTCTCAGCATTCCAAAGTTTTCTTACGTTATTATTGAACTGTTTTTTTATAAATTGTAGTGAATTAGGCCAGTTTTTTTATCGCCATATTTTGCTTCTTTCTTAGCTCTGTCGCCCTCAATTTCATTACCGGCAGTGCCACTGTGACCTTTAATGTAATTTAACGTTATTTTGGCACGTTTTTTTATTTTGTTTAGCACTTTTATAATTCTAGATTTATTTGGGTTCCGATTATTCAGATTTCTATTTGCTTTTAGGGTTCGTAGGCTATCAGTATACAACTGTACGTTACCTTCTTTGAAGCCGCTTTGGAGGTATTCAATTGCTTTTGAAATCGCGATTCCTTCTGACTAAAAGTTTTTGCTGTACTCCGGAAGATCTTACTGTAGATTTCTAATATTTTGCGGAGTTATCTAGAAATATCGTCAGATAAATTTGTGGGACATCAGCTATGATGTTTAAGGCCGGATTTGAAAATGTTTTAAATGCTTTGCTGGTTTTAATGAGACTTGCTCTTTGAATAGTTAGTTATTTTTCTCATTACGACCTGTTTCATATACCAAATTACAGCACCACAAGCTATGATCCCTGATAGTGCTCGGATATAAATTTTGTGATATAAAATATTGTGGTAAGACTCCGTTGTATGCTGTAATTTTTCCCAGGCTAGTTATTATTTGGTTTGCTCTTTCCCGTTACATAGTTAATAAAGAGTGATTAAACTGAGCTTGTTGTCTATATAAGCGCCTAATATATTAATTTTTTTACATAATTTAAGATTTTTGCTTCCTAGCTTCGTAATGGTAGGTCTTTTAACGTACTTGCCACCTATTACAGTGAACTGTGATTTTGTTATTGTAAATGTAAGTTCTTTGTCTATTCCCCAGTGTTATACAATTTTGAGCACTTCGGTTGCATTTTTCTCAATATTATCTTTGAATTGCCTCTTTATACGGAGGTTATGCTGTCGGCAAAAGCCTGCGTATATACATCGCTAGGAAATTTGCTGTTTAGGAGATCTAACATTGTTGTGTTCCAGAATAGTGGACTTAAACGTGAAACCTGTGGCCAACCCGACTGAAGATCAAATTGATTTCTAGATTTCTTCATGTTATAGATAATTTTTCTATTTCAAAAAATTACTCATAGCTTCATCCCTGAAGGGGATGATGCTGTCGCACCATCCCCTCTTTCATATCCCAAGCAGATTTTAGAGAAATGAATACTGCGCCCCGTTAATTTTGATCTGACGCCGTAAGCATAAAAAACCTACAGTGGTGGTAAGTGCCAAAAGGGCGTATGCCATACAGTTTTATTGCTTTAATGTACGAAGAAATACCTATACGGTAAAATCTTGCCCTATACAAGCATTTTACGCGCCACTACAGTATATTGTCAGTGTCCTCCGCTAAAAGGGATGTCGTAGGCATGCACGTCCCTGCCAGTAATGGTATAAACCACTTTGTACTACTAAACCCATTTTAGCCATAAAGTTGTGCGCTTGATCGGCACGTTACGTTTGGAGCAAAATGCAAACGCAAACATCGCAATGAAACGAACTGTAGGTAGTATAAATTCAATAAGATAGCGGGCGCGATATCAAACATGCAAGTAGGATATCGGTGCAAGTTTGGATTTTGTACAAACCAAGCCGGTTACGCCACTTACTCTTAGACGTTCTCGCGTCGTTGCCTTTAGAAGGAGCTTTAGTCTTGTCGTCTACAAAGAAAAAGAATCAAATTGGATAAGAGCATGCGTCCTGCACAGCAGGTTCTTTCTATATGAATGGAAGCAATAAATCCCTGTTGGGTACGTTCTCTCAGTGAAGAAGACCATATGCGGAAATGTGCTGCGATATCACAGAAACCAGCCGCATTTCATGGCCAAACGACTCACTGGTGCCTCCACAAGCTTGCGCTCGCGTGCTGTTCCAGGAAGCACGACTTCACGTATTTTCCACATAAACATGTCCTGCTCAGGCGTTTCATGGTAACAGTCCTATCCCACACCATAGCACCAAAGAGATGAAATATATTCCACTAAGCGTCCGCTTGCCCTTCCAAACTGTTCAGCCTGCTCTGGGGCCTTTTCCGACGTCGTTCTGAAGGAATAAAAACTAACCTGGGACTGCTGGATTTGCAATCCGTTTTTTACAATGCCGGGAATTCACCGGTATTGATAACTGAGGAATTTGGTTCAGTCCTGCTTACAACACTCAGTACAAACAAGGTTACTTCTTAGGGGTAACCGCGTGATGTATACTTTAGCGAAACATGTATTTGAGAAAGAATCTAAATCCATTTGATATAATTCTTTCTTACATCAATAGTGCTGCACCCTTTAACAGTGATTTTCTTTCCAGTTTAGCGTTGGGTGTACCGTGAGTGGCACAACGGCGGAGCAGCAATCTCCAAGGCAGTGGCTACAATTCTTGAATATGGCGCATTTCCCGAACCACGAGCGGTATGTGTACACAGCCGCCAAGGAAAGCAGAAAGAGTTCCAGGTGTGCTTTCTTACCGCCGCCGTCGTCCGTCTCCTGACTTCCTGCGAGAAATAAAAAAAATATCGGTAGCCGATCATTGAATGACGCATGCTTTGTAGTAGGGTGGTTTCGTGCTCGCCAAAACTTTACAGTGAAAAAAATCTCAGTGGAGCTAAGCTCTGATTGTGAGTGGAGAAAGAGAAAGTATCAATGCCCCGTTCGAGTCCGTTGAGAAGTCCCTGCCTCACCGTGCCGCGAGTAATTAACTGTTCTACCGCTACGCCAGGTCGGTGGAGGGCCGTCTTAATCCTCCTCACGTCCACAGCTAAAACTTTACGCTTTTTCCGTTGCCTAGCAGCACGGTGTTTCCATTGTGTTCTTAGAAGGGCCAAGCAGGATAGCTCAAAACAGTCAAGGAAATTTTCGTGACCGCGTCAGCAGAAAACTCCCAGGCTACTACTGGCTACAATAACGTACACCTGAGGCTACTACTGGCTACTGGCTACACACTGGCTACACAAATAAACTTCTGGCACCGCCAGGGAACGAACCTTGTCCCGCCTAGATAAGAGGAGCGAGAGCCCGTCGTCTTGCCGACTGAACTATGCCCAGACGTGAAAAACGAGGAGGTAGACGATTGTGTTGGATTAGTGTCTAGAGAGGGGAGGGCGCTTTTTTGTGGCAACGAATGAAGCAAGAGTGAGAGGGAAGCGGTGAGAGAGATGACACCAAAGGCGTGGTGTCGCCATCTACATAACCCTTCAGTAAAGATGGTTTCCCCGATGTCCGGTGTCGATCAGGAACCCAATCGCCCTGGCTCCGGTTGATTTGGCAGGAGGCTGGCAGGGCGATGGTGTTGAAGTTCTTGGAGGCGGCGGTCGAATTGACGAACTCGAGGCGTTGGGGTTGATTAGGTGAAACGGAAGTTTATATACAGCTATTTAGAGTAGGATAACTTAGTACATGAGTAATAAAAATAAAAACTTCAAACTTCAGCTAGACACTAGCTCCGAGTGCGCACAAATCACTCGAGCTCCTCAACTTCGTCTAACTCTCCTATTCTCGGAGCGTACACAAACCGCTCGAGAAACCACGGCCGAGACTCTGTCTCGCCGTAAGATCCGTCTAGTTTCCCGGTACGGCGCTGCACCCTAAACCTCCGACGCGATCTTAACCTCGACTAGGGGGCTCACAAATCCCAACCTAGCTTTAACGGTCGAGACTCCTTGTCCCGCCGGGAACTGCCCAGCTCGGCGCTCAGACGAGAACGATTTCCAACGGCCAAGTTCGGCCTTATAAAACCTCGAGATCACCCTCTCTCGGGAACGCCCCTGTAGCGTTCGTACACGCGTATGGGAGTGCCCAAATTCACGTAGATAGCTGTCACTCACCACGTCACGGAATATTGAATGAGTCGCGGCCATCTCTGGGTCAAAGGACCGCCCGCGGGCCAGCAGGCACGTACGACTCGGAGGGGTGAGAGCGAAAGACGCGACTGTGCGTCATGCTGACCGGGCGTGTTAACAATAGAGACTCGTGTGGCGCTCGTCCCGACGCCGGTAATCCCACCACCTCCGCGCGTCGAGCCGACGTTCCTGGAATCCGGCGGCGCTGTCTGCTTTCTCAATGGGGGATTATCCTTGAGGTATTGCGGTGGCCAGACAATCCGTCTGCCGTGCACGCGTGACGAGATGGCGACGACTGCAGCGCAGTGTTGGCAGTGCTACGTCGCTAGACAGAGCGGTCGGGTTCTCATGCGCAGCCCGGGCGCCTGGCCGCTAATCTCATAGTGGACCTTACACCTTCAAAAGACGCTAAAAGCGTCCGCGCGAAAACGGCAGGGTTACTAAAACAGCGTAGTGAGGTTGCCGCACGTGCGACATGAAAGTAAGCAAAAAAAAACACACTCCCCGCTCGCGCTGTTCAGGCAGGAGGCGCGCCCGCACTGAAAGGTGGGAAAATTTGATTTTCATTGGACAAACTGCGTTTCAATTCATCAAGAGTGGAGTGAGGCAGAAAGGCGAAGAGGGTGATTGGTGGTTAGAGTGAGCAGAACCCACATGTGTGAAGTCAGTGACGCCGCATGAGTAATCGTTTGGTTGTCTTTTACAGCTTCGCCGTCCAACCACCTTCACAGCGTGAGCTGAAGCCATTTTTTAAAGGGACACTGAAGTGAATTGGTCAAGCTCCCGTTTTTGCTTGCACTGCCTAGACTGGCTCAAATTAGAACACTCTTCATCGTTTATCCGGTTGACAAATCGGTAGTTATTTTACAAAGCGCGAAAGAAGAAAAACTACCATGCGCGGTTTGCGGCGGCCGCACCAACTAAGGCTGTGACGTTGGGAGGCGGGGGACCGTGATTGGACGATGCCCAAGGTTAGCAATCAAACAAGTTTCGGTTTCGGTTCTGTAAAACACAACCAATGGCGTTGTTGGATGGGCATTCTCAATTTCTCAGTAATCATCGTACCGCGCTTCTGCCATGTTGTCGGCTGTAAAATGCATAAGATAAGCCTCCCAGGACGGCTTGGAACCGTAGCATTCACTAGCCGAGGCCTACGCAGTGCATGAACGCCATCCGCGTCCCCGCAGACGCTCTAATGCCATGCGCTTTTCCCCTATATTTGGAGCTTGCCTCACTCATGCCTGTATCGTAAAAAGCGTGTTCGCACCAGGCCAAGGGTCTGTTGATTCTGGCCTGTGCCCACTGCCAACAAGCAGTCGGTGCTTATGGCAACAGCACGCCAACGAGAACTCGCTAGCACGTCAGTGTCAGTCAGCGCGCGTCCTGCGAAATCCTTCGTGGAGCAGTGAACGTTGCGGCCCAAAAATGGTGAATTCAGTATATAAAACATCGGCGGAAAACGGAAAAGTTAACTTATTAAAAAAAACACGGACCCGCGGGGATTCGAACTTGTGACTTGCAGAACACTTGCGCTCACATACGCAGCGCTCCAAACAATTAGGCCACGGGCGTGCGCCGCTCAGGTAGGGAATGTAAGCTTATAATGTATAACCAGTTTTATACTTTTATTTATTTTAACCATTCCAAGCAGCTTAGTTGACTATTTGTTCTTTTGCGCTCGTGAAGTAAGCATCCCCCAAGTTTTCCACAATATCTCAGGTCTGGCAATTGCATGTCTATAAACCACGGCCGAGACTTCGTCTCGCCGTAAGATCCGTCTAGTTTCCCGGTACGGCGCTGCACCCTAAACCTCCGACGCGATCATTAACCTCGGCTAGGGGGCTCACAAATCCCAACCTAGCTTTAACGGTCTGAGGACTCCTTGTCCCGCCGGAACTGCCCAGCTCGGGCGCTCAAACGAGAACGATTTCCAACGGCTAAGTTCGGCCTTATAAAACCTCGAGATCACACCCTCTCTCGGGAACGCCCCTGTATCGTTCGTACACGCGTATGGGAGTGCCCAAATTCACGTAGACAGCTGTCACTCAGCACGCCACGGAATATTCAATGAGTCGCCGCCATCTCTGGGTCAACGGACCGCCCACGGGCCAGCAGGCGCGTACGACCCCGAGGGGCGAGAGCGAAAGACGCGACTGTGCGTTATGCTGACCGGGCGTGTTAACAATAGAGACTCGTGTGTCGCTCGTCCCGACGCCGGTAATCCCACCACCTCCGCGCGTCGAGCCGACGTTCCTGGAATCCGGCGGCGCTGTCTGCTTTCTCAATGGGGGATTATCCTTGAGGTATGCGGTGGGCCAGACAATCCGTCTGCCGTGCACGGCGTGACGAATTGGCGACGACTGCAGCGCAGTGTTGGCAGTGCTACGTCGCTAGACAGAGCGGCGGGTTCTCATGCGCAGCCCGGGCGCCTGGCCGCTAATCTCATAAGTGGACCTTACACCTTCAAAAGACGCTAAAAGCGTCCGCGCGAAACGGCGGGTTCTAAACAGCGTAGTGAGGTGCCGGCACGTGCGACATGAAAGTAAGCAAAAAAACAACACTCCCGCTCGCGCTGTTCAGGCAGGAGGCGCGCCCGCACTGAGAAGGTGGGAAATTTGATTTTCATTGGACAAACCTGCGTTCAATTCATCAAGAGTGGAGTGAGGCAGAAAGGCGAAGAGGGTGATTGGTGGTTAGAGTGAGCAGAACCCACATGTGTGAAGTCAAGTGACGCCGCATGAGTAATCGTTTGGTTGTCTTTTACAGCTTCGCCGTCCAACCACCTTCACAGCGTGAGCTGAAGCCATTCGCGTAAACGCGCCCAGAGTGGTCGAAACATGGCCTAGGGACTCCGGACTACAATTTGCGCTAGTAATCCCGCAATGTTTACATATCACTTCAGTGCCCCTTTAAAGCAAAGCTTCCTCTCTACCTCTACCAGCTAACGGTTCCTTCGTGGCGTGCGGGGTAATAAACTCCCAACGCGGCCGCGGAGGGGGAGTGCGGTTTTCACTCATGGGGCAGAGTGTAGATGGCGCAGCGAACGGTTACCAAGCATTCCCCGCGCGCAGGTGGCTGTTCTCATCGGCGGGCGCGTAGCTCGACGGGCTTTGTCGTCGGCTTTAGCTACGGCTGTTATTGGGCCTGGTATGGCGCGGCTTCGCGTCCACTGCGCGCTTCCTTCGCACGGCTCGATTAACTTGTTCGAGAGCACCTGTGGGTAACCCCGACCCGACGGAATTAGGTGGTCGTACGGCAAAGACACGTTAATGATTGGTTCGCAGGGCGGGAAAACAAAATGTAGGGGCCACATTTAGACATCTGGCCGCTAAACAAACGCTACCTTTTGCGTTCTGGTTGCCACCAATGATACTCCGTTTTCGAAATTGGTAAATACCAATGCGGTTGTGTTTCAACAGGTATTACGAAAGGTGAAAGGAGCAACTCGTACTGATAAACAGCGATTATAACAGTTCCCTCACCTTTTTAACAATTCTCAAAGTTACTAAACTTACTAGTTTTATTCGCCATAAATGGGAATCACTAAGCTCACAAGCCGAATTGTTTCGGTGTCTGGGCTTGTGTCAGGTGGTGGTGTAACCCCGAGCTAGCACATCAGGATGCCTAGGTTCCATTGACTCACGCTTCGAACGACGGTCCTGTCAGTTTTTTTTTTTTCTCCCGACGCACGTCCTGACTAAAGCGGCGTCGTCCGCGGCTCTAGCCCGGCCGTGGCCGACGCCGCCCTCGCGAATTCCTAGTAACGACTGGCAGAATATCTGGTTTCACTCTTTGTAGATCCACGAGTATGAATTCAAGTGACCTCGCATAAGCAATCGTTGTGAGTGTCAATTAAAGCTTTGCTTTCCAATCACCTTCACAGCGTAGATTGGAGCCACTTTTTTTGAATGGGACATAAAATGCGGATTTCAACAGCTGGGATGTTTGTATATGTTGCTAGTGCAGTTTTCAGATGGCTGGGTGTGATAGAGTGTGAAATATATTAGCTTCCATACACATGTGTTCGTGCCATGTTCATAACGCTGAGGCTTGAAACTTGTACGGGAATTCCGGATACATCGGGGGATCGTACAATAAATAAAGGTTGCCTTGAAGTACCCGGAAGAGTGCTTATTTCAAAGTTCAAGCTAAGGTGGTTGGTTTTAATTCCTTTGCCATCGCGTCTGGTGGCAATTTGCTTCATTGTTGTGACACCTTTGTAGCACAAGCCTTGAAAGAGGCCTTCAGATCCGTGCGAATGCATTACTTCTAAAACTACCCCCTGAAATGTGTTGAGGGCATGGTGTGCGGACACAGCCACACCGAGGTCCCACATATTCACCCGCGCCCGCGCCACTATACCTTCTGGCAGCATTTTGAGAAATCAAACGGAAATAGTTACGAAAGTTTACACCAGATAGGTTCCCCATTCTGCTCGGAACGCACGTGAAGTAGGGCAACTTGTTCTTTAAATGTTAAAGGAGGGCGTTTTGATTCCCGCGCGCCTCTACCATACGGCAGCGCTGGTATTTAGGCAGTCGGGTTGGAGAATTGAAACACGGTAAATTTAAATTGACTTGAGAACCTTCAGCGGGTTTGCCTTGGGAGGACCGCGGCGGGAGACGGAACAGCATGATAGGTGAGCGAGAACGCAAAGGAAGGTGTTTACTCGGCAAATGCTGACGAAGGACTATTGCAACGCAAGAAGCAGATACGCGGCTAATGTTTTTTTTTTCTCTGACGAGAAAACAGATGTGTGGGAAATTAGCGCTATCAGAAAAGCTGGCTTCAAGTGTTCCTAGGCGTGGGATCAACACGAGCGTCCTTACCCTTACAATTATCAGAACCAACAAGGATCTCTCATTCCGGAAGCATTGTTGGAATTGAAGTTCAACTTGGATGAAGTGTAAAACGCGAAAGCTTCACCCAGGTTAAACCGCACTGTAGTAGAAGCCTAAGAATTTTTTTACACAAGCTTGTCATCTTTAAGGTGTGCCAAGAACTGACCACACAGGAGGTTTCATTTTTTGCCCGTGTAAGTTGGCTACCGCGGCTGAAATCTAACCTGCGTTCTTGGAATTTCAGCTACACGCATTAGTCCCAGAGCCTTTTTTCGAGACCCTTGCTTACGTCTTTTTTAGGCTACACGACCCTACACGTCCCACACGTCCCACACATCAAACAGCAAGAAGTTGTATTACAACTTTAGCTTTGTTACAGTCGGTTGACACTGTGACCGAAGCACCAGCTTACCTAATGCACCATAGATCACCAGTCCTGCAACGATGCCCGCAATCAGCAAGACGACCACGACCACCAGGACCGCCACTTTGTTGGTCTCTCCCTCACTGCGTGCGAAGTCAATTTTAATATACCAGATTTTTAACCATTATATGCCATGGTGTCTTGTTGGATGAACAGTTCACATGGAAACCACACATTGACTTCTCATGCAAAAAACTTCGTTAATCGCGTCACACAGTATTCAAGTGTCTTCTTCGTGATCGACGCACTGAGAACAATTTATTATGGCATTTTCAAAAGTTATTTGAAATATTTCAAGGAATGACGGGGTAACACAAGTTCATCATACGCACCGTCACAGTTCGTCCTTAAGGGGGTCATCCGTTTAATAACAGCAGCATACTACAAAGCACACACGAAAACCCTTTTCAAAAATTTAAAAATAATGTCTTTGGATGTATTTACCAACACCAATGGAGTTTACCAGTAAATAGGCGTATTACTGGTAATTTACCCCTGTCGCGCTCTGCTTTCAAGACTTCATGATTCGATTCACGAAGTTCTGCTAATAATAACTTTCCAGTAGCTGGAGGTAAAAATGCTTATAGCGACAAAAGAATACAGAGTATTCAGGTTATTCTTTGGAATTTTCTACCAATCGATATAAAACTCGCTAGTAATTTTTACTCAGGCTTAAAAAGTTAATTTCACACCTATTCTTAATGCTTCTTGCTTAAAGGTGATTACAATAAAATTTTATGGATGACGCATGCTGTGCCACCATTAGTCGTTTCAGGTGCGGAGTACCTTAGCACCGCACAATGTCCGTCCGGGTCCGTGCGCATAGCATTTACAATCGCAAAAAATCACACAGGCACGTGCAGAATTCGAGCCTCTGTCTGGTAGACCAGACAGAGTTAGTGTCGGTCGTCTCACCCAATGGTCTACGACCGTGAGTTAGTACCCGAGAGTCAAACGGCTTACTCCCTCGCCTGTAACGGTGCGGAGTACCTTAGGACCTCCGAACGTCCTTCCACGTCCATTCTGTGCGCACACCACCATTCAGCGAAAATCAAGCGAAATTCGATTTGAAACGTGAGTTGCAGTTTCATTTAGGGAATAATCAAGGTGCAACCTCACGGCTCGAATCGAATACGGTCGGGGAGCAAATCCGATATCACTCGGGGCGTACTTGGATCATTTCGAGCCCCCGTTCTCCGCACCCTCGCCATCATCCACGGAGTTCAGATGCTGCCATTTTTTTAACCCTGCCTATTAGATATAATTTAGAATTGTATACACAGGTTTGCATAGGTCTGTATATATTAATGTGTGAAGATAGCTGTAAGTGTATACATGTATACGGGTATGCATACATGTATAACTGCATATATAATTACGCGTATATATCGATGTATTTCCACGTGTTTTTGTGTATTTTAGTTGCGGGGTCTTATACCTGGTTTTACGAATGATTCTTGCTTTTTTCATTTAGAGTTGTACATGTACATGTCTTTGTACTCCACTGTTTCTTGTACATGAATCCCAACTAGCCTACGGGCTAGGCATTGAGATGTCCTGCATTATGCTTCATATACGCCTCAACGCTCTAAATAAACAAATGTTCTTTTTCTTCCTAAAAAGCGAGCTCACACATGCCACTTTCTTCACGGATACCAAAGTATCTTGTAGAGTTCCAAAATGTAAGATCTAAACGCAGTCGCACCCATTGATGTGTCCTGAGGAACTGAAAATTTCCAGTAGGTTTGAACGTAAGGGTGCAGAGTCGAAGGGCACTTCACAAACACCTTAAAACGATGGCAATCAGGGGTGAAAAATCTCAAATATATAAACATCACCTACTTAAAGTGGTATTATTCTCAGTATTATTAATCGTAACTGTGGCTCCCTTGCAATCAAGCATGTATAAACGTTTTGCTAAATGCGAACCACCCGCCTTGGGGTTAATACAGAGATTTGTACAATGTAACGCTATATAACAAGCCTGGCGATCAGTTAGGTATAGTTAAGAAATACGTGGCGGCGGATGCATAAGTTCAAGAAGCGCTGAGGGCAGTCTCTGCACTGTTGTACGGCTGAACGACCTGATTTTGTCATGTGGGGGAGACTAGCACGGTGTCTACCAACATCGACATAATGAGCATTTTGGGAAACCCAACCGATTCGCTTTTGCTCGGGACATACCCAAAATGGTGAGTCAGAAGACGCATTTTGCCTTAAAATGTTTGGTGTGTTCAGCGTGCGATCAGCGATCAGCGGGCGATCAGCATTTCCTGGCGTCGTCGTTGTTTGTCTCATATAGTCACCGTCCGAAAACACCCTGACACTCGTTTACGAACGCCATGTGTTTGAACTTAAGGCGTGATAGAAGGACATACCGGGACAAAAGTTTTCCAACGCTTCGAGCTGGAACGTTTTATCTGCGTGGGCAAAAAGGCCTATTCAAAGAAGACATCGCGACAGTCGTTTTAGAATGCCTCGCGCTAGAACGCTTTGTTCTTGAAATAAATGAGGCATCTAAGGCAACGCTGCACACCTCTACTCCCTAATGGTGTCATCTCTGCGTGAAAAAACGTCAAGGCGCCAAGAATACACCTATACACTGCATGATTCGCCCATCCCCAGGTTTCGCGGTAGTGAAGATGGCTCGAAATTTTTAGGGGTGAATCCGCTTAGCGGCTCGGGCTTTGGCCATCTCATGTCATCGTCATAGGCGTCGTCGAATGTAGTCAGGGTTCTAAAACACCGGGACACTTTATTACGCCTCGCGCTGGAACGTTTCGTAACGAGAACAAAAAACACAGGGACTCTTGGTTACGCGTAGCGATAGAACCCTGCGTACTTCGAAGACAGAAGGCTTTTACAGCAAAGCTGTATACGTCTATTTCGAACGGTTTCATCTCCGTTGACGAAAACGTCAATGTGCCCAGAATACACTCTTACACTGCATGCTTCGCCCCTCCCCCGGTTTCACATTAGTAGACGTGGCGCGGAATGTTTTTTGGTACTTTAGTATTGCCGTGAGCACATCAATGAAATCAGGGTACTCGCACTCTAATGTTCTATAACCCACGTTACCAATATGTGCTCATAGAACAGGAACAATACCATGGAATCTATCGTGCTTCGCACATGAACAACTTTCACACGCTCTGTGATTATATATTGTTTATGACTTTGCGCACTGTTCACTGAAACCTAACTTTGGCGGAACTACATTTAGCTTTGGGCTCTACTGTGTTTCGCACATGACCAACATTAGCGTTTCCTCAAATTTCGTACTTTATGATTTTGAGTAGTGCTGACTAAGAAATCACATGGCGCAACAGTGTTTTACGTTTCATGGCATGGTTTCACTAACTTGGGCACCACAGCCCAGTTATTGCACTTTAAACGCTTGTATGAGTGCAACACCGTATCGCCGATTCAGTGTAAAGAAAACGCATTATCCGGTATGCTGCGCTTTTCCAGCCAACCATCTCAATGCAAATTACACATGGCAGATACATTTGCTACCTAGCGTACGGAGCGTAACAGTTATTTCATTTCTGAATTGGGAAGGGCTCCTAAAAAACACTTTCGCTCGGGTAAACTATCGGTCAAGCAAACAGGTCCCATATGTAGAAGGATGCGATGCTACAACAACATTTTTCGATGGGAAATGGAACCTTGTGAGTATCCCGTGTAAACACTAGAAAATCATAAAGGAAAACAACACTTATATACACATACTTATGGTCATGTGCAATGACTGCGTGCATCGATAAAAACAGTTGCAACATGTTTCTACACGATAAAAACAGCTGCAAGGTTTTTTGTTTGCCCTTTCCTTCCCACAACCCTGACACCGGAAAATTAACTTCCTTATGTGACAGGAATGAGGATGGGTGGCTTATGAAGACCTCTCGCAATCTCTTAAGACCTTTTACTGCGCAGCTCCCACAAACGTGTGGGTCAACAAATTCGTCCACTAAGAGGCGGTTTCACAGACCTGGATAGTCGCTGCGAACGTATCCGAGATTTAATTTGTTTTGGTAGTTCAATTATTTCTTCACCAGGGAGCGACAAATCGCACATTGAAAACGGCGGCCCAGCCGGCGCGATCAGGTTAGGTGCCTTCAAGATGCAAACTAAAAAATTAGGAGTGGCTTAGCTCGGCTGTGCCAGGATATACATAGCGTGAGCTAAGGTACCCCAATCTGATCCAATCCAATTCATTCCAATCCAATCCAATTCAATCCAGGCCAGTCCGGTCCAGTCCAGTCCAGTCCAGTCCAGCCCAGTCATTGCTCCTCGCGCATGCGCAGCACGGCTCTCCAGGAGCCACGCGAAACGGCTATCAAGCGGCTCCGCCGCAGCGTCAGACTTGGCTACTGCGCAACGGAGGCGCACAGCCCGGCATGTGACGGCGCCAGTGCACCTGCCGCGGCTATGACGTCACTCCACTGGAATGGGGAGACCGGCGAATGTGCAAACTCAATTCTCTAGACACCCGTACTCAATATGGATTGGATAGATTACCAATCCAATACAATTCAATTCAGTTTAATCCAATTAAATCCAATCCAATCCAATGCTCCACGTGCTTGTGCAGCACGGCCCTTCAAGGTCCACACGAAACTGCTAAACGTTGGCCAGTGTAACTTACGCTACAATACTTCTAAGCTACAACTCTACGTAACTGCCCGGGTCGCAGTGGAGTGTAGCTGTTAGGGTAGAATTCCTGTGTGTATGTGTGTGGGTGTGTGTTTGTGTAAGTGTGCAGGTGTCCTACTCCTTCGTGTCCTGTATTTCGATATTTAATTATTTGTCTAGTGTTTCGTTTTTTTTCTTTCCCCTAACGTTGTATATAGGTTATTCTTGCCCATGTTTTATATATTTATGTTAGCCCTCTACCCTATCCCCCTATTTCTATGTACTCTTTCCTCCTTATCCCACCTCCCCTACACCAGCAGGCGTTCCGGTGTCCGCCCCTAGGCGAGACAATTTACGCCTGTTGGTGGACCTTCCTTTCTTGTTTTTCTGCAATAAATACATACATACATTCCCGTATTTTGTGGATAACAATTGTAAGACACGAATTGTAGGACTTGAAAAAACACGATCGTCTAAAAAATACCCGCGTTCCCAACTTGTGTGTTCTGTCATCACGCTTGAAAAATGCACCGACACTTTTGTGTGGGCAGGGCTTTCATCGTCAGGAACATTTTGCTGGGCGGTACAGGGTAGCGGGCACGCGCACTGCAGCGCTGGCGATAAATGAACTTTTCAAGGTTTCTTGGTCTCTCATTTATTGGCGATTTTCTGGTTGCTCGTTCTTGATGTTTTCTTGCGCCTTAAGGTTGAACTAGTTTCGTAATTAGTTATGATAATATTAATATTTTAATTACAATTATAACTCGTTAGGCGATTATTATATCCCAAAATCCTGCGAGTGATGCCGTTTTAAGTGCGAATGCACTTCTTAAGCGACCCTGAACCTGCGTCCACCGGCGATGTCCGCGCTCCTCACAGGTGTTATCGCGCGCGCCTCCTCGAACCCTAGCAACGGCGCGGAGCGGAGGGGAGCGTGTGTAGCAACGGCGCGGAGCGAGGGCACACGTCACATAGCAACGGGGGCGGAGCGAGTGAGTGCGTCATAGCAACGGCGCGGGGTCGTAGTAACGGCGCGCTCCACGAGATGGCGCGCGCGTCGACGGCACTCCGGTGGGGAGCGCGGGCCGGCGCGGGGTTGCGCGGGTGTGCGGCGCTCCTCCTCGCCCTCCCTCCCCTTCGCGCGCCGTAACTGAGTGCGCTCGTCTCTCCTCCTCCTCTCTCGCGTGACTGCGTCTCCTCTCCCCTTCACTCCGGTCGGCGCGCCGTAGCTGCGTTCCTCCTCTCCCCTTCGCTCGCCCCTAGCAACGGCGCGGAGCGGAGGGGAGCGTGTGTACCAACGGCGCAATGACGTAGTACGCTCGCGTGATGTCGTGCGCTCGTCGCCTTCTCTCCCCCTTCGCTCGCGTGACGTCGCGCGCTTCGCCTGGCAGTTCAGTCAGGGGCCGGAAACTTCGGCTAGTTTCGGTATCGCAAAATTAAGTGCCGCCATGACGCTGGTAGCCAAGCGAAAATTCAGCAACTTTGCATATGTGGCTTTATCTTTTCAACATACCCAGCAATAAAGTAAAGTGATTCCATTGTGTGTATAAATAAAATGTGTTCTTGGCTGTTTCCTTTTTGGCACCCTATTTATTTATTTAGTAGCTTCGTTCGTTGCGCCGACGGGCGGCGCTTTCGCTCTTATCTCTTCTGCTGCCATCCTGTCCGTCTGCTCCTGCCGCTTTCACTGTGTGCACGGGTAGAAGTTTTGTAGTATGCCTTGAAGGTGAAAATTTTGGTGTCTGCGAGTGCTAACGGGCTCAAAATGTCAGAGAAACTGAGAAAAAGGACACAACGCGGGCTTCGATGCTGTGCGGTGCGACCACTCGGGAAGGAATAACACAGCGAAAATTTTCAGCTTCCCAGCGGACGGCATGCAGGTCAGCACACTTTCGATTCAGTGAAAGTTATGAAGAAGCAAGCGCTATCCTTATCAAAAAAGCTGCAGGGCGGACCGAAAGATCTTCTGCTGTTGCTTTACAGTGAATTTCTTTTTGTTTGGTACAACGCATTTGTCCGTAACGTTGTAAGCATGTGAAGCTACTTGTCGACAGTTTCTCATGAGCCGATTGATGCCAGCGGACACGCAGAGGGAAATTTCGCTTCGGTATCGGTTTGGCGAGTGGTTGCTCTTCATTTTCTTTCCACCAGAGAAAAGCTTGGAAATTGTGTTCGCCTAATGTGCCTAAATGCTTCTTCGACGAACTGGTTTGGCTTTAGAGCATTCCGACGATCAGTTTCTCTGAATGCTTATTAGCACAAAAGAAGCCCCAAAAATTATTTACGCGGCAGCTGACCGCTGGCATTCCGTGTTACCTGCGCGATGGCCGAGCGGCATTTCGCTTTTCGACCTGTGCTAGGACACATTTTTTGTACCTTGTTTGCACTCTCAATATTTGTTTCGCTTTTACGTGTTTATTGATATCCATGGTAGAATGGGTTCCATTTACCAAGTGTGATGTATGGCAAATTATGCAGAAAATTCGCGAGCTATAAAGGGTTTTTTGGGCTAGCAAGTTCGCGAGAATAAGATTATGGAGCGTTTGTTAATGGTGGCGAAATGAGCTGGCCATCTCACGTAATAATCATTTTATTATTCACAAACGCGTGTTTTTATGAAACATCGTTTCTGTAGAATTGTATTGTGTACAGCAAATGAACGCGGTGACCTCTGAAGCAATTTTCTGTATACGACGAATTGTACGAAGATTTCTGTTATGTTTGTGTAACCGACACAGAATGCGGACATTTGTACTTACTATACGAGATACACAGCTATGTGCTTTTGTGGCATGTATTGAACTTCGCTTGCCGTACGTTGCTAATAAAATCAGTGAATAAACCACATTTCCAGCCTACTACCTTTTCTACCCCAAACAAAATTGCCCCGCTTCAGGGCGTGCTGCCTCACGCGTATTCAACTAAGAAATATATACAAACTAATGTTTTCTGCACGTGCTGAGAGTCCAAGCAAATTAGCAACTGCAAGCTGTCGAAAACAAGATGTGCAGCAACCCTATCCGAAAAGCAAAATGCAAGCGGTGTTTGTTCACGCTTGCGGCACACAAAGACAGGCGCGCTCGTTCAGACCAAAGCAGACGATAAGCGGCACGGCGTTTCCTCCTCGCGCATCAACGAAAGCGTTGCCATAGCAGCACCAGTGATTTTTTGTTTTGTTTTTTAGTTGAAAAGTTTGGCCTACCAAGCACCAGGGGACAAATTGGCGCTAGTGGCGCAATTATCGGTTACCTGGGGGGTATACCAGCTGACCTAGCCGTGGTTCAGTCGAACGCGCGCCTCCGTCGAGATCGGTCGCCGGTTCTGCAGTCTACCCGGCTCGGGCAAACTCGGGCATTCGCACTTTGACATGTTCCCTCTCACTTGGGAAATGCTTGGGAATTTTTTTAAGGTATGATTTACCTGCGGAATATACGAATAGAATCCCAGCCCACACATATCTTGTGGTTATGTTTTCTGCGTGAAATACTCTGAAGTTTCCATTCTCACTTGCCGAAGCATCTTTGCGAAGGGGTAAATACTAACAATTTAATTACATGTGGCCATTTTTTCTGAAAAAGTTTTGTTGAGCGGGAAAGGGTTAATGTGGAAAGCTTGCACCACTTTTCTTGTTTGATTGCTTTGTTTGTATAGCATCGTTCTCTCTTTGAAGGACAAGGTACACTCTCATTTTTTGCATTAAAGTTATAAGTGCCTACAGGGCCTAATTCTAGAGACAAAAGATGTTCTCTGAGTCTGGTATTTATACACCTCTCCGACTGCCCCACGTACACGTGATAACAATTCAAGGGTATCACACACACGACCCCTTTCTTGTTACAATCTACCAATCGAGGAATATGGTTCATATTACTTTCTTGTGGAGCATTACTTTTGGATTATGTTTTTGTACATGCGCTCAACAGTGTGACAAATTCGGCTTAGTTTACCTAAATTCAGCGGATTCTGCATTGACATACAGGGTCAGTACTATGTCTTGCCCCAGGATAAGTTAATGAGGTACGCGGAAGAAATGATTACTCAAGATAATGATGAATTTGCCTTTAGGAATCGATGTGGGATGCCTGTAGGATCGTTTTAAGAACTACTCGTTTTTTTACTTAAATAGCCCCCTTGTTGGCTTTAACGGTGAGGTATTTATTCAGAGGTCCGGGGTTGCGATAGCGTGAAAAGTCGCCCCAGTGTTAAGTTCGATTTTCCTCGTTAAATTCGATGAAAAACTTGAAGTGGAATTAAAAGGAAAGGTGGAAAGAATATTTCGTTTCGTGGACTGTTATTCCGTAATTGGTAGTTACGAAAAGATCTTTCGCCTGCAAAGATGTGGTCTTGACTTGCTTCAAAGAACACGGGGACGGTTTAAATTTCACTTGCGAAGTCTGCCTAAGAAACATACTACAAATGTTATAACTGACATTTTTTTGCATCTGACCCCACATGCCCAAATTATGCACCCCAGTCTGAGAAACCTCTTTTAAATTTTAAGCTTTAAATTTTAAATTTTAAGCTTGTAAAGAACAGCATTCCCTTCTCCTGCATTAAGTCTGCATTTTTGAAGTCCTGCTGGACGTGATGCGTCAGAACCTTGAAGGACAGGTTGCCAGGTTACTACAAGCACGTTTCCGCTCTTGTCAGTTCAAGCTGAGTGCGAGAAATCTTACAAAGCTTTCACGCCTGCAATCTGAGAAGGTTAGGGGCACGAGGATGAAAATAATTGTAATGCCATACGTACGTGGGCTTTCCCATCGTATGAAGAAAGTAGGCAGACAGTATAATGCAAATGCTGATTCTTTCGCAAAAAGTAAACTAAGCCAAGTTTGTTCAACTGTTGAGCGCACGTACAAAAACGGAAAGCAAAATGAAAGCTCTGCAAGAAAATGTGATGACAGGCATACTCCCCAATTTGTTCATTGTAATAACAGAGAGGTTGTGTATCAGATACCCTTGAATTGTAAACGCGTGTACGTGGGGCAGTCAGGGACGTGTGTAAATCTAAGACTCAGAGGGCATCCTCACTGCAAAAAATGCAAGTGTACCCTGTCCTTCAATGACACCACGATACTATACGAACACAGTAAACAAGCAAGAGAAGCGGTTGAAGGTTTTCACGTGAAGAGATTGGGAGAAGACTGCATTAGCCACCCTTCCATATCCCTGTCAGATAAGAAAGTTAGTTTGCTGGTGTCAGAGTTGTGAGAAAGATAGGGCAAACGAAAGATCTCGCAGCTGTTTTTATCGTGTATTGGGCGTCGCATACCCACCGCTTTCCCCTGTTTTGATGGGACCTATGTCCCTCGCGTTACGGAGCCGATGGCAATCCCAACACGTCGCAGAGGCGCATGTAACTTATATGCAATGTGTTGGGGCTGCTGTTTTCCCTGCGCTGTTTCCATCAAAGCTGCCGTTGCTAGTCGCAATATCTCCGCAGTAATATAAGATGAAGAACAAATCTAGAATTACCGAAATAATTACCCAAATTATTGAAAATCTGGTCTCTTTTATAAGCTATTCCAAGGGTTGCGCCACCCTCTTTTGACTACTTTCGGTATCAACTTTAGGCCGATGCTGAAAGTAGTCAAGAGAGGACGTCACACCTCTGGTGAATGGCTGCTTTGCACTTGACAGCTTTCACTTTGAGGGGGGATGTTTAATTTTCTAGTTCTATCTAACGCCACTTGAACTGCTTCCGTTGAATTTGATCCCCATTTATCTTTTGTGTAGGTTGAATTCACTGGTGAGGCATGCATGCAGGCAACCATGTTAGTGCTCCGTCATTGGCTTCGTCGGCCCCCGCGGGATGGCGGTACATGTCCGTGCAAAACACATGTGTGTTGGACGTTCCAAACACTATCCCACCGAACTCAAAATAATGCTTCGACTCCAATGTGAGTGCGAATTATAACCTCTGTGTTGACACCCCCGTTGATAATGGGGTAGAAACGGTGCAGACGACGCACGCTGGTGTTTTTTAAGGGCATAGCACTTAAGAGGCTCGCCTTGTCGACGTAGCTCGCTAGCTGGGCCCAAGTAGGGCCCCGTGGCGTACCGTAGTAGTGGACTGCCGTCGTAGCGGCGTCCCACAGAGGCTTCGAAAACCAAGTGGTTTATATTGTCATAACCGTTCGAAATTCGTGAACCGCTGCCGCCTGTCACACATCTCCCCGTTGTTCAGCGCAAAGAAAACTGTGATTACTTTTAAGGCAAAATATACGCAATTAGCCGGCAGCGCCCGTGTGCGTTTAGTTAGGAACGCTCGTTGGGTTGCTTTCGTGGCGTTCCAAAAAGTAGCAGCGAAAGAAAAAAAAACTGGGGCGTTTCAAACTGTGGAATAAGGTGCCGGTTGCGCAGACACGTGCGGGAGGAAAACAAAAGCACAAAAAGAACAGAACTCCCACTGGTGCATTTTCAGGCAGGGGGCGCGCGACCACTGCGGAGGCGAGGAATTTTAATTGCATTGGACAAACCTCCGTTCGATTCATCAAGAGATTAGGGAGACAGGGCGGCGAAGAGCGTGATTGGTGGTACCAGTGAACAGGAACGGCGCCACAGCCCATCATGGCGAATCACTGATCTGCACTTCCGACAGCTTTCACGTTGAGTGTAATGGCTTGAACTTTTTATGCGGTGTGGGGGTGCAGAGGCACCGGCCGTGCCATGTCCGTGGCGCTCGGCCATGTCCGAGGCAGTTTCAGTGTTGCCAAGCGACGAAATTGACAGCTAAAGTTTTCAACGAATACCATCTACACGCAGTTGCTCATCCTGCCGCCGTTATTTCGATTTTTTTTTTTGTTCTGTAGTGCTAAGTTTTGTCCGATTCACCCTGGCATAGCGCGAAATTGTTGCTTTCTGAAGTAGCGAAAGCAGGCAGCCAGCCAGCTTCCTCCGAACCCGCAACCGCCCGTTTATCGTCCGCAAACGCGTCCACCGCTCCTAAGGCCGGCTTCCGGCTGTTGCCGCATTTATCGTACTAACTTTAAAGAATGACGTCATTTCACGTCTCCACCAACCGAACTCCGTGACACACCGTTTTTTTGCGTCCATAGTTCACAATATGACTTTTGCTTCGGTAGTCTGAATATAGCCTTAGCCTTTGCTAACCCACTTAATATCGTAACACGCGTTTCATATCGGACGTACATCAGAAGGAATAAAACACAAAGGAATATTTAGCGGTTTCTGTTCCATAAGATAGATCCCAAAAAATAAACACAAATAAACGCTTAGCCTGCAGAGTTTTCTACACTGCATCCGAAAAAAATCAAACTGCAGGAGGCACTCGGGGCATGGTCAATTCCCATTGGCTTACGACACATGTCACGCCACGAGTATAATACAGAAACAAAAAATTCAGTACCTTCCGCTCTGTGGTAAAGGCTGCCTAGCAAAGCTGTGAAGGCATTGATTGATTGGTTGTAGGGTTTTAACGCACCGACGGAACGCAGGCGATGAGGCGTAGCATAGTGTAGTGCTCTTGATTAATTTTGACCCCCAAGGGATTTTTAACCTGCGCCGAAATCTCGTACACACAGGCGGTTTTGCTTTTCGCCTCCATCAGAAACACGACCGCCGCGGCCGGTAATCGAACCTGCGTCCTCGTGCTCAGCAGCGCAACACCTTAGCCACGGAGCCACCATGGCGTGTCAGCTGTGGTGCCAAGCATCAACGTGAGCTACAATATGTCTTCGCCGGAAATCTAATCTTTCACGAAATCTCGTCTGGTCGGGAAAAAGATTAACAAGTGATCGCCGACCAAAGGTTTATTTAAAACTGTAAAAAGACATTTCGGCTTCCATACGGAAGCCTTGTTCACTTGGAAGTCTGGGAAGCCTTGTTCACTCCGTATGGAAGAACGCATCCAAAGCTTCCAAGTGTACAAAGCTTCCGTATGGAAGCCGAAACGTCTTTTTACCGTTTTAATAAACCTTGGTCGACGGTCACTAGTTTCTTCAACTATGCTTTCACCGGGTTGTAGCTCAAGATCTGCGCGAACATGTTTGTTTGGAATTTGCGAATGAGCATTATTCCTGGTTAATTATCGTAAATAGGCTTTGCCGAAGTTGAGTTTTGTTCCAGTGGACAAACATGGGGCTGTACGCTTTCCTCCCGCACAATCCCACGTATTGACTTCAGACGAGAATTCCACAATATTTGCGGCTTCAGTGTATACAATGTTTTGAAAAGTAAACAAAACTCGGCGTAGTGTTACAGTCGTCTTAGTGTCTAATTGTCATTTAATTTGTGCCGGAAAAGTTTTAATAAAACAAGACGTAGGATGACGTTCTGTAATGACACTCCCTCCAAAGATGTACGGGCTTCACTGTGTAACCGTCGATGTGGAAAAGCCATCTTACAAAAGCAAAATCATACAACGGTCTTGTTAAAGTCGGCTTCACCCCTAAACACAAACGCGTTGCAGGGAAGATATTTTGCTTTGAGAACTATATGCAGTTTCGTAGTAAAGGATGAAGCCCCTGGGAATTTTTTATTTTTTTCTCGAGTTTTCCCACACGCTGAAGGTATTGCGCAGTTTCACTGTAATGGGGATTTTATTGGGCGCCGGAACATGGCGCTACGCTCGCGTGCGATTTTTGTCTGCAGCACTCTATTGCCGGAGACGATCTGCTAGATCCTAGCCATAGACTGCTTTGCTTTAAAAGGGAGTTTTCTTGAGAAATTTTGTCCGCAGCTTTAGTGGCCCTCGGCGTCTTTGGTAGCAGCGTCACTGAATCATGGATAGTGATTCTGAAAAATGGGTGACCAGACAAAAGACACCGCAGTTGGAACACTAATGAAAAATAACAGCCATTCCAGTTAATGATAAAGCTGTCGGAAGGTTAGAGCAGTGATTCGCCATATTGCGCTGTAGCGCCATTGTCCGCTCTACCACGCAATTGAATTCAATTTCCCGCCTTCGCAGTGCTCGCGCGCCCCCTACCTGAAACTGCGCCAGCGGGAGTTCTGTTCTTTATGAGCTTGCTTTTCCTCTTATACGTGCAGGTGTTGCACTGCCACTTTTTTTAAAGACGATAGTCTTTCTTGGGCTACTTAAACCCAGAAATTTTGGTCTGTCTGTATGTCTGTCTGTCCGTCTGTCTGTAACCCGATTCAGCCACCCGGCCAAAGTAAAATTGATCTTGCGCAATAGTCTTATATACTCACAGCCATCGTAAACGTCTAAGCCCGGTTTATATGTTCATACTTCTCAACTTTGTGGAACAAGAACAAAGCATTACGCAAATATAAGACAGGAAATTAGTACACGAGGGATATTTACAGTGTTCCTTTATTAAAAAATTCCTGGGTGCTTGGTTTTTGGATAGCAAATGATATTCTACATCTACTGCAGAAAACCGCCGCCTCCTGGCGGCATATGAAAAATCACGCGGCAACAGCAACTAAAGGTTCCACTAGCTAGCTTCCGCGTTCTGCTTGGAACGCACGTGGAGCACGGCCGCGCGGTTCTATAAACCTTGTAGTCGGCCGCCTCCATTCACGCGCGTCTCCGCCGTACTGCAGCGCTGGCATCGGGGAACCCGGCCTGTAGCAGTGGAAGGCGGTAAATTCAAATCGCCATGAGCAAACATTTAGTGTGTTTAGCTTGGGATGAGCGCGACGGAACAGGAACAGCATGAGAGGTGAGCGGGAAAGCGAAGAGGGGCATTTCCTTGGCAAATGTCTACAAAGACTATCGTCTTTTGACGACATTTGCAACGAAAGGAGCAGATACGCTGCCAATTTTTTCGCTTACTATACTAAAGATAAACCCAACGAGCTTTCCAAAGGCCCCAACCACATGCACGCGTAAAACCGGCGTACTCGCGCAACGACCCCGTAAACCGGCGTAAGCGCGTAAGGAACCGGCGTACTCCGGCGTACGCCGAATGCATTGGTACGCGCTTGTTACGGCGAAGTCAGAGCCCGCCAAGATATCGACGCAAACTTTCGGGCGCACGGTTGTTGACGTACACCTCTGGCGGGTGATGTTATCGGCGGTCAGGTCGCATAACAAGACAGGGAATTGATAAAATAAGCTAACTTCACTATTAATTATGCGATTAAAACGAAGTAATTTGTAAAATACCGGGGACCAAACAACCGGATAAAAAAAAACGCGAAGCAAACGAGCAACTATGGGGAGCAAGGCAGTTTACGCCACATGTAGCGAAGGGTTTGTGGCCTGCCAAGTATGCACACTAATTCCTTAACGTTTTTTTTAATGTCCCAGAACTGTTTTAGTTGTTCTCTGTATTAAACATACGTATTTTTGTGAGAATAGGCATTGTTTGTTTTATTGAGTTACTATGTAGTTGAACTGGTCGCCACAAAGCTGAGTCCGGAGTAGTCGAGCCACACTGGCGCGGCGCATTGGTTTACGGCGCGCATTGCGCCGATATGTGGTTACTCGCCATCTCCGACGTCGTCGGTCGGGCGCAAAGATGTCGCCGCAGGCGTACGTCGTTGCGCGAGGTACGTCGATGTTTACCCGTGCATGTGGTTGGACCTTAATAATTACGTGTATTTTCCATCAAACGTACATTCAGTTTTCTCTGCGCTAAAACAACGGGGACACGTATGACAAACGTAGCGATGCACGAGTTTCGAACTCTTATGACTAAATAAACACCTTGGCTTTCGAAGCCTCCGGGTTACGCCGAGCCGCAGTCACTACGATGGAACGCGTGTGGCTATATTGGGTCCAGCGAGCGAGCTAAGGCGACAAGGCAACCCCTAAAGTGCTCTGCACTAAAAAGAGACTAGACAACAGGAGCGTTGATCTTTTCAGCGAGCATATAAACGAGCTTCATTTTGTTTGTACTAAGTTCAGCGGCGGAAATAACGCGATCGAGGCGCGCCTACGTGCCGTGTGCTCCGCTACTGCGCAAGCTTTCTGACTTCGCGCTTTGATAAAAAGTGTCTGCTCACAATCTGCGTTCATACCATAGACTTTGAACCTTTTACATCTTCTAAAAAGAACACTGTGCATTTTTATACGTTTATACATTGCGATGTTTCACTGAATTTTAAAGCTAGCACAGATACGCCGGTGGCGAAGAGCGCATAAGCGCGCCTTTGCGGGTGTAACTTTTCTTTTGGTTAAATTCAAACAGCAGACAAATAAAAAAAAATTCTTGGTGCGTCGACTGCCCTAGCTGACCCCGTGCCGGATACTACCTAGAAAGGGGGCACTTGTTTAAAAATGGAGCACTTGTTTAAATAACGAAAAGAAAATAAAATTGCAATTTTTGGCAATGTCGGTTCTTTTGTATATGGTTGATTTTGGCGCCACAAATCCAAAAAGCAAAGCATCATTCGCCGCAATTATTTCACCTAATAAGCTAGTCTATCCTGAATATTTCGCGTAGCCATCCGCCTCAAATAACTGCGCCGTCCACTTTATTCGCTTAGTAACATGCTATTTCGCGGAGTCATCCGCTTTATTCCTTTAGTCACTTATCTTAATTCAATTTTATTCACTTTAGCATAGTTCGATTCAATTTGATTCAATTTAATTCGTCATAATTCACCTGGTCATTCAATTTACGCAAGTTGCACAACTTCCTACTCCCTGTAATTCACTTTGCTATACTTTATTTCAGTCAGTCATTCATTAATTTTTGTTGGAGTATTACAAATCAAGACTTGTTTATTTACATTTGCTTTGTTTTCCTTCATAATTCATCTTACCCTTCTTAATTGAGCTTGGTCCCCGCGATTTGTTAGATTTCTCTTTATTCACTTTGATGCCTGTTATTCAACTTTAGTTCAAATTAGATCAGGTTGATTCCAGGTAATTCACTTGGGTACCTCATAACACAACTTCTTCACACCTAATTCGCTTTGTCATTCTTCCCAATTGCGTCTACAGGTTCATTACCACTGATTTACTTTGTCATATTTATCAATTTACTAATAAGTTTCTAATGCTGGAATAATGCAATTATTCCAGGTTCCATTTTTCATTTTTCATAGTACGTTTCTTCACTCACCTAACTCGCGGGACGCGTCCGCAATCATCTTTATACGACATGTGTTGACAATCGGCTTTCGCTGGGGTGCAAAAAGCGAGAACGCCCGTGTGCTCGAGATTTAAGCGCAGCCCGCAACTACGGCACGCTTCATCGCCTTTGCAGTGTCGGAGAGTTAAACCCCACGATAAATCAATCAACGACCGGCTTTCACTCCATGACTTCGAACGTGGACTGAGCGACGAGACGAATCAGGCTTTCCTTTTCTAATTTTTTTTAAAGCGAGCATATTCGGTGCTAGATGGCAAGGGGAAGGGGTGATCAATGCATGATTTCCAGGACCTGGCTGGCTGCCGCGGCAATCACTACAACTGCTTCTTGAGATTCAGCGTCCCAGTTGGTATGTGGGGCTACTTCCAGCAATGACGTCATAATATGGAGATGAGACCAGGTTCAGCCGTTTAATAGGCCCTAGACGGGCTGCCGTGCCATCCAAAAGGATTGTTATTGAATACAAATAACAATAGGATGCGGCAGCGTTTAAGGAACAAAAGAACATCTCCACTAGAGTGAAACCTGCCGAGGTGCGAAGCGTGCTGTGTATAAGTGTTTTCAAAGATTGCAACTATCTCTCTTGCCCACGGCGCGCGCTGATAGTGCGGCAGAGAAGAGTCAGTGGGAGCCGCAATCGAGCGCTTCCTGCACCGGTGGCTCCCACTCTTGCGTTGAACCGGATAAAGAAAAACCCGACGCGGTGGCTCGGTGGCTAAGGCGTTGCGCTGCTGAGCACGAGGTTGCGGGTTCGATTCCCGGCCACGGAGGCCGCTTTACTGGTCAGGCGAAAAGCAAAAACGCCCATGTGTACGAGATTTCGGCGCACGTTCAAGATCCCCAGGTGGTGAAAATTATTCTGGAGCCCTCCACTACGGCGCGCCTCGTCAGCTCCGTTGCGTCGGCGCGTTAAACCCTACAACCAATGAAATAAATGAATCAAGGAATTAAGAAATATGCATGCCCCATTTGGCCCAGTTTGGTGTTGTGGCAGGGGTCGGCCAGGAGTGGAGAAAACTCTGGCAGCGAAGTGCCTGAGCTTTGGGTGGAAGACGCGTCCTGGGTGATCAACGAAGCCCCGGCAGTGACAAGCTTCTGCTTGTCCCTGACGATTGCTGAAGCGGACAGAGAGCGTTCCACAAATCTTTAAATAAGGTTAGTTTATTTTGAACCTGTTTTACCCGATGATTATACCCTGTTCTTTTAGTACGCGTTACGTTGTAGCGCGAGCAGTTAGAAAACCAGTGTCCCGGTTTTTAGTCCCGTGACTACATGAGACGACAGCCGACGACGACAGCCAGAGCCCCTAAGGTGATTTGCCCTTTCAAAAATCATGCACCCCTCCCTTTTTACGACGACTATGGTTGAACGCGGAGTTTTCTTGTGATGGAGTCTTTGGTTGGCCAATCCCACAGTGCGAGTATGTGCTACTCTGGAGGTACTCACCACTTTGCTAGAATACACACTGCAGCTCTTGGGTGTGTGCTCCGTAGCTTTAACGCTTGGCATCGTGAAGTTCGGCGCGAGTCGCTACCTGCTGCATCGCAACCCATCCGACCACGTCTCAATAGGGCAATCGGATAGACGCCGGCTTCATGACGCAAGGGACCCAAATTTGATTCCCGCCACGGGAAGCTTTTCCCTTTCCCTCACCGACGATCATCCATCATCATCATCAGAGAAAGATGGCTTTCCTGGAGGGCGTATGCGCGTAGACAGGCATCAGTGAGGAGACTAAGGCAGCGCTTTAAAAGCCCACGTCGTTGAACACGTTCTTTGATATGCCTTGACAATGTATTCTATACCCTAGAAGTTTAGAATCGGCAAAGAAACGACAGGTGGGGTGAGGCATATCCGGGCAGCTGAGAAGGAAATATTTCCCGAATGTTCTTATAGATGCAGATGGAGGACATGCGCATTAACGTGCGAAAAAAAGGCGAGAGCGGAATGCGCGTAAGAACAACGGGGGTGCTTACAAATTTCTCAGAACGTAAAGTGAAAGATGAGTAGCGCCTTCTGCCTGTCTGCTCTTGAACATTCTGTTGAACTGTGCGGAGTTGAACTGTGTGGACACGCCTTTAGACCCCGCTAGCACCGTGCGAAGCTTTCAGCTCGCTCGGTGTCACCGGGAACATACGGTTGTCCCCGCCGGTATCTTCACCTCTCAATTCGCGTCGCATTGCAGCACACGCGTAAGAACCTTAAATTCCTTTGGCGCCGCTGTTTCCCTTTCGCGCCAAGCTCCGCCGCCCTTTCTGAGAGCGCTCCAGCGACGCCTGCTGTTTCCCTTTCCTGGCGTGCGAACCGCGGCTGACCCTCCCCATTTCGTTGCACACAATCCATGACTCAAGCTAACTAGTTTCCCATTTCGCTCTTTTTGTACTCACTGCCGGGAGGAGGAGGACGCTTACCGCATGGTGTGTGCATGGCCTACACACCAACTATACACCCAATCCAAAACACGTAACCGTACCAGCGGGGCGCCACGCTGCGCAGCGATGACCGTGCACATGGACTCCTGCATTTCTTCGAGTCCACACGCATCACCCGCTTGACCGTGTGGAGTAGTGATGGCCTGTTTCGGCCACATACCGTCAGGTCCCGAGCTTTCGGCCCGGAGCTTACTCGCACCAGAACCCGCTATAACAGCACTCACCCTACCGTACGGAAATTCGAGAGCGGCTTGTGCCTGGTTGCGAAGCAACCAATGCTTGAGACCACTCCACTAGCGGCGCTTTGGCAAGCCATAGACAGCCAAGCGCCGCGCTGCGGAGAACGTTATTCGTACGTTGCCATACCTCGTCGCACCTCGCGTCGCCCCAAGATTAACAGTTAACGTGAGCACAGCACTAGGAAGGCTAGATATTGGGGGGCGGAGGCAGAGGTAGCTGGAAAGAACTTGGAGGTTGCGCGTTTAGCATTGAAAAGATATAGAAGGCGATGCGCTGCCTTTCAGCAGTGGCTGGTAGAGAGAACCAGAATGGCGTCGCAGGCCGGTGGAACCCTGGAATTAATAGCCCCCTTCTGTCCTCTCTTTTCTTTTATTTGTAAAGAGATTTTCAGTCAATCATTTTTTTGTAGCATCCTTATTCCACCTCAAGCATCACAGGAAATATCTTGATTGAAAACTTTCGCCTTAAAAAGAAATCGTTCCTGATTTCTCAGTCTAGCGACCCCTCGTTTCATGCTTTTCACGTTTCCCTGACCAGGCCCTGTTAGTTTTGACACGTGTTCATCAATGTTTTTTTAATGCAATTTCATATTTGAAGTCCTGCATTTTGCTGCTTCCGAGCGCTTTGAGAGCTGGGGCCATCTAGTGAGTGCTATCGCCTTGCTGGGTTTCGGTTCCCGCTTGGCACAAAATTTTAAAGCACCTCCGGTATCATTCGACGGTCGTTCGTTGTCATGGCACGCAGCGCCGTCGTGTAAAAGTTAAAACTCAAGTTATTTAACCCAGTCTGCATGAACCTTATCCGGTGATATAAGCAGCACTGACAGGGAAGACAATATAGATTCATCGGATTTGAAAACGGACAACGAAAGTGGGTCAATCTCTCCGGCTACGTAAACATGCATTCGTTAACAACACTAGCTTTGTACTCGGAACTGCTTCTTTGCCTCTGCTTGCGAAGATAAACTGTCCTCTAGAAGTCGCTTCTTTTCCTTTGGCCGGGATTGTTGGGTTGGTGTAGCAGAGTTGACGTTTGGCCTTCAAAATGTCTGTGGGTCGATCCCGGCATCACGCTGGCAATGACGCTGGCGTCACGATGCCCTGTTCCACAGTTTCTTTGTTTCGTTGTGTAAGTCAATGAACTTCGCAGCTGCAGTTGTCATATTAGCAGGGCTATTCCGAATGAGAAGAATCTACATTCGTAGCCTTTAATGTTTTTCTCTGTGTGAGGCAAAGGAACATTTTAAATGCAGAGCATTTCAGTAACTCACGATGTCACCCGCGTTGTCCCGTCGTAGTCCGCACCGTCGTTGTCCGCACCCCTCCCCGTACACTATAAAAAGAAAATACTATCCGGCGCCAGGTTTCGATCCCTCGATCCTGCGGGCGGAACGCAATGTACATGGTGCTCTACCCACTGCGCCACAAAGCCGACACAGAATGGAACGCTACGAACGCGCCTTATATCGTTGACTCATTCAAATTACTGCCGACGAGTGCTCTCTCGTCAGCAGTTGCCACAAGTGCAACAACATTAACGTAACGCAAACTACTTAACGTCGTGCGCCCCCGGAAATGCTCTCCATTTGATCGTGCCCCTCGCGAGGGGGATGTTTGCTTCAGTTTTCTCTTGGCCCCAGGTTTGTGCGTATATTGCTTCTTGTTTTTGTAAAATACTCTTTTTTAAAACTAATACCAATGCAAAGGGGAATTACTATTGTGCATTTCTCTGTTATACACGAACGTATTACGCAGTTCTTCCTACCAGAAAAAAAGATTGGTGTGGCTACCCAAAAAATCTGCTTTCCCTGTTTTCAGAAAAACGTTCTCCCGTTATACAACTTACTGGACTACTAAATATACACCGGTCACATTTTCCCGAGCCGACGTGCACAACTGAAATTCGCTTCAAAATTCGGTTTCGCTACGTGGCTGCCGAATTGAGTTTGAGAATTCACAAGCTTTCGGTAGATATAGCGCAAACAAAGAGGGCGTGCTGTTTATTAGTTTGAGGCCGCATGGGCGCAGCCATGTGGCCTTACGCTAACGTGCAATACCGGTCTACAACGCTTTGTTTGCGGAGACGATCTGCTGGATACTAACCATAGACAGCATGGCTGTAAAACACGGACGTGCGTAGAGCAGGCGTGCGTAGCATGAACCTAGCGCCTGGTGCAACTTCTGGAGGCACCCGCCGCGGTAGCTCAGTGGCTAAGGCGTTGCGCAGCTGAGCACGAGGTCGCGGGTTCGATTCCCGGCCGCGGCGGCCGCATTTCTGATGGAGGCGAAAAGCAAAAACGCCCGTGTGTACGAGATTTCGGCGCACGTTAAAGATCCCCAGGTGGTCAAAATTATTCCGGAGCCCTCCACTACGGCGCGCCTCATCGCCTGCGTTGCGTCGGCGCGTTAAACCCTACAATCAATCAATCAACTTCTGGAGGCACGCGCCCCTATTCTTTCCCAATTCCCTCCCCTCCCCCTTCCCCTTTCCGCACACGTCTCCTTGGAACGAACTTAAAATTAGACCTTTCCCCGCGCAGGCGCTGGAGGCACTGGCTTGACCTTGGCTGAGGTTCAACATTAATGTGACGCTACGAGG